>VZRW01007140.1:247406-322070 GCA_013398125.1 Aegotheles bennettii | reverse complement strand
TGGCTGGAGAAGGAGGCGGCTGGCGAGCGGCAGTGGGCAGCCTGCGGTGTCCAGGTAGGTCAGGGCGCTGGGCTGGGGCGTCGGTCGGGCCTGGGCACAGCCGGCAGGGCCCGTCCGGCTTTGGGAGCCACGGGAGAGCGGTGAGAGGGGGGCAGGCGGCCCGGCCGCTCAGCACTGCTGGGGGCGCCGGGGGGAGTCCCGCGGGGGTGCAGTGGCGGGGGGCCCCCCGTGGGGGGNCCTCTGAGGGGACGCAGTGGGTGGCTGGCGGCCTCCAGCCCCCGAGTGCTGCAGGTGCTGTGCTGTGCGGTGGCACTGCCGTGTGCCCCGTGTACTCGGTCCTGTTTGATGGGTGTCACCTTTAGAAACCCTGTGCGTTTCGGGGAGGGGAGTGGAGAGGCGGCTGTGCCCGGATCATCACAGCGGTGGTGCTGGGAGAGCCTCACGGGCGCTGCGTGTGTGCCAGTTACCGAGCAGTTACCCGGCAGGATGCACCTTGGCTGGTCCAAACTCAGAGCTGCCTTTCTGGATCATGGGTTTGGGTAGATTTTTGTTTCTTTTTGTTGGAAGACACTCCACCTTCTTTCTTGAGAAAACATTTTGCTCTGGAGGAGCACCCGGGGAGGAATGTACTGCCTTCATACCGTCAGTGTTATCACCTTCTTTGTGTGGGTGCTGCTCTGCCTTTTACTTCTCAGCACATTGTTATTCCCTTCACCATCTGTCCCCAGACGTGGGGCACAGGCGGAGGGTGAAGGCCACCAGATCTGTGCCACCCAGAGCTGGAGCTTGGCTCTGAGGAAAGGCCTCTTCTCCTCCGCTGCCAGTGGCTTACAGCAGGGGACCCTGGGGTGAGGCGGTAGCAGCTTTGGTGAAAACATGTCTCTGTTGGCTGTAACAGTGGGTTTGCGATTAGTTGGTTTTCCTTGTAAGACTGCAGATAACCTGGGAGGTCTGGACAATCTCATGGCTTATCACTCCCCCTCCAGTGTCTCGAGAAGCAGTGGGAAGTTTGTGGTATTATTGTCCTTTCAACTTGTTCTTCATGTGTTCTTGATACACACATCTCTTTTTGCCAGGAGGGACATGATACCTAATTAGTTTAAAAAATAAAATAATCTTAGAAGAGGGAGTGGGTTATGCTTAAGGTTTTTTTTTCCTCCTTCTCTCTGATTCTGATAGACAGGAAAATGGCTTTCTGTTGACTACAAAGGGAATTTGCTTCATCCAGTGGGATGAAGCCACATAATCAAACTTTAAGGTGAGCTTGGACTAGAAATAGAGATTTGACCTTCTTTGAGAAAACACAAGGGAAGACCACAGGACCTACATTTCCTGGGTTGGAAGTAATTTCTTTATGCAAAGGTCGCTGCAAGGGAACTTGTCTCTTACAAGTCCAAAATTTGCATTGTGTCCACATCCCAGATGGTGACTGGCCTGGGAAAGATCCAAGATAGCTTTTCCTTTGCTCTAATTCAGCTAAGTGCTTAAACAAACTGTTTCTAATCCTGTATATATCATACTGACCCGAGGCCTTCATGGAGAAGCTTAGTGAAAACATTGCCAGTTTTCTACACTGTGCTGCTTTTTCAGTAGTTCTGAACATCATGCTATGTGTCTTGTGCCTCAGGTCTTTGAATTACTCATTGTAAACACCATTTTTCTGTCCATTTTTTCTCCTTTTGGTGCCCTGCCCTTCTTCTTTCCAGTATTTCTCCAAGACTGTGCTGCAATGCGTTACTGCATTTTATAAAAAACAGCAGCAGTGGTTGCTGGCTGAAATAGCAGGTAAACCTTGATGAAAAGGGACCAGAAATCCAGACTGGAATAAGACACCAAATCAGCTTGCTGTAGGTCATGCAGGTTTAATGAGGAAATTGTCCCTCCAATACAAAAAGACAGAGACAAAATGTAGCACCCAGAGGGTGACATGCTGGTGAGCACACACTTGTGCATTATGTTTAAATGGGAGCAGGAGGGAAATGTTGAAATGAACTGTTTGGGAAGCAGCAGAGGGTCCAGTTCTCCTGCCTTTCCTGATGCAGAGCTCCCTCTGGAAACTGAGGAGGGAGAGCAGATTGTGTGAATTCCAACCTTGTGAATTCCTTTTTCTTGCCTTTTTCTGACTTCACTATTTGGAAATCTCTGTTACTGCTTTTCATACTGTGTCACAGATCTAGTGTCTGATGCTTCACATCAAGGCCAAATTCTCAGGCTTGTGAGGCTGTCATCAAAAACAGGTTTAAAAAGAAGGTGAAAGGCTGGGAAGGGTGAGAACATCGGAGGTGCTTTCTGTGGTTCAGCTGTGTTTCCTTTGTATTTATGACCACACCTATACTGTTTCTTTAAATATGTAGCAGGAGGAGGGCAGGTTTGAGGTGAGAATGAAATTCTGTAGTGAAGCAGAGGCAAGTTGGTTTCCCAGAGGAGGCTATTTCCAAACTTTTGCTGTGTAAGCTTGATATCTGTGATATATTTTCTGGAGCTGAGCACCAGGAACTTACTTAATTCTTGTTGCACTTGAATCAATTGTAATTGTGCCTCAAAATATAAAATACAGATAAGCTGGGCACTTTTCATCATTAGAAAAATATCAGGAGAAAAAGAGACTGGTTGGCATTATTGTTCCATGGCTTTCCTGAATGTTAAATTTCATTAAAGGTGTTCCATGGATTAGGGCTCTCAGTCCATGGCACTGGAGGAAAACTTCCCAGAGTAGTTTAAGGTAGGTTTTTTAAATTACTTTTTTTTTTTCTGGCTTAGGAGAAATGCGGATGAGAAACAGGGAAGGACAGGGTCAGATGTGTGAGGCATTAAATGTGAAGTGTGAACTGGCTGTGTAAATCAAACAGAAGAAATGTGTGCACTGAAACTGGAGATTTAACGATGAGAGTGGTGAGTTTGAACGGGCTAGGAAGAGAGCCTGAAATTCAAGCCAGAGTTTCAGTAAGAGTCTTGGTAGTCAGAGAGTTCAACTTTTTGTTTGGTTGGTTTTTTTGGCTTTTTTGTTGTTTGTTTTTGAGGAGCTGCAACATAATGCTGGGAAGGCAAAGGACTTAGGAACAATGTTTTGGCTGTTGGGCTGCAATCTATTTCTGCAATTTTCTGTATGGTTCTGTTACTGTTGGCACAATTTCCTTGTTCAGCAGCTCAGGCTCAGATGCATTATGGATAAATGAAGATGAAGAGCTGGAGTTAAGAATTGGAAAGACCTTTGTTTCTTTAGAGACCACACTTTAAAGGTTGAGATTGGAGCCAAAGGCAGGACATAGGCAGGACCTGTGAAGCCAATACAGCTGTCAACTGAAGTAGTAACAGAGAATTAATTTCACTAGGTGAAATTGGCAGTTGTTCTCTCCAGTAAATTGTAAGTCATTGAAATGTTTTGGTAGTGCAGCCAAATTTACTTTCAGCATATGCTGCATATTTCTTCTGCAGTTTCTATTTTCCTTTCATGTTTGTACTGAGTTCAAATGAGAGAACTAGTGTTCATTCTGAAAGAATAAAATTATTCAATATATCTTCTAATTAATAAATGACTAATCATAGTGTATTAACCTTAAAGTATACTTTATGTGGATGACACACTAATGCTGTGTACTGTAATTGGTAATATATGGATTCATCAGACTACATGACTCTTACAAGCTATCTAGCAGTGTCTATTAGTAGAGAATGAAAAATAATTCAGGCAAGAGGAGCACTTTTTCAGAGTTCAAGTGAAGAATATACTGTAAATTATATATATTTGTACAAAAGCATTGCATAGATTAATTGTTTGGATTTTTTCTTTTTTTTTTTCTTCTTTTTTTTGTAATACTTCCTCATAAACAAGTTTCACGAATACAGGAACATAACATTATTAACATGTGCAATGTAAATGATTTCAGTCTGAGTATGTGAAACATTTGACCTTTGTAGGGCAACATGCCTGTGCTTTTCCAACTGGCAGATAAATGGTGAAGTGAAACTTGGGAATCCCTTGGTCATTGGAGTTTCTTCCAGGCTTTTTAAAGCCTGTGGGTGTGGAATGAATCTCTGCCCTGTGCTGCTTTCAGTCTCTTGCTCTGCTTGTGAGTTGGCATCCTCAGAGTTTCATCTCTCCTCGTCTGAAGAGCTGGCTAGTGTGTTGTTGTTCCTTCATCAGCTTTGAGTTTTCCTCCCTAAAGTCCAATGGCTGGAAGGTTAGAAATTGCTTACAGACACCTAGCAGCCCACAGAAGTGCTGCATTCCAGATCTGCATTTTGAACTTTTTGCTTTTTAGACAGATATCATGGACCAACACAGTTTCAGAACTGCCAAATACTTTATTTACTCTGATCCTTTGCTGGACCCTTTTCAAGCTTATATAAGCTTCTCTGGATGTTTGCTGCCCAGTTAGCCTCTCTGTTACCAGCTGTAGTTACAGGCCTCTGCTTTGGGACTTCTAAACAAACATACAAGATGATGTATCCTTGAAGCCTGCCTGAACTGACATAAACAGGGTGCTGTTACGAGCTCTACAAGCATTCTTCTTCCTCCAGAGATGTGAATAACCCCTGTGCAATAGTTGACCTCTACCAGCACATGAAAGAACGTCATGTAACGTCTTTTTGTGTTTCCAAGGGATAGTATTGAGAGTTTGAGGAGGTTTTTGCTTGGCAGGTATAGTTTGCTTAAATCTGACACTAGAAATACACAATTTCTTTCAAAGGGACAGATATATCAAGAATAGCAAGTCAGTACATTTCCATGTATATGTGTATGTTACTTTAAATTTAACTTGTTCTAAAGCCCTGTTTAAAGAAATATCAGCGTAATTTTCTTTTTTTTTTTGTTAGATGTACACTGTTTTACATCACACAGCTGGTAAGTTTAGAGGAGAAGCATTCTTGTCCTCATCAGAAATATCAGATAGGTATAGGAAGACAGGAGTTACACACTTGCACAGAATATATCACTTCTGATATCACATAAGCTGATGTTCTATTTGCAATGTGAAGGGGATATGTTAATCTCTAATGAATGTGGCTCTAAGATTGCAATTAAAACTGACTTGTGTTCACTTCTACTAACCGCTTCGGCTGTGCTGTTGTTGTTCCTAATAGGCAATAATACTTAAAATGGCACTAGGAAATCTGAAGCATGCTGCATTTGCAATTGTTTTCTTTAAAGTAAATTTTGCTTCATTGTAAGGGTCCAATGGGACTATTTGAGAGTCACTGCTGATAATGGAATGCTTAGAGCTGTTATGAAATAGGAGCTAATCAGCTTTAAGGAACAGATGCATGGTCAGATAGTAAAATATTTTCCCATTCTGGCCAACTAAAGAAATTTCATTTAGCAATAACCATCAAAAGAATAATTTTGAAAAGATTTTTAAACCAAATGAGCTTGGAAAAAAAGCTGCTGAGAAGTTCATGTAAATTCTTTCATCTGTAAGGTTCAGAGCAACCTCTAGGTCAATCACTTTGCAGTAATTTGCAGAAATATAAATGCCTTAATTAACAAGTTTTAAATGAAAAGGGGAACTAGAAATTGCTGGCTTTAATGTATTTATATACCTATGCTTTTCAGCAGCTGGGGGAAGCGAGAAATATGTGTTAATCTCAAGAGTCAAAATTAGATTGCCATTATATCCTCAACATTTCTGTAGAAATTCTCACAAATTCATCTGTTTTGTAACTGCTGCCATGTAGTGTTAGCATAACTAGCTAACCTGATGGAAGCAGATACTCCTATCTGAGGCAATTTAGTCAATCCTCATGATTGTTATCAAATAATGTTTCAAGGAGCCATGTATTAGCCTAGATTGTACATTGATAGGCAAGCAATTGCCTGATGGAATACATTGCATACATTTGGTAACTGAAAGCAATGATCCCAGCTGAGACCAAGATGTAAGTTTTAGATGTTTCACCTCAGTGCTTTGTCTGTTGAATGTAGCCACTAAGAAATAGTACTACAAAGTATATAACTAGTTACTGTTTACAACTTTTTTTTACTTTAAAAGATGAATACTCAATGGTATTGCTCTATCCTGCCCTGATTTTTTTTGATTACAAGACTATCTGAAATACCTCCCTTCTCAATTCTCCTACCCCACAAACTGGCAAAAATCCTGGGATAATTGTGGAGGATGTTTGAATCTAAAGCTTGAGCATAGATCTAGATATAAAAGTTCAGAGCAGCAAGATAACAAGATAACAAGATCACTATTCTTGTGTTGTTTGTAAGAGTATAAATGAACAGAGATGTTGTGGGTAAAAGTGTTCTTTCTTCACAAACAATCCTCCTCCCCCTCCCCTCCCCACAAGTTCAGAAGCAGCTTTTGCTACAGATACAGGGATATGTAACCAGCATGGTCTATTGGACACAAATATTTACTGCCAACTGTGCTACATACTTTCAATTGTTTGTTGAAGTGCCATATTCCAGGCAGCAAAGTAAATATTTGCATCTCTACTGTGTCATCTTTGCGATCAGGAGCCAGATCATCCTGTTTTACGGTCCTATTTCACTCCATGTAAGCTAGCAATATCATTGGAAATGTAACAGACTGGGTGTTCTCAAAATCTGTAATGATGCTGTGGGGATGTATAACTCAGTAGCCACAGTGAAGTGTAAAATGCATCCTTTCCTCTTCTGTTTATATTGGTCTAAATCACATTCCATGATTTGAATGCATTTGAGATGCCTCCTGGTGTCCTTTTTTTAAAGGACTCCATGAAGCTTCCAAATTTAAACAGCTGTATCAGCAGTCAGTGTCTGTTTACTTAGATCTAAATGTGACTCCAGGAATGTGATTTATTTTTCTGTATTTATGGAGGAAGGGAAGAGAAGGACACTGCCCTGCTTTATGGCTTCAGTCAAATGAGGCTGATGTTGTGCCCTAGCCAGGTGGGGTCCTGCAACTTTTCCTAGTTTAAGCTGTCCAAGGTCTGTAGTTGTCAGAAGCCACAGAATAGCTGTAGGAAACATAATTTCCAGTGACTTTTGATTTTCTGTCTTGAGCAACCTCTTGTAACTGGGTTGAAAGGGGATGGTTTTCAGTGCAAGGCTTAAACTTCCATTTCCCTGCTGCAATAGTTTCACCTTCTTGCAGTTTGTGATCTCCAGGCCTCCATCACAGCAGTATCAAGCGATTAGGCAGTGTGAATGAGCCAAGTTTGTCCTCTTATAAATGTTGTATAATGCTTCTGGTTCTTGCCCGGTGGAAAAATTAAAGCTGTTTTTATGTTTGAGGCTTCTGCTTGGATGCCAGTTTGTTGACTTAACTAGTCTGATTATGTACACAAATATAATTGACTCCAGTGAACTCCTGTCTCAGTTTGAACAGTGTAGACCCAGAGTTACTGCCCTCTGAAGCACAGAAGTGATAGAAGATGATAAATGCAGTATTTCCTTTTTGCGATTATCCCAGAATATGGTTTGTAACTCTTAGAACTGCCAGCCCTGGCCTTATCACTTCATGTGTCCTCACCGTCTGCTCAGGGTTCTGTTGGCAGAGATCAGAGGCTAATTGGTGCTTAATATCAATCAAAGAGTAATAATGAAGGAAAAGTCGTTACTAAGGCTGACGTGAGTTAGTAGTAAAGCTATTGTGGCAACAGCTATTATTGTTGTTTACTTGGTTGTCTGGACCATTAGCTTCTCATATAAAGCAGGTTATTTGTATAAAAGATCTATTTACAAGAATGGTGATTTCTCACACAACATTAAAAAGGGAACCAGTGAGCGATGATGACATCTGACAGATTCACCCAAGCTCATGTAGGTGATGCCGCATATAAGAAGAAAAAGGTGGATTAATGTTCAAGTATAGGATGAGTAAAAATTGGGTAGGCAGCAGTGCTGCTGAAAATACTCATTATCAGACCACAAACTGAGCATAAAGCTTCAGTAACATGCTGCTGCTTGAAAAAGGCAAACAAATTGCTCTTGGGTGAATGAGTAGGATTGTCACATGCAAGACATTATTGCAGTCCTGGACTGTGTTTTGAGAAAGATATAGACAAAAACTCTAGCTCTCTGATTTATTGTTGTTCTCTTTTAGATAATAAAAGCTATGAGAAGTTGAGGTGATTCATTTACAGTATGTGAAATTTGCTGTAAATAGAAAGATGACCTGTTACTTTGTCTCCCACTGAGAGCAGAGTAAGGAGTTAGCTAAATTTCAGCTGGAGCAGGAGACAGTCTGTTCTCCATCACTGGAAGCCTTTTTAATAATAGGTTGAAAGCACCTCTGTGGGTTGGGTTATGTATCCCTCTCCTGACTTGCAGTAGGGCAACGGATGACACAGCTTTTTCCAAGCTTATTTTCTGTGAACCACGTAGCACGGGGAGTTTTTCAAGTGATGATCTTGATGTCTAGCTGAATTGTTTGTGCAGGTTTTAAAGTCTTATCTATTATTTTATTAAAGTAGACTTTCAAATGAAGAACCACCCTGGGTTTTGTCCCAAAGATTAGATCTCTTTGACACAAACAGGAAAAAAAAGTCCAGATTTTGCATTATCTCAACTTTGATTTCTGGCTTCATTGCCTGAGCAGATGGGATCAGTCCCGTCTCAGTAGGCTGCAAGGAGAATAATGATGATTGCAGCTCTCTGTTGAGGTACTCAGAATATTTCTCATTCAGGACTTAAATTAGTTTCAAATTGTTCGTAAAATTAGTGCATGTTGTGCATATGTACAGCTGAAGGCATGTTATTTGAGTGAGCAAGAAGATTTGATCCTACATATTTGTTATTATTGCAGGGGTTTTTTTCTTCAACTCAACAAATATGAATGGAATAAATCCTGTCCTGTTAAAATCTGGAAAGCACACACACTGACTTCAGATGCACTAGGATTTCAAAGTCCCATCCTCCTCCACGTAAATGCTAATATCTTGTGAGCTAAGTTTAGCCCAAGGCATTTTTATTATTTTAAAGCTTGGAAGATCTATAAACTCCTAAAATAGCAACTTTTTTTTGGTACTGCTGACACAGTGGTTGCATTAATATTGTTGATGTGAAGCCTAAGATATTTTTTTAGGGAAAAAGTTATAGGAAGCAAAAATACACAAATTCTAATAATTTTTTTTAACAGAAATAAGAGTTTGACAATTTCAGCATAACTGAAATATAGGACTTTTGTTCTCTTTCTAAACAGAACCCTGACATAATATCCTGAAATACTACCCATTCATCATTTTGTTACAGCTTTGCCAGCATGTAAATCTTGACACGACTGGAAAAAATCAGCACCCAAAATGAAATGGAAATCAGAAGCATCACAATAGCAATATATGATGTGTTGAGCATTCAAAATGCTGAGCTATTGTCAAAGGTCTAAAAAGCAAGCTGGCCAGCAAATGAGCTGGTGTGCTGGGCTGCTGCAGGAGAGCGCTGACGAAAGTAGCTTACTGCTTGATTAAATTGGTACAGCGCAAAAATGGGTGGAGAACAGCAAAGCTGGTTTTTGTGTCTGCCTGTGGAGCCCAGATGCTCACCTCCTTTGTTGCACAGAGCTGTTAGCATGCTTTTGTATGGGGTGGCCATGGGGAAGGCCATGTAGAGAGAATGGGAAGTGTCTCTGAGAGGAGTGATGCAGCCTCTGCAGGTCTATGGAGTAGGATGGGATCTTACTGACAAAGCCCCTTCAAAAACATGGCTTGAGTTGGATTTCTTTTGCCCCTGGAAATACCGAGCACTGCACAACTGCCAGAACCACCTTCTAGGTCAATGATTCAGTCTTGAAGGATCAGGGATCCAGTTGAGCTAAATACTGTAGTTTTCCCTTGCCTCCTGTTATGGCTTGAGGGGGCAGAAACTAATTTTATGGCATTGATGCAATGACCCCTGATGGCCAAGCCTGAGTGAGACAGAAGGTGTTACTTAGGACCCTGAGGAAGTCCAGGAGGCAGAACAGGGAAGGGTTGGATGGCCTCAGTATCTACTCCCACATTCTGCCATACTCTATAAAATGTCAGAAGGGCAGGAAAGTGGTCCCTGGCTCCTCTCTCTCTTCCAGTGGACATCTGGGAAGGAGGCTCCTGACTTTCTGCCTTCAGCTTGTCATGTGCTCTGCAGAATCTGATTCCATCCGTTGCTGAGAAGTCCTGCCCCTTTTTCCTGTGTCAGCTCTGCCATGAGGGACCTTTGAATTCTTGTATCAGCTACCATTAACATTGGGTTTTATATATATATTTGTATATTTTTTGTTGCTTTACTACTTGTTACTATCCCTTCCCTGTTCCATTAAACCTGTTCTATTTCTAATTTCCAACCCTGAAGTTGCTCTTCCTTATTTCTCTTCTTATCATCCTCTGGGAGGGTGAGGAAGGGGGAGTAATAGAGAGCAATCTGGTTCTCTGTGTTTGGATTCGCCCTGATCACTAAACGGCAACGCTTCCTAATCCCTTCTAAATCATTACGGCCTTAAATGTTTGAAGCTTGTACTGAAGCTGGACAAAAATGCATCCTTTTAAGTATTCATCTAGTTTTTCATGGAGTGAGATTTGTTTTGCTGTGATGCAGCTTATTTCAGTCTTTCCTAAATGATCAGTGCAAGCTGTGATTGTCCCTCTGCTGTGGGTTTCTGCAGCACCAAGCACAGTGCAGGCACTGTGTGCAGTATCACACCTTGGGTTACTCTGAAAAGCAAATATGCACGTGTGCAAGAATGGTTTTCATTTCTTCTCAGTCCACATTAAATTTCATACATGCTTTGATATCTTGGTAGTAACCTCTTTGCAAAGTTCTACATAGAGATACTTACTGAAAGAATATTTCTATTTTCTTTGTCCTCTCACCTGATACCTCTTTGAGAGAAGAAGGACAGTCATAGTGCTTAGATTGCTATGGAAAACTGGGTGCCAAGCAAACCTTCTGGCTTCTTACAATGACGGTGTTTGAAAGAGTTCTTGGAATCTCTAGGTGCCAATGTTTTCACTTAAAACTTAGTGTTTCACAAGCATTTTCTAGAGTGGTGGCTAGTAAAATAATAAGAGCAATCTGCAGAGTTAAACAGCAAAACAAAACAAAGCTACCTCATAGCTGTTTTTCTGCTAAATGCAAAAACTGGCCAGAACTTCTGTTGCTTTTGACCAGGACTGAATTGGAAGTAGCAGCTTGGTGTTGAAAGCATTTATATCTTATTACTTGTCCCTTTAGTTGTACAGTTCTTCTGCCATCAGGGCTTCACAGAAGCAAACCTTCCAAAGCAAATAAATAAATAAAATCCCAGCTGACAAAGCTAATATAGATGGTATGAAACAGAAGGGTAAACGGGGAAAAAACACTGATTTGACATAAACAAATTAGAGCTGTTGACAGTGTGGGTGATTTTGAGAAGTGCAGTTCCATTAAATTCACAGATATGAATCCTGACAAATAACAAGCCATGGTAATTTATATAAACAACGAATGGAAATAATGAGTGGATGTGGAAATCTAACAAGAATTTGGTTGTTAATACAGCACAAAACATTGTGGTAGCATGAATAGTGAAAACTGAGAGTCCCTGCCGTGATGAGGCAGTGCCTACGTGCACTGCCCCACTGAAAATGGTGACAACACTGTGCCAGTGTGAGAAGGTTGGAGGAATGACTGCAGTTCCCTGCTTTGCACACTCAAAAATAGAAAGCATATTTAATCAGCATGGATTGGATTGTAGAGTCCCATAAAAACGGAGGTGTCTTGGTGCTGTGCTGTAGACTAATGTTTGGATGCAGATGTCTCTGAGGCTAATTCAAGCTAGCAGATCCCCTTCACCATACAAGCAGTAGGTCTGTGGTTTGTTCATCACCTGGTACTCCTTTTCATTCATCTGGCATCTTACCTGCTGTGTGCTAATGTTTCCATGCAGGTCTGCAGTGCTTGTTCAGTGTGAATAGTCAATGTCACATACAGCATTCTGCTGCCTGCCTTCAAGCACCTCATGAAGTTCATACCCCTCTTCTTAATTTAGAAAGAGCTTTTTTTCACCTTTCGTAGAGGGTTCTTAATGGCCAAACCTATTAAAAATTCAAAGCACTGTATTTATTTAGATAAAAGCTGTTAATTATAGATGTCCAGCCATATGGCCATTAAGACTAACACTTCATAGGATAAAGAAGGAATGAATATTTTAGTTAATAAAGAACTGTTTTAGAAAATAGAAACTTTTTTGATGTTATGTTTCATGTAGGTTGAACAATGGTGTGGTGGTTGGTAGCCTGCAGTGGGTCACACTAAAGAACTTGCTTTTCTTTTCTTTATATTTTTAATGCCTTGCTATTGAAGAGTATCTATTAAAAAAGAGAAAAAAAAAGCCACAAAAGAAATGCCTCAAGGAAAGCCAGATGGCTGAATACTGGCATCTGAAATGAAAATAAAATATTCAGCCATACATATGTGACTTAAATACACTTAGCAGTAGCCCTTTGTTTATGAGCCAGACTCTTCACTATTGCTTTTGCATCGGTAACTTTGAACTTGTTTTGCATAAGTTTTAGTAGATCAAGGTTGAGCAAAAACATGGTTAAGGAAATTTTTGTTCTTATTGGTTCTAGCCCAAATCAAAGATACAAGGTCGGGTTTTAGTCAGATATGCCCTGAAGTAATGGGGGTTATTTTGAATAGGAGAAGAAATTTGTTGTTCTGTATTGGTACCTCAGTCAGTGAGCTTAAAGTACCAAACTGTTGGCACTTGAAATTCAAAATGTGGGAAGAAAATTATATGGTGTGAATGAAAACTGGCATAGATTACTGTTGTGTCCCTCTGAATAGTTCAGGCTTTCTTACCATCCTCTTATTTTGACCCATCTGCTCAAGAGTGCTATGAACTTTTGTGGCATGTGAGACAGTGTAAATACCATTTTGGCAAGTCACTGTGTATCTAAGGAAGTCTGTGAGTGGGTGCAGCTCTCTATACCTTGCTCCTGTTGATGTACAGAGCAAAGAAAGCATGATCAGAAATGAGAAGTAGCGGGGGCTGGACTGGTGGTTTTCCATCAGGTCTTCACTGTCAGAGTTGCTGCCTACAGCAGTATATTTTTAAAGCAGTTATATATTACAGCAATGCCAGATGCTGCTTTGGGTCTGAGGGAAGATTGGGAGAGTGAAAAAAGGATTAAGGTTTATTGTAAAATTGCTTAATCTGTGTGAAGACATTCAAGATCTGACTCTTGTTCTTTAGTACATGGATGACTCATAACCCTGAAAAAATATTAGGAAAGAAGGATGCTCATTAACAGCTTTAGATTTATGCTTCAAATAGATAAGATTATTAAAAATTGTTCAATTCTGAAGTTATTTTTAAAGCAGCACAGAGTTTTCTCTAGCTCTTAGTTCTTAACCTGCTGCCAGTTGTTTCACCCAGCAGCAGCAGCCAGCAGATTTCCAGAAGTGCTCTGTATTCACAAATGCCATCTGTCCAGTAAATGAATGGGAAGTTCATAGAATCATAGAATGGTTCGGATTGGAAGGACCTTGAAGTTCATCTACTTTCAACCCCCCTGCCATGGGCAGGGACACCTCCCACCAGACCAGGTTGCTCCAAGCCCCATCCAACCTGGCCTTGAACACTGCCAGGGAGGGAACAGCCACAGCTTCTCTGGGCAACCTGTGCCAATGTCTCGCCACCCTGACAGGAAGGTATTTCCTCCTAATATCCAATCTAAATCTGCCCTCTTTCAGTTTGAAACTGTTTCCCTTTGTCCTGTCACTCCACGTCCTTGTAAAAAGTCCCTCCCCGGCTTTCCTGTAGCCCCTTCAGGTACTGGAAGGTGCTCTAAGGTCTCCCTGGAGCCTTCTCTTCTCCAGATTGAACAACCCCAACTCTCTTAGCCTGTCTTCACAGGAGAGCTGCTCCAGCCTCTAGAGTCTGTTTGCATCTGATGCCTGACTGACAGAAACACCTAGCACAAGGCCAGACATCTGACCTACAGAAAACCCAAGTCAAGTTTGAAATATTGCTAGTGTTTAATAACTGTGACTTAATTCAGTCACTAGACATTTTGATCCACTCTGGTTATGCAAAACCTCCAGCTGCAGAAGCCAGGTGCAATTCCTAAATATATATAAAAATAAAATGAAAAAGAATGGAGTCTGCTGCTGGGGCTGCTTTGTGCTGTAAACGTTTTTCACCTTTGTAAATAAAGCCAAAGAAAAGAACAAATTCACTTCTATCTTGTTTGCATCACCTACAGTAGGGCAAAAAAATTCCATGCCCAAAAGGCTTTTTTATTTTGACTTCATGTTATAGTTTGAGTAACTGGAATATAGGAGACCTGTGTAATTGAACCTTGTTAATAACTATGCCATTGCTGCTGGTTTTGGGTTAGAATAGAAACAAAATCTCACCATCTTCCCATCCTCTTTTTTTTTTCTTTAGAAGAGAATTCTGGCAAAACATCCACTTACTTAAATTTCTCTTTGGTCACTAGAAAGCCTTGAAATAACACTAACATGAGATTCTCTTAATGGAGGAAAACGCATTGTCATTATGTTTGTGCAAAATGTGTAAGTTAGGATGAAATTTCTATTAAGAAAAGCGTACTCTGAGTGTTGAATTGGAATTGATCTATGTAGATCTGTAGGTAGAGGCATGCAGTGCCATCTGTTTTGAGAGGATTTCGAATATTTAGATAATAAAAGGGCTAAATACCACTGTCTAATTTTTGGGCTGTGTTTCTTATTTAATGATTTACTTTTTTTAATATCTTAGTGGTCCAAAATGGTTAATGGCATCTGAGAATAAAAAGTTCAGAAATGCTTGTAATTTCTGCCCGCTGCTCCACAGTCACCATCTTTATTTTAAGTGAAAGATGTCCCTTGAACATGGTGTTATCCTACTGAAGTGATTTTTGTCTTCCTGTGCCTTGCTTATTTTAGATCCAATGGCGTTTTTAATTAAAATGCTTTTTACAGTTGGAAAATGTTGATTCATGGAAGCCAAAACATTTTGGGGAATGTGCTGATTTATAATTTCTTTCATCATGGTGACTGTCTAGCTTTCAAAACAGATTCTATTTTGGAGCTTAGAAACCAGAAATAAGTTCAGACAAATGACAAGTTTACTTTACATGCTTCCTTTTGATCCTCTTTCCTAGGGATTACAGAAAGGATTAATTATTAAAGGTTAATATTTAGTCTTACAAATGTCTCATCATTGTCTTTAGGTGACAGGATCTATGGCCTGTATCAGCAATAGTGTGGCCAGCAGGACTAGGGCAGAGATTGTCCCCCTGTTCCTGGCACTGGTGAGGCTGCACCTCGAATCCTGTGTTCAGTTTTTGGGCCCCTCACTACAAGAAGGACATTGAGGTGCTGGAGCGTGTCCAGAGAAGGGCAATGAAACTGGTGAAGGGACTGGAGCACAAGTCTTAAGAGGAGCAGCTGAGGGAACTGGGGTTGTTCAGTCTGGAGAGAAGGAGGCTGAAGGGAGACCTGATCACTCTACAACTGCCTGGAAGGAGGGTGTAGCGAGGTGGAGGTTGGTCTTTCCTCCCTAGTAACAAGCGACAGAACAAGAGGAAATGGCCTGAAGTTGTGCCAGGGGAGGTTTTAGATTGGATTTAGGAAAAATTTCTTCACCAAAAGGGTTGTCAGGCACTGGAACAGGCTGCCCAGGGACATGGTGGAGTCACATCCCTGTACGTATTTAAAAGCTGTGTAGATGTGGTGCTTAAGGACATGGTTTAGTGGTGGACTTGCCAGTGCTGGGTTAACAGTTGGACTTGATGATCTTAAAGGTCTCTTCCAATCAAAACTATTCTATATTTCTGTAAATAATGGAATTCTTAACTATAAGTTGTGCCAATTTGGTATTGCAAACGTACAAAAGAACTGATCTTACAATCACTTCTGTCTATTTCTGACTTCATGAACTAGAGTATCCTTGAACTCAAGGAACTGTAAATTCAACCAGTCTCTAAAACTGAGCATGTCTTTTCAGGGCTGCCAGAAAGCAGTATTTCTAGCACTTATGTATATGGTGCCATTGGTTTGTATGCTGATGGGACTGAGTACAGAAAATGGGTTTTCCAACCAGTACTTTATCAGATGCATTATCTGAAATGTGACTCGCTTCCAGCTGATCTAATTAGGAGTTTGCAAACAGTAATTCCAAACAAAAGCCGGTCACGCTGTATTAAACACTTAACTCTAGTGAGCAGGGTGCAGTTCTTGTTTCTGAAGGGTCGTCTGTGTACAAGATGTATTTAATTAGTTTTCATCAGAGCTATGGATCCTCTGTCTGAAGATTAAAAACAAGCCAGGAAAACCTGACATAGCTGAACAAGCTCAGTTCTCAAAGTGTGCAAGCTCAGTTCTCAAAATGGTGCTAAGGTGCTTATAGATTCCAAACAATATCACTGTAAATTTACTTAGAAATCTAGTGGTGAAAACAAGGGTTAAACTATAGCTTAGGATTCATGTTGTATACACCTCCCTTTCCATCTGGGTATCAGTTAAAGAGTTCTTATTTTCCCTAGTATGCCAGCACTTTAACTGAGGATGGCTGATGAGCATACTATAAAATGCTTAAGTGTATTCTGAGACTTGAAAGGACTAACAAATGCAATATATATGAATGTGATACATTTGTAATGAATTTGACACACAAAAAATACATTAGAGTAGTGTGGAGAATGTGGTTTGACCAGAAGGATGCAAGCGGATCTTAAGCTATTAAGGCTGAAGCAGTGTCCTTAATTCACCCTGTCATTTCTAGGTATTACAGCACATGGCACCAAATGTAGCCCACTGTTCACATCTAGTGTAAAAAAAGCATGGTATAATGTGAAGTATATTGGGCAAAAGGAATCTGCTGTGAACTGAACTTCGCTCTACAATTTTCACAGTGTATATTTAGGACAGGTCTTTGCAATCACTTGGAGGTTTTGTACATGAAGTTATTTGTAACACTGAAAAAATTATCCTGCAAAATTCTTCAGTGTATTTGAAGTACAGAGTATTTAGAATGACACATTAGAAAACAGGTACTTGGGAAAATGTAATGGCTGAAGATAACAGAGAAATCTGTATTTTGCTTCATTTGAGCTGTGTATATGTATTGTGTAAATCCGTAAAGGTATATCCAAGGTGATTAGCTAGGATTTAGTTCTGTGTGGGAGCAGGGGGAAAAGGTCTAATGGAAATGTTGACAGACCATTAACTAGAGTATCACTAATGGGTGCTATAATACATAGAGATATTTTTAATTGTAAAGGGGTTAATTGGTATTCTTCATTTGCATTCCTTTCTTCCTGAGTGGTGGCAATTTGAGCTCATGCATTGATAGGAATGGTTATTATACAAAGAGAATATAAAGGATCACAATATTTTCTCCAAGAAAATAAGTGGGAGGGAAAACCAGAAATATGTTAACTGACATATGATGATTAGCTAGCTATAGCTGTGGAGAAAACTGATTTTTCCTGAGAGTTTATTTAAAGAGGAAATTATTGTTTCCATAGTAATTAGGAGAATTTGATTTATTTCTTTTTAATTGCTTTATATTTGAGCATGGGAAAAATAGCTCATGTTGGTCAAAGCTTTTACCATGACTTACATGCTGTTGTAAACTTCAACCCTTTCTTCTCTGGAGATAAGGATTTTCTGAATGTAGGAGAAAATCTACTACTGTTTTCCTTTTGCTCCATCTGAGGTGGTGAGGCAAGCTCTTACACAGCCTATATCTAGACACTCAGGCATGTAAAATGAGGCTTATCTCCCTAAACTGATTGGAACAAATTGGCTTCTCCCTGTTGCCCTCATATGAGCTTAGTCCATCCATGACCAGAGGAACTGGTCAGCTGATGCCAACCAAGGCTACCAGGTTACCTCTTGCCTTGTCATCAGCCTGCTCTGTCAAAAAGGTCTTCCTCTCATGCTATTTAACCCTGGATCATTGTGCAGTGTATAAGCCAGGAGCAGCTAATGAGAGCTGGGGGATTCTGGCCACATGCCACCAGGGAAGCTGCTGGCAGTGACTTTTGGCTATGCGGCAGCCAGTCTCCATCACCTGCTCCCAGCTCTCCATGTATGGACTGGGCTCCATGTGCTGATTATCTCCTAATGCTGACTACCTGGGGACCATAAGGAAGCTTAGAGCCTACCCCAGGACCTTACATGGTTACTGCCTGAGTGTGCCTTGCTGATTTGGATGATGTGAACAGGTAACTGGCCTCCCTCCTAACTTAAAATCCCCTGTAGGAAGCTTTCCTCTTCCACCAAAGGTCATCATTTCTTAAACTCTAGAGTTAATGAGGCAACTTTTATCTTATTAAGAAAAAGCAAAGAAAGAAACAAGCACACATCCATGCCCTTAGTTTCTTCTTTTTGGCTCTGGCCGTATCTTCTTTGGCTTGAGGTAGCCTTCCCTGCATTCTTGATTTTTTTTTTTTTTTTATTTTTCTTTCCTGCCCCCCCATTGTTCCTCCGCTTTTCCCTGGCCTTCCCTAAGGCCAGGGAACACAATACGTTTGTGTTGATTATAAAGCTTAAGTATATTTTACTGAAAAAACAGCATCTTTTAGTTTCTTTATAAAGTTAAAGCCTTAAAGAATTTAGCCAACAGAAAAAAATTACTCTTAAATACCATCTCAATGTACATAGCACAATTACATTATTTAATAGAGGGATTTGCAACTAGTCAGTCCTAAAACACAAACTGCAATTTCTTCTGAATCTTTCCAGTCTTTCAGTATTTACCATGCCTTTACTTAGTGGCCCAGATGTCTTTTTGGTGAAAATGAGCAACTCGGTCTTTTCCCATCTTTGCCCGTTTCCTAACTGGATGGGACTGACTTACTTGTGGTGTTGGAAAAAAATTGTGGATTATATTAACGAGTGCAGATAGACTTCAAGTTACAGGAAAGTTTCTCAACTCTCATTCCCAGACCTTTTGCTCCAGACTTCATCATGGGTTGCTTTTACAGATTTTGTGCTCTATGGGCTTCCAGGCACTTTCTTTTTCAGAGTTCAGAAATGCCGTGGAGCTCCTTGGAGCTCCTTGTTCACAGCTGAGTCCGAGTAGCTCACATGAAAGCAAGAAGTTGGCTGCTCCTGAATGAGACCCAGCTTCCCTGCCTTCCATCTGCTGGGCTGCACTGGCTCTCTGCTGCCCGCTGATTACATAGGCAGGGTGGTCCTCTCACAAGCAATAACATCCATGTGCTGCCAGAATCTCAGGCTAGTTTTCAGCTTGATCGGTTTCCCAATCTGCTTCGCCACGCGGCCAAGCAGCATTTGTGCCAGCACAAGGCCAGAGGAATAGCTGGGGGTAGGAGGAAAGCAGAGCTGCATTCTTGATTTTATTTTTTTAGCTGCAGTGCTGATTAACAAATTTGAAATACCTCTAGGAAAGCACTTTGCAACTCACATATATGGTCACATTTGTATACTGTGTACATGCCCTTCTCTGCCTGCCTTGAAGCATTTGAATGGTTGCATGTGCTTGTCAGAGCTGTTGTGGAGTTCCTAGGGCAGGGAGGACCGCCCATCAGCTCCCCAACTGCCTGCAGGATTTTCTTTGCTTCTGTGAGCTTCAACAGGCCAAGTCTCAGTGAAACAGCCTTGGCATGTGTGCTGCCTGGGCACTGGAGTCATTCAGATAGTTTAAGCACACTAGTAGTGTCTGTAGCATAAGGACTTTTCACTGTAAAAGTCATTGACCACTTTGGCAGGGGTACCATTCTCACGCTGTGAAGTGCCCTCTGCATTGTGTAGTGCAAGGAAGTGATCTGGTTGAAAAGAACACCCTTCTCTTTGTTTTTTTGGATTCTCCCTCTTTCCCACCCAAAATTATTTCTGTTCTGGATCATTTCCATGACCCAATTCTCTGCAAGGCCACACCAATGGGAATGAGCAGCAAGAGGGGGTGTGGGGTGGGTGAGAAGCAAGCTGAAACGGCTTTGCCTTTATACTCCATAGGATAAAGTGTGCTTCTCTGGGGCTCAGAAATTGGGGATGTTATAGCACAACTAGACCATAGTATGAGCGCAACCATATTGACACAACTGGGTTTATCCTGGAATAATAAACCCATCTACTACCCCTGTATGAGATAACCAGTAAAAGCACAGTTTTGCTAGTACAACTGCATCTATGTTGGATGACTTTGGCAACATTCTCTATGCTATATATACAGATGTCTGTATTTGGGACCTGACCATACAAATGTATCTTCACTAGCTTTAATTGATTTTAGCTAGGAGCTAACCGGCTCCAGAAGAACTATTTATAGCTTAATATTTCTGTTGAAGATGTATCATTTAGTAATTAATGGATTTGGAATGCTGCCAGAATCTTTTAATCTAATCCAGTTTAAGAACAAAGAATCAGTTGACTCTTTTTTTGAATGGTAAATATCATAAAATATTTTCCAACAAATCATGGTTAAAAATAGCCAGCTGTCATGTAGGATAAATCACTTGCATCAGGACATGATCTTTGTGATTTGTGGCCTATGCAAATAAGCACAGGGTTTTGCTCCACATTTTGTATTCAGGCAAAGTTCCCTATGGACTTCAATGGGAATTTTGCCTAAGCAATAACAGCAAAATTGGTCCCATGTGAAAAAAATTGATCACTAGGGAAAATTAAGAGATTTTTCTTAAAGGCACAGATGGCAGTTGAACACGTAACTTTAATTGACTTTTTACATGAGTGGAGACCCCTCTACTGTTGTACCTTTAGAATAATCCTTCGCAGTACTTCAAAAAGGGAAATGTGTGTGACGGTTGTGGATAGGCAGTTGCTGGGAGGGATAGAGCCAGTGTGCTCCAGGAAAGTGAAAGGATTCTACAGAGGGAAGTGAAATAGCTGAAACAAATGCCAAGATGGAGCAACTGCAGAACTTCCAGAGTTTTAAGAATGCTTGATGGGAAAAGACACGAATGTTAAAGCTTATCTGAGGCATGGAATGAAATAATTTGGGAAAAGTGGCCTTGAAGGCTCAATTTAGTATTTCAGCATATCATATTGACAACTAATTGCAAACAGATCCTTAGGTTTTCACTTTGCTTAGCATGATCATAGACAGATATTAAGAGCATGAACAAACAAATCTGAGTTGCTTAAGGTCAATCAAGGTTATAGTGAGCACTGTACTTGGTTTTGGATATAGTTTATTTTCTATGCGTTTTCCTCGAATTAACACACTGCCATTTTAAAATATTTATTATCTCAGGTTTAAATCCAAATAAAAATCTAAGCTGCTTTTTTCATGCATGCATGATTCAGTGCTAAAGTCACATCCCAGGGATTGCTAAACCAAGGCTTAATATGCAGCATAGGTAAGATTGTCATTGAAAATTTCACTTGCCTCACTCATATGAGGACGATGATAAGCCCTGTGAGGAAACGATTGTTTTATCATGAAATTAAGACACTTAGATTGGTCCTAACAGTTAGTACTGATTAAACCAGATACCAGGTGTAGGAGTCAAGAAAAGCCAAAAATAATGCTGGAAAGGTAAAGGGTAGCAGCAAGGCCTATGTTAAGAGATGTTGCCAGAGATGAGGCAAGAAATCCATACTGCGTGGGGCACAAAGTGGCTGGAGCAATTGCAAACTGGCAGCAATAGAAACTAAAAATCAGGACTAAGCACACAGGAGGCAGGAAAAAGTAACTGAAGCTAAGGAGGCAGAGTAAAGGAGCAATAAGCAAATCATCTGGATCATCACCATCATCATGGTGCTGGAGACCTCAGCCTCAGCCACTGGCCACTGTTAGGGTTTGGGTTATAGTTCAGAGAACCACAAAGCCTAGAGATCCAGGCACACTGGGCCTGTAAATAGCATGCCAAGGGGAGCAAGGCACTGCACCAACATTGGTCCCTCCACACCTTTCTCATCTGGGTCATCAATACTGCTGGAGACCTCACCCTAAGCCCTGGCCAACGTTAGGGTTCAGAGAACCTCAAAGCCTAGAGATCCATGGATACTGGGGCTGTAAAAGGCATGCCAAGGGGAGCACGGCACTGCACCAACATTCGTCCCTACACACCTTTCTCATCTGGGTCATCAATACTGCTGGAGACCTCACCCTAAGCCCTGGCCAACGTTAGGGTTCAGAGAACCACAAAGCCTAGAGATCCAGGGACACTTGGTCTGCAAAGGGCATGCCAAGGGGAGCATGGTACTGCTCATCTCGGCCCCTCCACACCTTTCTAGATTTGGGATAACCATGATGCTGGAGACCTCAGCCTCAGTCCCTGGCCACTGTTAGGGTTAGGGTTTGGAGAACTTCAAAGCCTAGAGATCCAGGGACACTTGGTCTGCAAAGGGCATGACAAGAGGAGTATGACACTGCACCAACATCGGTCCCAAGTTTAGCTTAGCTTAGTCAAGGGACATGTTAATCAGCCACAGTCAGCACCTTGATGGCCTTGGATTTGAAAGTGTGGGTAAACTGCCAAATCTTATCGTCCCCTGTGACGAGCCTGACTTGGCAAGCTTTTGGTCGTGGCAAAATCTGACTTTTAGGAACCCTGTCTCATTTGGTTGCTGCATGGATAGGTTTTGTTCTGTACCCTCCCTCTTCCCTTTCACTGGGATGCAGAGTTTGGGTACAGGAATGTAGGTTCACACCACACTCCCCTTGGTTAAGAATTCCCTTGTCAGAAATTTCCAGGTTGAAGTCCTCCATTTCAGGTTTTAATTTCAGGCTTTTTAGTTCTTAGGGAGTCTCCATGTATGGAACTCTTCATCTATGGCCTGGAGGTCAGATATAAAAATCTGTTATGGGACTGCCTTCTCAGGAGAAGCTTCAAGTGACCTGGGGGGTGGTGCATTCAAAGTGAAGAAACCTGTCCTTTTTGACCCTCATAAATGTAAATAATGACAGAAAGGTCCCTGCATCAGGGTCAGGTGTTACCAGGTTCAGACCTGGAAACAATGAAACTTCATTTTTTTCATTTTATTCATTTATTCTTCCTCCATTCACCAACCAAGCAGAGACTGATTCAATAGCGCTGAACTCTAATTCATTTGTCCTCAAGCTCCTCTTGCTTCAGGGACAGGCAGACAGTCTTTCTCAGTCACTAAGTGACCAGTTAGCATCTTAACTGAATATTCTCCTCCTCTTGAAAGCCCTCTGTCTCTCCACTGGCTGCAGTTTTCAGGCCTTGCAAATCCACTTGTCTCTGAACCTGAAAGGGCTGCTTATCATCCCCTTGGCAAAGCAGCCTCCTGCAGAGGTCTGCCTTCTCCCTGTTATATAGCATGTGCTTCCAGCCTGCTTCCAGCACGGCCAGGCAGCGGCTGCGGTATCCCACGACTATTGTAAGACTGAGTAGTTGCCAGCATGCATTTCCACAGCAGATTGTTCATCTTCTCTTTTCCCAATGTGCAAATGTCAACCACAGGTCAATTGATATCTCTCCCTGTCTTTATGTATATTATATAATATGTCTTTATGTATATGATATGTGTGTGTACATACACATAAATAAACAAATAAAATGGATTCATATACATGCAATGTAATGAAGCCTTGCACAAGCTAAATTCAGAGCTAGCGCAAATAATCTACATCTGCCAGAATTCTGTGTGGTTGTAACCTCCAGAAAGGACGTGGTGCAAAGGAGAAGGGAAGAGGGTATTGGCAGCTACTATGAGAAATGAATGGTTCTTCCCCTGCTAGCTGTCTGGGGACCAGGAAGCCAGGTGTAGACCTCTGCAACATGAGAACACAGGTGGTAGTTTGTGGAGGTGCATATACTTGTATTGATCAGGCCTCTTCTATGAAAGCCAGTGACAGCTTCATTAAGTTCTGATTAAACATGTTTAAAGATTATCATAGCACTGTTCTGTAAGAAACTTGGAGGGAAAAAAACTACAAAACAGGTTACCTGAGCTTTGAGCCAGCTCTTTCATCCATGCAGAAAGTCCCATGATGCTATCTGGTTGTGGAGGCAGGCAAGAGACTTTTCTCTGCTTTAACCAGGAGTGGAACTGCCAGCCTTGCAGAGGTCACGATATTCTCCCAGTGCCCTTCCCACAGTGCTACTGGAAGGAAAAATGGACACTTCCTTCCACAACCGAAGGAGATATGGTCCCCAGGAAGCTTGGTGCAAGAATAATAAGCTGTGGAAACTTCCAAGAAGTGCAGTAAGATATGTAGTCTGGGTTACTTCAATCTGGGATGAAAGATGTGGTGAAGATATAGCAAAGTGTTTCACACTTACGGATTAAAATTTGTAGTTCTTCAAATTGCTTATGAAGTAGTAATGATTTTACAGTGATATTTTTGTTAAAGCAACATGGAAAGAAATCTGGGTAATTTCTCTGGTTTTGGTGTAGAACTTGGAGATAGGGAAGGTCTTAAATTCTGAAGGAGTATTGGAAATAAGAGGCTATTTATGTGACGGAAATCTCCAGTTGATGAAGATCAAAGAATTCCCCAATTACCACACAGCCACAGCTCTTCTTGAAGTATCCTTCAAGGAAGGAGAAAATCAGAAGCAGAGCTGTGGGCTAGCCTCTGGGCTAGGGAAAGAACTCTCTCCTTCCAGGACTGCCTCCAGTTCTTCTATGCCACAGGTACTTCTTTTCCAGATCTTTTCCCCTGACAAGAAGAAAAACCCTCCATATCTTTAGACTCTGTTCTTCTGTCTCTGTAACCCTTCTTAAAGCATCCTTTTGAAATGGTCTCGTGGTGATGTTATGTGGAAGCTTTGCTGCCCTGTTTCACAGGGTTGCAAGAGATATGCTGGGACATGCACAGTTACAGTGAGCAGCGAGTGAGTATGAGAGTGAGCTTTAGGAGCAGGCTTCCTTCAGGCTATGGTTCCAATATTGGTCACTGCTGCATGAGAGAGGTCACCATATTTTGCAGTGTGTAGTTGATTATCTTGAGTGCTCTAGAATGTGAGGTAATATTAATATTCCAGTCTGGGGGAAGTAAATCCACAGGAAGTCCTACTGTGCTCTGCAGGCGTGGTTTTATTTGTGTACTTAGTGCTGCTTTCCTTGTGAACATGTGTTACTTTGAAAGGGCTTTATTCCATGACCATAATTCCTGTTATTAGTTTTAGAAATAAATCCAACTGTTATTTCAACATCAGAATCAAGATTTATGTAAGAGAAAAATGCCTGTAACTTAAGAAAGGGGGAAGGAGGAGATGGCGTTTAACAATGGGGACTGCATTCCGTGTACACGAAGACATCTCCCCTTCTCCTGCCTCTCGTGCAGGGAGTGAACGCTTCTGCTTTGTGTCCAGGCTGCAGGTTTGGGGGAGAGATAGCAAAACTGCACATTCTGCAAGGAGGAGCTATAACACAGCTAGATCCAGTTCAGAAAAAATGAAACGTTTTCTTCCAAACCGTTACACTCACAAATTCTGGATGAGCACAGGACTGTGTAGTTCCAACCCCGGATGTTTTCCAAGCAGAATGCTTCTGTCCAGAGCGCGCCTCTCACCTCGGTGTAAATAAAGCAGTGTGAATGTCTCGTTCTGTCCGAGTGGCACACTTCTGTTGCCGTGCGATGGGAGCAGGTGGTGGGAGGTTGTTTTGATGGGGTGAGGAAGCTCCTCCCCTCTCCCCCCGAGCGCGGCCTCGCCTGCGTCAGCAGGAGCCGTGTGCCTGGCACCGCTGGCGGGGCGGGGGAGTGCGAAACGTGCCGCGATGTGAGGTATCAAACTGAGCCTTAGATGTTCCTTTTCAGTGGCGGCTCGCTTCCTTGGGCCGTAACATGGGCTAAAGGTTAACGTACACGTTCTCCGAGGAAGAACAGTTTCTTTTTTGGGAAGGGAGAAGGAGGGGGGAAGGGCGTTGTTTCATATCCTTTCCTGCCCATAGACTAAGTGCGATGCACAGTGCTGCTCATGCAGATCTTTCTTCCCACTGGATTATTTGCTAACCAGCCTTCAGTGCAGTGGCGATAAGAGACTGTTGCCTGGCCCAGGCTGTGCCNCCCGGGGGAGCTGTCCGAGGTGCTGGGATGCGGGCGGCGCGCGGGGCCAGGGCAGCCGGACTGCGGCAGGAGAGGAGCCCCGCGGGCCCGCTGGCACCCGAAGGTAGGCTCGCTCTTTGTTTGAGAATCCCTGATTAATCAACAGCAGCATCGGCAGACTAAGGCAGCTGGAGAGGGAGCAAGCCTGCCTGTAGTCACGGAGGAGAGAGAGAGACGATGCCACAAGCTAGACTGCCTCAGACCTCCTGTATCTAAGTGGCAATGAGAGCGAGCGTCTTTCCTGCTGCAAGAAGCCATTTGGATAGGATGCTTTCTATTCCTTATGTTCCTTTCTTTTTGTCTCCACAGAACATATTCAAATGAGGCACCTTAGAAATCTCTGTGTTAGTGCATATGATGGTGCTGTAATCTTCTATGTTGTAAAGTGGGCAAAAATCATCCGGTTTCTTCTCTGCTGGACCTCAAAGCAGGGTGTTGTTTATACCCTCCCATTATCTGTACCCTCTCTTCTCTGAATGTGGATTTAAAGAAGCAAGCACCTGTCTTCTCTTGCCACTGCATTTTTTTTATATGCCAAACTTTCCGTGCCGTTTTGATCGTATGTTAAGAAGATCTTTATCGTAACACACTGACTTATAGTGATGTCGAATTCTACAATCTGGGCAATTTTACCAACAAGATTTAATGCACTTTAACTGAAGAAAAAAACTGAGCCTAACTGCAAATCTGTTTCTTATGGTGCTGAAATACCCTTTCCGACTGCACTGAGATAACCACAGGAAAGGGCTTTTACAGGCAAAAGTCACCTTTGATTATTGCACTTAGTGGTCCCCGTGGACTTAAATTTTGGTATGTACCTGTTTCAGTACATTATATGAGCATGCTAATAAAATATGGTGCTAATTAGAATGAAAAAACAATATTACAAAATGAAATAATGGTTAGTCAGAATGCATAATGATGAAGTTGCGTGTAATTTTAGGATGTGTTAATCAAGCCATTGCTAAACTAAAAGCTAAAGACTATTTGACTGGTTTTGTGTACTTCACATGTTGATTGCGCTTGTAATAGAGACATTCGGCAGCTGGATTTTTTTGTTAGCAAAAAGCACTGTTAAATAATTAATAATATTCTTTGCTATTTTCTAAGGAATGAATTGAAAGAATTTCTAACATCCATGTTAGTTACTTATCTGACCCACTGCACCATTAATATTTTACAGCATCTTAATGCGATGCTGGTGGTAGCGGAATCTTCATTTCAAAATCTCCATTTCATTTTCTTAAGAAGGAGGAAAAAAAAATCCACCATCAGCAAGAAGCTCATTCTTTCTTCTGAGTTCAGTACACTCCTGTTTGCATACAGAATGTGCGTGTGTCTGTCTGTGTGTTGTGTGGTTTTATTTCTTCTGGTTGTTCATAAATCTTCCATATAATATTGGGATGATAAAATGTCATAATTGCACTTAAGTGCTGGCCATTCTGAATATATATTTGTAATTGTTCAACATTCATGTGGCTAGGAGTAAGCATTATTTTCCTCAGGGGATAGAAGTGATAAAAGTGTTGCTGTATGGCAAAGTAAACATTACATTCTGGAGTCATACAGGAGTCATTGTTAGCAGAGACCTTTTTCCTCATAAAAAGGCACTAGCAAGGGAGCCAAAATTTAAGGCTTAGGGTATTTTTTTTGGTTCTTAAAACTACAGGGAAGATAACTTTCCCCTACGAAGGGTGGGATGTCTATAGAAACTGACTGTTTCTTTAAACGTATGCAGTAGCATTCTCATTCTACTGAAGGAGCCACTTTTAACCTCTTTAAGTGAAGGGCTTAACACTACTTAGCTTCAGTGATTTCACCCAGGTGCTAAAGCTCATGCTGTGCAGTATCATTATACATGTCCTCATTAGGATAAGGTATATAATCTGTAATCCCAGTCAAAACACAAAGTATATTTTATACTTCTAAATGAGTGTAGTGTTTCTTTTTCTTTAAATATGTGCATAACAATTTGTCAGATATATAGTAGGAAACTTGTAACCTATTTCCAAAGGTCTTTCCCTCTTTGTCATTAGAATTTAATGCACCACTGTGTGTGAAAACAGCAGTGCTGGCTCATTGTTAAGAATAAGCAGGGGATGCAACTCTAAAAGCCATGTCATAGCAATCTGCTCATAACATTCAACTGTTTAGGTATTTCAAAGGTCACTTGGTATAAGGCACAGTTGCAACAAGAGACAGAGTCCTGCAAAGTAGTCTCTAGTGTATTTTTCCATCACTGACTTTTTCTAGGTTGCAGTGAAAGTGTTCTTTGTACACCCAATACCATTAGGTCCTTATTAGTGCTGCTGTGGTCAGCAGTTTGTGAAAATTGGATATGGCTGGTCTGCCTACTTTGCTCTTACTGCCTTGCAAACAATTAGAATGCAACAGCTTGAACTTGAAGGTTGAATGTCTGATCAGCATCCTTGATTTGTGCAGAATCCTTCTGATATACTGAATTTAGTGAAAGGAATTGACAGGTAATATGAAAGCAGGTGTGTTCTTAAAGAGGAGGCAGTATTTGGAAGTGAGACAGGCAGGACTGGAGGGATGTATAGACCTCTACAAATTAGGGGTTGGACTCAGGACTTTGGACAACCTCACTCTAGCATTCTCAGGCTCTGTTCTCCTATGTTAAATTTTTAAAAAAATCCCTCTGGTTTGGAAAAAGGCAATCAGTGCCTTTGTCATTACTTGAAAAAGCTCCTTCAGTTTAATGTCAGCATTGCCAATTTTCAATGCAGCACAGCTGCAGCTTATGGCTGTCAAGCATGCTGAAAAGCAACTGATATTTTGGAGATCCTCATGTGAATAAGAGGGAGAACTGCATGTCTGAATATTAACGTGTAGCACTGCTTTGATACTGTGATATTGGGTCAATTACTTTGAATATTCTGAATTCAATATTTTAGCGCACTGGTCATATGAAAAGAAGGTGGTTTAGGATTTAATCAAGAATGCTCTATGTTTGTCATCAGAGCAAATACTTCAATTAGAAGTAAGGTATGCGAGAATCTTGTGAAGCACAATGCATTATTCTCCCATAGAAAATGTCTGAATCAGTACAAAGATCTTTAATTTAGTTATGTAAATATTTTGAGGCAAACCAGTAAGGTGACTGCTTGCCCTTGCCAGTAAACCAGATACGCTCTCAGGGAAGAAAAAAAAAAAATCTTGCTTGCTTTCCTCCTCCCTTGCTGACAGCTGACTGCACGGGCCACAACAGTGCAAGCTGCTCTGTGCACCTTTGCCAGTGTCTCTCTGATATGGGGATACCTGGAGGGGCAGGTGCCAGTGAGCTGATTGCTATTTTTTTTGTCTCAGTGAGGTTTCACACAGTGTTAGTTTGACCTTTAAGAGGCAAAGTGAACATGTTGGAGAACTCCTTCTTTGTGTCATCGCACTCAGGTAAATTTCCAGAAATGTTTGTGTTCAGTGAACGCTCACAACAAACTCTGTCCAGTCAATTTCTGCCAACTCTTCAGTATTTTGGCTTCAATACCTGAAATCCAGGGCTTTTCCTCCTCCCCACTGTCTCCTTCTGTTCCTTCACAATGACGATGGGTAGAGAGGAAATAGTAAAAGAATTTCCCAAAAAGGGCAACTCCCAGTTACAATTTTCCAGGGCTGCGTAGTTTCAGAAAACAAAATGCACTGAAAACAATTTGACTGCAAATACCCCATGTGGTCCGTGTTACCAGCTAACAAAATACCTGACCACAGTGTGCATGTGAGGTGGTACCAAAATGGTGGTGCTTCACCTACAGCTTATATTGCTGATTTGACAGCTTGTGTTTGCATATTTTTAATCAAATATAAACGTCCAGGACATTTGCTCGTACTTGTATCTGCCCTGGCAGATGGTTAGCAATTGCTCACTGCCTGAGTTTACCATTCAGACGAACCTTTGATCAAAAGTTGATCACTGACAAGTAAGCAACATGTGGGATGTGATGGGCCACATGTGTTGGTTGCAGCCTATTGCAGTTATAAAGCACATTTATTAACATAACATAGTATATCTGAAGTGGCATTAATACCTAGAAATAAAACTGGTCCTAGTGTGCTGTACAATACTAATATTGTAAAAATGTTTACAGTAATTAGTTAAGCTTTTTGCCTCAGTTGTGTTTTTATTCCTCATTTAAGTGTAGCATGCACAACTGTCCAATATTAGTAAATGCAATGAAGCTGTAAAATACCATCCATGCAGGACATGCACAGGTTTTGATCCAGAATAACCTTGCTACTTGTAGAGATGACTTTATCCTCTTGTATGAAAAATAAATTTCATTACAAAAGGAAATTCAGTATACCTTAAGTGTCAGCGCATTTTTGACCTCAGAAAAGAAAGGGAAACAATGAGGGGAAAAAAACCCTGCAGTATTGTTGTAATAAAAGAGGGTATGAAGCAGATTAAGTTCTATATGTTTGGGAAAATGGATCAGAACTGCATTTATTGAAAGCCTGCTGAAGTGATCTTCAGTATAAAATTTCTTATTATATTTCAGGAGTAAACTCTTGTTCTTGGTAAAATAAATGGCAAAGCTGCCATTAAGCTTTCTGGGGTGGGGTTTCTCTGTTGTATAGGTTTATCTGAATTTAATTTAACACATGCATAAACTAGGCTCTATTAGAAGTCCAAAATGGAAAACACAGTGAAATAGCCATTTACTGGCTTTTTTAACCATCACAAAAGCAGATAGCATTTGGGAAGTTCAGAGACAATGGAGTTAGAGCTGTCTATGCTGTTAGCATTGGTTTTGATCAGATAGGCTTCCCTGCTGTAGACAGAGATTCACAGGAAGGGGCTATGGTATCTGAACTGGGTTTTCTTAATCAGAAAGGTTGGGAATTGGTCTAAAACTATGTCTACTGGAGTACCATTAACATGGATAGAATCTGTTTAGCTCTGTGTGTTCACTCCTTTGCAGATTATGGTGAATGTATAGGATGGCTCAATGCACATTCCAGCGCAGTGGAGTTCTAACCACTTCCAATGTGCAAGCTATGTGAAATTGCATGCATGCATGTTGGGCTGCACTAAGACCTCCTTTGCTGGTTTTACCCTGCAAGGATTAGTAGGAGATACCTATACCCATGCCTGAAAAGACTTGAAGATCAATTTAGTGACCCTGAACAGCAGCCTTACACTCATGTTCAGGCTTAGTTGAAAGAAAAGGTTGTCTTGGGAGGTGGAAGAGGTGATAGGAGCAGACCCTTTCCATCCTCTGAATCTTCATGATTTTAACAGTCAGGTTAGCATTGTACAGAAATAATTTTGATATAAAGTCACAGAGAACTACAAAAAAAAAACCCTATTGATGTGCTTTTTAAGTATTAACTGCCTGGAACCAGCTGCTTGTTGCCATTGCCACTTCAAGTGATCAAAACCAGGGAAAAAATATTGAAGGGTAGAAAAATATTTCTCTTTTCTTTCATCCCTTGCATATTGCTTACCCCGTAGATGTAAAAGCATTTTGTTCTCATGTTCAAGGCTGTGCCTGAAGGCCTGGAGTGGATTTCTAGAATCTGTAAGAGCTTTTAATTTGTTATTTATTTATTTTTAATCATGCTTACCCTGATCAGAATTTTGCTTGTCCAGCAGTGTAATAAAGATTAGTAACATAGCTGTATATTAGGAAATGGAGGAAGGATTTTTGTCACTGATTACACAGGGACTCTGGCCCTAAAATCTATGTGCAGACAGGACAGTTGCTGGCTGTTCAATAAGATCACTTCTTGTAGCAGGGCTGGCATCATTCTGAGGCTGATTCCGAGAAGTTGCACCATCCTTCTTCAGGGAAGGATACTCTAGGAGAGAAGAAACAAACGTGCCTTAGAGAGCTGAGTTCAGCTGCCAGATCTGCCAGTGTGCCACTTAGTCACTCTCTGCATCAAGTCCTTGTTTGTAAGATGAAGCCACCCCTCACAGGGCTGTGTGAGGGTGATGTAACTCAAGGTCATAATGTCTCAGGACCTTACAGTAATCATTATTTAAAATAAGATGGCACGCTTCTGTTTCATTAAAGTTCTATTTTACTTGTTTAATAACTAGCTACTCCAGTTGTATAGAATTTAGATAGCCAGCATGTTTCTTGAAAATATACCTTGTCTTTACTCACCTGTAGTATTTACTGATGTATCTATACACCAGAGTTCTCGTGACTCCCAGGGTGTCTTCTGCTGCTGAATGGAAAACCCTTGGGGCCCTTCTGAAAGGTTTTAGGCTGCCTGCCATAGAGCCAAGAGCAACCCAGGGATCTGTGTGGCTGTGCTCCATGCTGCTTAGCTGGAGGTGCTGTAAACCCAACTGCCTGTCAGACCTGTGGAAGACATAGGGAAGCTTGGAATATTCAAGGGCTTTAGAGTTCTGAATGTCCCAGTTCGGCTGGGATATTTGGCCATTCTTGGCACTTCAAGCTAAAAAGCTGTTGGGCACCAGTTTACCAGGGCTTATGGGCTCATATCTATGTTACTAAGAAATATAGGAAGTTATTTTACAATATTTCCTTCTAGTATTTGAACCTGAAGAAAATGTTGAACTTTGTTCCACAAAACGGAGAAACCTATTCCACCTGAACTTTGGGGTATCATGCAGAATAGGAATTTTGTCTGGTGATCTGCTCTGGTGCAGCTTTATCTAAACTACAAAAAGGAATTCTTTTCCTGGAATGGAAGTGTTTTTAGTCCAGTTCAAACAGATTTAGGGAGGTCAGTGTCATTGCAACTGAAGGGTATTGGGAAAAGGGAAGGGGTAGGAGAAAACCTTTATGGGATTTGAACAGTGTATAACTCGGGGGATCTGCATCTCTTGAAAGAAGAGGCTCTTGGTTTTTATCTCTTCTTGTCTCAAGTAATGTTGTTCTGTGCTCTGAATTGCTTTGTTTATTATCCTTTAGACAGGAAAAAGTCTAAAAAATTGTCTCTTATAGAGATGTTAATTACAATTGACACAATCTTGCTGTCATAAACCATAAGCTATTTTCCTACTGATTAAGGTATTATGTGTTTTTCAACCTGCAGGAAACGTTGCTTTCCTTTGTTCATTATCTCCTGCAAGATGATGAGTTCTAATCAGGAGGAGGTCACTTTGGGCGCTTTTCTCCAATATATTGAAGATATGGGGATGAAGGCCTATGATGGCTTGGTTATACAGAATGCATCAGACATTGCTCGAGAGAATGATCGCATGAGGAATGAAACAAACCTGGCTTACTTGAAAGAAAAGAGTGAAAAACGCCGAAAACAAGAAGAAGCAATAAAACGGTAAATATTTTGATGAAAAGGTCTGGCAAAGTGAATGAACAGTGAGGGGTTCACTCCTAGATATGGTAAATATGTATGGAGCAGTTAATTTCTAAGCAGCTTGTTGGTAAAAGCAGTACAAACCATTGGCCCACAATTAGACTGCTAATTGCATGTGTTTTACATTGTGTAGGTATGATGCTGAATGGTTTTATTCTGCCTTCTTCAGTGGAAAAGAGTATTCCCATCCAAATGTATTCAGTTTGAGTATGTGTGGCATCTTCAGCAGGTTTGACCTGTAACAAAAAATTTAGGTGTTTGGAATATGAGATACAAGTCTAATAGAAAATAGTTCTCCACTTGGTGCCTTTAGAATGGACGGTGTGTATTTTGTGCAAAGATGTATTGGTGTGTGAGCTCTCACAAGACAGGGAAAGCCTCACAGATCTAAATAGACTCTCCTTGAGTTAATGTAAATCTGGTAGATTTTCAAAGCTCTGTAATTGCTGTCTGAGGTTTTTTTAAAAGAATGTCTGTTATTATGATTTCCTCACCATTCTGCATGGTCTGAACTCAGTAAAAGTATTGCAATCATTTAAAGGAAAATGGATCAAGCCCCCGATGGGCAGAACCCTGTAATGGCTCTTCTTGAACAATTCCATTGATTTTAATTGACAGTTAATGAGAGGAGCACTCACATGACCTGGCCTCTTGTGCCAATGGATAGCAATGAAATCCCTGCAGCCTCTTGGAGGAGGAAAGAAGATTGAATGGGGTAGATATAAGTATTTATTATATACACATTTGCATATTTTAAAAATGCATTTTATTGAGGAGAGGGATAAATTGTGTAATACAGGTAAATCATCCATCCAAATGCTGAACTTGTATATGCATGTGGATGACTTGAGCACAAACTGATAGGAGGTCCTTTGAATTTTTTTCTCCCAGTATGAATCTTCTGTATTTCATTTTAAGTGATTAGATTTTATGTTATGTCTTGGGTACTGTACATCCAGGTATAACAGACATGCTGTGTGGTGAACACCTCGATAGTCTGGTAATTTTGATGGAATGTTTAAAGCAAAAGAGCAGCACATACAGTTTGACAGAGGAGGGATAAAAAGTAATTTAAAGCAAAATTATGGCTGCTTTACATTCCAAGAAGTAGAAATTTCTCTACTGTCATGGATCTTGTTGGGGGAATAAGACTAATGTGAAATTAAGGTGAATAATGAGAGCCTATGTGATGTGTATTTTGGTATCTTCTGGGTTATTATCCTGTCAGCTCAATTTTTGGATTATGTTTAGGGGGATACACATTTTGTTTCATTCTTGCCATCTTTGTTTAGTGTTTATCTCTCTTTCAATTACTGAATAGCTACATAAACTGCAAAATTTCCAAGAGGAAAGGGTATGGAGACCTACCTCAAAATATTTCTTAATATGATGGAGAGAGAGGGAAGTTAAGTACTTACATGAAGCAGAGGAAGAATTTGAACATGTCTCACTTGTTAAGTGAGCACATACAAACATGCTAATCAATAAATTGCTGCTTTAAAGGAGTGAGATGAAGAATACTTTCATCTTACATTGCTGGCTTTTCCCCACTAATAACAATAATAATACACACAATTTGAAATGTCATTATTTGGTTAATTAGAATTGGTTGGAAAAATAAATTCCCCAGTCCTTGTGACAACTTCTTCATTTGATGATAAGGTATGTTAAACTGTCAGTGTATACAGATGTATTTAGAATATAGTCTTCAGAGCTGACAGCTAATTAGGCTGTGCTTTGGCTAACCTGTTTCACATGCACTTTAGTATGTGTGACCATAAAGGTTACTAAGTGCCACAACAGGATTTGTTATGAATGAGTTTCTTGGGGTGTGAGAGAGTAAGTTGTAGACCTACCTTCTTTATAGTCCTTCAGCCAAGCTTCTCTACCTAATTTGAATGGCAGTAACAGTATTTCCTGCCTTGTGGTTGGTTTGTGTGGTTTTATTTATTGATCCTGGCAAAGCGATTTGATGAAGAGCTCTGGGTAAGTGCAGATGATCTAGAGTTGAGCCAAATCATGCAATTCTTGCTCTTGTTAAACTGAGGTTGTTGAGAACAATGCTGTGATGCCCAGATAGAGTCAGAAGACACAAGGAAGATTACCAGCAATATAGTGAGTTTATCAGAGGAACAGCATGTATATGTGCGTGGATTGAAGGCATCAACATTTCTTCTGTATAGCCCTCTCCTGTGGGAAACCACTTCTGAGATGGTCCCCTCTACTCCCTCCCCTCTTGGCTTATCTCAATAACATTGATGGAGTAAATGATACCTGTCTGGGCAAACAAAGTAGGAAAAACACCTTAGGAAATCTTGGAAAATGCTGTCTTTGAGTCTTTGTCTTTTTCCTGTTTAAACTTGGAGAGGGAAAATGGATATTTGTGATCAACCCTTAATTAGGAAAACTAAAAGCAATGGCAGACCCAGGGAGAACATCTGATTTGACTCCAGGAACTGTGATGTCTGAAGTCACTTAGACTGATTGCAATTGAGTCTACTCCCTGTAGAAACCTCTAGAGATTCACCAAAGACCATGTTGTCCATTAAAACACAGCAGTCAGGAAAAGTAAAATAGGATTATTGATTTCTTCTTTGTTCTGTATTATTTTCCTTAGTTTTTACCTTATCTTGGTGGCTATTTATATTAACCCTAATTCCTGATAGTGTGGCCTAGATAGCAAGTGGTGCACGTGTGCAGTGATAACAGTGCTACCAGTCTGGAGGCTACCAACAGCTGAAAACAATCTCCTTAGCAACAAGGGAGTCATCCCCTGTGCTTAACCACAGGTAAATATTGAGCAGGAGAGGGTGTTCCAGCAAACACTCTCCTTTTGCTTGTAGGAATCAAAATAAAGCAGCTGTGAGTCTTTGGCACCTCCTGAAAATTACCTAATAGTTTGATTATTGAATTTTTGAAAAGCTATTAAATTTTAGTGTTCAGATGTTCTCTTTTAGAAGAAGGCTGATCGTGTATATTAACAACATAATAATGAGTAATTTATTATATAATGAAGTGGTGGTATTCACACACAACACTATTTGGAAGCAGCTGTTATTTATCTAAATCCTCTCATAATCATGCTGAATGACTTAAAAGTTCATTTAAATGCATTAGTCTGAGCAATTTGGAAACAAGATCTGAAAAATGACCTAAAAAACCTGAAGCTGTCTGACTGTTTTTTGCCTTCCTAAGGATAGCTTGTGTTTCTCCAGGAACACCGAGGTACCTTCAGTATGTTTGCTATCTCACTGTGGTTCTGGGGGAAAAATGCATGGATCTCTGTTGTAGATTGCAGGGGATAAAACACATCATATTGGATTAGAAAAAAAACCCAAACAACTAGTCTTTGTCTGATCTTGCTGGGCTGAGTCAGCTGATGTGATCTGAATTTCTGACCTAATTTTAGTATGGTACTTAGCGTTCATGCAGAGAAAATAAGGTTAATGTGCTGATCAGTAGCTGAGAGTAATCCACAAGAAATATGTTAGTATATATATATTGGGCCTAATTTTTGGACCTTTTTTCTTCCATCTTTTATTTGTCTGGTCTTACTACATGGTCATTCACTACTTGCCTGTTCAGGTGGCTGTGTCCAGCCCAAGAACACACTGGCATATTGCCCACAGAGCTTATAAATTGCAAATAAAGTTACTAAGCAGAATCATTCTCACTGGCAATAAAGTTGCAGCACTGTGAGATGTACATTTGCCATGATACAGTATCTGCCGTAGGCAGTGTTTCTGGGAACAGAAGGTAGATTTGCCTTTGCTGTTATGGGTGCCAGGGAGAAGGTGAGTATTTTGAGTTTACACAGGGCATCTGTTAGAATGAGCAGTTGCTTTCTGACTCATCCATAACTGAAATACATATATTTAGATACTTTATCTCTATTATACATAGTCTTGTGTGGATATTTCACCAGTGCTGTTTTTTAGGTTGTATAAATACAAAATCTTGGTAGGAAACAAATAATGAACCCTCTTTCTCCTCTGAAGGCTGAGGCATATTGCATTAACCGTAGGGAGTGTCTGGGGTTGTGCACTTTCATAGGAGATGTATGCTTTCCAAGTTGTGACTTCTGGTTTTTAGGTATCATTTAAGCTACTCTTTCTGCCGGGGACATCGTCATTTTGATTTGTAACACTAGGAAGATATGACTGCTGTGGTGTAAAGCTGGTTGTGTTAGCAGGCATGAATTTCTACCTGCAAGCCCTAGACTTAACCATCAAAATATTTATATCTACTTTTAATAGTTTCCCTTACTTGTAGCTCATTTCCAGCACTGAAATGGCTCTATGGAAAGCCTTGTTTCTGCTTGTTGAGGGAAGTATCCAGACAGCTGGTGTTAAGAGGAGGAGCTTTTAGGAGCAATGTTCTGTGCTAAAGCTAGCAGAAATGGGCCAGCCAGCTAGTGGCAGAGCTAAGCTCTTGTAATAAAAAGGAATTGTAATAAACAGCTGTCATCCTAACCTCTCCTTCCTTTGGCAAATCAAATATTGAAGACTAACTCATCGGCAAAAGTAAGATCATATTTTTCTCTTGCTCTATTTTTTTTAAGGTTGGGGAAGTAATTGAATTCAGGTATTATCTATCTGTAGTATTCTGTAGTTCTGTCCTTAGGTTCCTTCATAAACAAAACATAAGCTAAGTGTCTTTCAGCTAAAAGTTAAGTGTTATCAAGCATGAGCAGCAGCAAACAAATATAAAACTGTTTCTATGCATGGGATTATTCACTGCCAAAAGCTCTGTTCAGCTGAAAAAATGTGTGTAATCTTAAAGTATATAGACATGCTGAGGTGTTTCTACTGAAAGATTTCTACAAGAGTCAAAAATAACCTAAGTAATTTCATTATGGACTTACTGTTTATAATAACTAATTAAAATCAGAAAAATACTTTCAGTAAAAGAATGTTTAAAGTACTGCTTCTTTTTCTGAACGTTTGTGTGTAGTTGAAATTTTGTGTAGTGAACTAACTACACATTTCTAAATTTGCAGGAATACTTATGCTGACTAGATTACAATATGCTTATAGTCAGACCTCAAGAAAAATTTAAAGGAAATGAAATCAGTATTTCGTGACAAAGGGGCTAGGCTGAAATCCCTGAAAGCACATTATTGAGCTGTTACAAATTACAAGCTTGTGAACCTGTTGTTATTGGTTAGATGTATCAGTGTGGGGTTTTTGTGTTTGTTTTTTTTTTTTTTTTTTTTGTGTGGTGTTTTGGGGCATTTTTTTTTTAATTCAAATCTAAATTCACTCGGTGGATGTGATTTTTGGATACGAGGTCAGTGGTGTGTGCTCCTTGAATCAAAGTGTATGCATTATGAGGAAGCTTAACTGTGGCACTGGTTGTTTTCCTTATCTTCCTCCTGGATGTTTTACATACTCACTTCATCCTAGATTAAATTATTGCTGTGATACAACCTTCAGGGAGGAAGTGGCTCATGAGATGTGTTAGAGACTAATTTTAGTATGATCTCAAAACCTTTTTCTCATTAAAATATCGTAGGGTCTCTTTTGAATTTGGGCTGATGTAGAAAGAGTAGCACTGATGGTTGTGGGGTTTTTTTTCCATGAAGAGTACATAAAATGGTTCTGCAGTCAGTGACCTCCAAATGTATTTTTGTTGCATTTACAAGTAAACAGATGTGATGATCTAGCCAACAAATCCTCCCTTCCAAATGCTCATATCCATATGGCCGCCTGTATTATTGCCACACAAAATAAACAACAGACACAATGCAAACTATATTATATTGCTGTTATTCTGAGAAGTTTTATTTTAGGACAGTCATGCAACAAATGTAATTTAAAATTTACCATAGAGACTGATAGTCTGCTTCATAATCCCAAATACCAAGGAAATAAGGCAGAAATTATTATTAATTTGGTATCTAAATCTTGATGTTATTTTTGATAAATCTTCCATGATTTTAGGGCTCTTACCTACAGCTTTTACTCTTTTCTGGGGAAGTTGTATGATCTCCCTCTTCATCATTCCACAAATCTCTCAGATGTATGCTGACCTACCATGTAAGTGGGTGCGTTTTTGCTCAGGATTCATCCGCTGTATTTAACAGTATAATTGGAAGTGTGGGGTCATAGAGAGCCCAGAGGACTTCTAAATGGGTTACACACCCCTCTTCTTATAAAAATCCAGTTGAAATGTCTCCATGCTTTCAGTATTCACAGACTGTCTGAACACCTGTATAGATGAGTGAACTGGCCTTGCTCCAATTCCATTGGGTGTGTGTTCGCAGACAACCTCCAGGCTGGTGCCTCCTCAGCAGACTGAGTCATTCCGGAGGAGGTCTGTTGTGCTGCTGGGAGACAGCCCTTGATGTACCATTGCTGAAAGATGCTGGGTGGTGTATGGACGTAAATGTCCAGTTTTCAGTCATTTGTTTCCATTCTACTTTTATTTCTAGGTTGATATTTTTTTTTTCCTCACTATCTCTTTATTGCTTTAACTATAGGATGTAGGATTGTTATTTTAACCTGGTAGTTCGAATTATGCAGCACTGCCTCTAACCATAAAGCTCCCCTTAGCAAGTCAGGGATGCATGTAGAGCAGTGGGGGAAGTAGATGGTTTGCACAACCCTCTAGGGTTCTGATGGTGCTGCTGTTTCTAGTAAAAGGTTTGCATTTGCTCGGAAAATGTCTTCAAGTATATTATCAAGTTGCAGAAATAAATAAAAACTTACTGTGAAGACTGGATTGAAAAATAGGAAGACTATTTTGAAGCATGCCCAGATAGAGTCTTTGTAGTTAATCTAGGTTGGACTTCATTAGTGGAGAAACAAGTTCAGTAAAACAGCACAATTAATATGTCATGTAACGTTAATAAAGTCTGGTCCAGGACTGCTGGCAAAATTGAAGCACTGATCTGTTCTGGTTCAAGGCTTCCAGTAACCAAAAAGTATGCTGTGCTGAAGTTCGCTGGCACCTGACAAGTGTTGTAGTTGCCTGTGACTGGAATTAAGAACTCATGTTACAACCTAAAGGACAGATACTTGTACAGAAGACATGCAGAAAGCAGTCTCATGACCCACAAGTAGCAAAATTGCAGCTAGCCATACTCCTAGATGTGCACAGATGCAGGTTCAGCCACATGCACTCTGGAAATTCTGCCAAAACTACCTGTAATGAACACTGGGAACATTCAGCACCGGTCTGAGAACCCTGCAAAACTGAAGGTCTGTGCTAGCATCAGGATAATATGAGTGAATCTTTCTGTGGCTTTAGGAAAATCCGTTGTTTAACAATACCTGTTCATAAAATCGAGGAAGAACAAACATGGTCCTTCAGTGAAACAGCTCAGTGCATTGCTCTTTCCAGGGCCATAAATCACAGCTGTGTTTTGCTGTCGTTAATAATAATAAAGATTACTTCATGCCCCACCCAGCTGGCAGGCATTTGTTCCCTTTGCATGTTCTCCTTTTCAGCACCCTTCTGACAGGCTACACATGTTTTACTTTACTTACTTTCCTCCACAGGAAAGCGTAAACATGGTATGGTGCTTGATAATTTAATTGGGATATTTATTTTCTTAGCCTAAAGAAGAGTCTGCTCTTGGGTGTACCCCTGAAAGTGGAGAACCTCAGTACAGCCCGCTTCTGTGACAGGAGCATTTGGTGATGGGCATCTTGTTGCTGAGTTATGCTAGATCAGTGGCTAAAATTTGTATGAAAATGGGAATGTGCATGTGCACTGAGACTTTGTGATTGGATTAAAATGGGAGTAAAGAGATTAGAGAAGAAATGGATTGTGGAGATATTACTAGCTGTATGTTTTATAGTTAACTTGAGACTTCTTTTATTTTTCCTTCTGGCTTTCCACTCCAATTTCACTTGTAATTCTAAGTGAAGCAGTTTAAAAATATTTAAAAATAAAAAACAACAACAAAACAATCAACCAAGCAACCAAAACCCAAACCCCACTGTGTGAAGGGTGTCCTCAGCACAGGGCCTTTATTGACAATATAGAGCCAGCAGCCACGCTGTGCTGATGTGAGGGAGCGGGTTTGGAGCAGGCACTGCTCAGCCCTCAAGAGAGTTGTCCAACTCTTCAGCCCCCTGTGCAAGCTGCTGGGAGACTGCAAATGAGCAAAGTGAGCTGGTTGGGTCCCACAGAAGGCAGTCATAAGTGGAATTGGTTTTTATTTTATATTTTATTGCACAGTACCTAAGGACCCCAAATGGAAATTAGATTCCTCTGAAATACCAACCCAGTGCAAAGCTGGCAGCGTGAGCTGAAATTGTACCCAACAGGTGACTAAAGGGAGAGCTGAAGAGCTAGGGGACTGCTCATTTCCTTCCCTATATTAGTTCAGCAAAGAATAAACTGAAGTGTATCCCCAGTGGTTGTGATGAATTACATCCAGTGGTACTCTTGGAAAGCTGGAGAGAAACAAATGCTTCCAATAGACTCCGGCAGATGCTCTTGGAATATGTCAAGATTGAGAGGGCTACAGCCAGCTAAAACCCACAGAAATATTCCTTCCAACAAGCGTGTTACTTGACAAAATGGTAACATTTTGAATGATCAAAAATTAGAGTAACTGTAGGGTTTACCATAAATTAATAAGATTTACCTGAGTTTAATCCATTTCTCCTTTTGGTGGATTATATAGGACGTATCTCACCAGCAGATCCTCTGCTAGCTGAGGGCACTTTAGTTATTAAGTTGAGATCACATGTTAGGAGCCATTAAGTGAATTGCTTTGTACAGCCTTTCCCTGAATGCTAGGGCAAATGCAGTATTTCATACCCTTAGCTAATTTCATGCTGTAATTTAATTTCTGAAACATACTTTTAATTGAATCTTTAAAGACAAAAGGAAACTGCTGAGTCCTTTAGTATTGCAAAAGGGATTGTTTAAAAATGTAGCCCATCTAGAGAATAATTTTCTGTAATTAAACGTAAAGTTTGTTTTGCTTCTCTGCATGCAGCTATGGAGAAGTAAATTCCTGCTGTCTGCAGAAAGCTCGGGGCTGAAAGAGAGGTGTTGGGGAATGTGAGAAGTTATTTACCTTATGCTCAGCTTTGTAACTCTGACATGAGGCAATCCTGCAGCCCTCGACAATGTGCAAGTCTGAATAAGTAAACAAAGAGAGGCTAATTAAAAAATTAGTCAGCTAACACCAAAATCACATTAGTAGGAGCTCTGACTAGTGATCTCACTTCTTTAATTTTTGGTAATGAGATGAACTTGAGAGAGATGTCAGTAGTTTTGTAATATTTGCATCTTGAAACTGCATCTAATATTTTAGGGGTTAGATTTTGATATTCATCTTCCATAAGCAGAGAGATTTAAGGTAGTTTCAGTAAAAATCCATATAATCTGTTATGCAATTTTATTACGGGAGAAACATCTTGACTGGATCAGTAGTGATGCAGGTCTTCAATTTTATGAATATCCGATTAAAAATAATAACAATCAATGCTAAATGCAGCCCACTCTAATGGAGAGGAAATCCTGGAGCATCACTTTGTATTCTGATTCCTTTAAATCAGCAAGTGATTTGCAATAGAGATTTTCCCCTTTATTGCTATTGAAGAAAAACCTATGATACACAGTGGAAGTGAGATGTGTATGGGGACATGAAGAATGTAAGCCAAGTAAGAAGCATTAGGTTAAAAAAAGAGAAGGGTCTGAAATTAACCCATGAAGCCCCAATACAATATCTTCTAATAAGGGGAAAGAATGAAAGCAGCGTCGTGCTCCTTATGTACTGGGAGAGCTCTGCACTGGAGCCTGGAGCCGGCAGTAAATACAGGCATGAATGGTGCCACAGGCTTCAAGGCCAGCCCCAGGTAAGTGATGGGAGAGTTTAGAAGCCGGTGTAGGGATGGGGGGAATCCATCTGGCTTTAACTCAAGTTTAGTTTTTGTTTGGGTTTATTGCAGGAAGGAGACACTGAGTGAATAAATTATCTTTTCAATACAGGTTTTATCTTTTCAATACAGGTTATATCTTTTCAAGCATTTCTACAAAAACCATGGAGACAAAGAGTTAACTTTTATTAAAAACATCAATTGCATTGAAAACTGCCTGCTTTTAAGAATTGCTCAGAGGCTCAGGCACTCGCTCTTTATGGTTAAACTCCTTGTAATATTTTACTTGAGGGTTGCTTGTTCTGTAGCATCAGAAATTATTTCAGGACTTGGATACTTTTTCTCTTGGAGCAGTAGCCCATGTGAAAATCACCTGAGCGTGGTCAAGGTCTGCCAAAGGTCTTTGAGCATTTCATGGTAGATCCTGGTGTCATGATGAGGTTCCTAAAAGTGCAGCAATGGTGTGCCTCGCTGAAACTGACCTCAGTCAGGTAAAACAGTCCTATAGCTGCCCTTACAGCAACAGAATCATCTCTAAAAACCTGGCTTTGGGCTGCAAGTAGCTTCAGCTGTATCCTGTCACTAAGTTAGGAATGGCAGCTTGTATGATGCAGGTCTTCATCAGCCCATTCTATTAGCAATCTGCTTAATTTTGGCACCAGGTATTAAAACTCTTGTTTTCTACCTCAGTGTCAGAAACATCTTTCACAGGAATTTCTCATCTAGACTGTCAGCTTGTGGAGTAACATATAAAAAAAGCAATAAACGAATTTTAGAGTTTGTTTGACCTGTTTTTTGTTATTTCACTGGAACAGTTTTCTTCTGTTCTTCTCTCTACCGATTTTATCTGTTTTGAGGTCTGCAGCAGAAATACAATTTTCTCTGTATTTAAATGGAGAAGTATACTGAAATTCATGTACTGCAACATATGCCAAATGTACAGCTGCTTTCAAAGACTGGGCAGAATAGCATTTGTGTTACACAGCTATTGTTTTGAGATTAAAAGTTTTTAATTAGCATATCGCAAATGCAATTTAACAGACAATTTAAATTGTTTCAGCTTTATAACCAAACTGTTAGGAAAAAAATAATCTGTGTTTTGCTTAGCCTATAAACTCATATTCCTGCATTGTTAATCTGAATTCTGCTGTGTCTGTGATGAAGCAGATCAAGAACTGCATATGTACTTGTGATGGCAGTGCCTGTATCGCATGACACACATGCTAGCTCAGCCAAAGAGCTTCATGGCTTATTAAACAGGCACGCGCAGACCCAGACACACACCATTTTGCCATGTGACTGCTCTAGCCCTGGCAGCTTTTTTAAAGGGAAACGGTATTTGAGCATCATAGCATTTTCATCAGCATCACCTTGCTGATACAGAGAGACCAACTCTCAAGTCCCTCTGCTGAAATTATATTTTTTTTGTGATTTATATTGTTGCTTTTGAACTTAAGGACAATCTATTTTCAATGTTTGGCTCCAGTCTGTTAGATTTTCATCTTCATTTCCCAAGTAATCAGTCAAGGTTCGAATACTTATGATTAAAGCTATTCAGTGAGAGACTGCTGGTTCCTTGTGTTCTGTTTCAAATGAGTTTATTGTTTGGTTACCATTTTGGAGATGATCCATGGTAAGGGAGCAATAACCTGTTTTAAGAATTAATTTAGAGAGGTACCTGTACATAAATTGACAATTAAATAGAGAAGCAATATTATCTTTGTTATTAGGGACGCAGAAATGTGTATCCATGCATCTCTGCCAGCAATCGCACAAGGATTCTAGTGCAAAACCAGTGTTTAAGTAAGGAGGTTTGTTTTTTTTAAGATGGTGTATAATAAGAAGACTTTTGGCAGAATAAGGTATTTTAGATTACTGTAGTAACTGTATTTTATGGCAGTACTGATTTTTCAGCGTCTTTAATTACTTTGTTATTGATACGTGCTCTAATATTATTAAGAGGGAAAGAGAACTTGGAGATCATGTCTTTCCTAGAAAGGCTCCAAACAAAGGCCCTGCCCGCTCCACTGAAATGTAGTGAGGACTTTTACAACTGCTCCTAGGAGTCTGCTACTGCTGCTTCATCCTAAGTCTGCAGAAATGGAGTAGTAGCACCAATATTTCCTGTTTCATGGCCAGTGGAAGACCTGACTTTTAAGAATTCCTTCATGCCTACAAGTGGGATTGCATTTTCAAAAGAGATTACCAAAATCAAATCTTTTCTGAGAAACTGACCCAAGCATCTATTCTACTCAAGAATTAAAAATTTTATTTCTTCAGTTAAATAATCAGAAGTTTTGCTATCTGAAGGTTTGTATTTGAACCCCAGGTTTCTATATTGTGTTTGCTTGAAATTACAGCAGTGGAAAAGGCTATTTAAGCTCATGACAAAATATTTTGACTAGGTTCTTCCTACTTACTCATTTGTTTGTCCTCAGTGTGTGTTTATTGTGAAATGTCTTCCCAAGAGATTATAAACAAGATGGTAGCTTTTATTAGCTGATCTTTGCTGTCATTTAGTGATGGGCTGATCAGGAGGTTCTGTACAATAGGAGTTTGTCAGACTAGGCCTAAAATTTGTGGAAATAATGTCCTTACCAGAATACATCAGGAAAAAAAAAGCCCAATAACTTCAATGCAAGACTGTTAAGGTTGCTAAGAGACAGTATGTAATTATCTGCCAATTTGTTTACCATTCCCAAACATTTAGAAGGGCGAGAGCTGTGGACTGCTCTGAATTTTAAGCTATGCACAAAATAAGCCAAATGCATTTTGTTGTCAAATGCAGTTTTAAGAAGGGCACTTGAAAATGACACGAGAGCTGTAAGTTTGACCTGTGGGTTTTTTCTAAATGTATAATATCAGTTATTTTCATTTCCCTCTCACTCCTGAAATCTACATACATTGCATGTATTTTCACTGATAATACAGGAAATGTGAAGAAATTGAATACATAGAAACATACAATTTTTCTGGTAAGACTTACAGCTATGCTTTCTTGAAAATGATACATTCTTACTTTAATAGTAGTAGTGTTTGGCGCTCCTGTATAATGATTCTATTACTGATGTATGCTGATGTTAATTTAAGGTTGACCAGCATGAGTCATTGGCTCATTTTATGTTTCTTTTTCTACAATGTTTTGTGTTGTGCTTGTGTGTTGAGATAAGTACTGCAATTTATTTTGGGTACTAACTAAGTTTGTGTCACAACAAAGTTTACATTTCTTTGTGTTCCTGTGGCTATTATGTAGACAGTGTAAGATTTATGCCATCCTAAACTATTCATTTTCTTGGTTTCAAGAGTATGCATCTGGTAAACTAAGTACAGGCAGTAAAAAGAGAGAAGCAGAGGTTTCTCCGTCTGTTTTCAGAATGGTAACTTCTTCCATTGCTTTTTCTTTAATGGAAGTGGAGATTCGTTTTTAGCTGATATTAAACAGTAGCTGTAAAATTGAAGAACTTGCCACAATACTGAAGGAACAAGCACTTCTGACCAGCCTAATAGCTCAAATCTCAATTAGTATTCAGTTAGTAGCTCTGACATTGTAGAGCTCAAGTATGTCTATACAGGTGTGTTACTGTTTTGTGGGATGTTGCTGTGGGAAGTTTGGGGCAGAGAGTTGTCCTGGAATCTGGTTTTTGGCCTCTCTGTGTTGCCCCAGTGAGGGCTGTGAATCCTTCTGTTACTGAAGTTCATCAGGACAGACGAAAGCAAATGTTTTCACCAAGCTCCAGCACAGCCAAACAGCAGGTCACTTCCTCAGAAGTTGTCCCAGAAACACTTTATCTACTCAGCCCTTTTCTTCTGTTTAGATGTGAGTAACCTCTCAGCTCCTAGCCACCTCTTCAGAGAAGTGCACCAGAGTTTTAGGAAGAGGTAACCAGCCCCTCAGTGTCACTCCAGCTCATTCTCTGATCCTTGTGGCTGCAAAGGGAGTCTTGGTTAAGTTCTGATGAAACACATCTTTTGAATATTGCATCAGAAACAACAGAGCTGCAGGCACATTGGCCTGTTTTACAGACGATCATTCTTTTAACTTCTACTGGTAGCAACATAACAGTGGAAGTTGGCATTGGGTAGCCAGAGGATGAGCTCTCAGTTGTCCTGTTAAAAATGACACTTGCTAACTGCTCTGGAAATCTGTTTCCTAGGCTACAGGAGCACACCAAGAGCTTTCTAGTGGTTGCTTCTTTTCTCTCTGGGGTCCCAGTGATCCACTGTTGGCTTCCATGTGTAACAGAGACAAAATGATGTCTTAAGAAAAGGAGCTGAGACTCTGCCAGTGAAGGGCAGAAGGCAAAGCTTTGTCACTGGATAATCTATTGTGACTGCAACACCATGACCCATGTACTGTATCTGGATGCAGAAAGCCCTAAGAGTAAGGAGATACCATAAAAGGGGTTTGCTGCAGCTTTCCAGCTTTTTTCTCTTTTTTTCTCGTTTTCTTTTCCCCCCTTTTTTTCTATTTTCTTTTCTTCTTCTGATTAATTTTTTCTATTCCACACTAAAATGTAGTCAGGGAAAAAAAAATGTAGTAGTAGTAATAATAATAATCCTTTACACATTTCAACACCTAGATGCACAATTGTCGAGATGAAAAAGACTTGATTCTGAAACTTTTCCCCCTCTTCGAACAGCAGTGTGGATCTCCTAACTTTTTTTCTCTCTAATTTTTCAGCATCAGTTTGGGGTGTTCTTTGAGAGCAAATGAAATGCGGTGACAAAAAGCAGAAGGGGAAGTCAGTTGTTTTTAACCTTTTTTGCCCCTTTCATGCAAATGAGGAGGAGAAAAAGCTTTTTTCAGTCTTTCTCTTTAATGGCAAGGTCATCAGAACTGCATATTTATTTTAGACCTCATATTATAGTTTGCTTTGTAAAAGACTGGGATAAACACTCTAGTGATATTGTCGACATTCTGAATAAGATGATGCTATGTGTACCTTGCTGTTTCTTTGCTACACAGCTTTTCTTATGCAATTTCCAATTTTGCTGTCTGTAATCGCCAACTCTCCACCTTCTTGCAATATGGAGATAGCATAGGTAAAATCTTAAAAAGGAACTAAATGTCTTTGCTGAAATTCTTGGTATTAGTGATGCAAAAGGGTCTTTCCCTTGTATGTTTTCTGTCTTGAGATATTGGCGATAATCCTACCTTTTATAATTTTATTATGAGGAGCAGCCATTTTACTTGATACTTTACGAGGAAGGGTATTTATACAAATAGCAGAACTTCAGGAGCTTTCTTTGGATGCTTATTAACTGTTTAGAACTGGGGTCACAAATAAGTCCAGGTGTCTGTTGGAGGCTACTAGGTTCTACTTTATTTAACAAAGTAAGAATTCCTGCTCCAGGAGTGGGTGGTTGTGGTTGGAACATAATTCAGAATACTTGCAGCAGTGTTTGTACGCAGGTTGTGCACAGTCATTTTTAACATGATGGCTCTCAGCATGTTAGCCTTTGAATGCATTGGAGAATTCAACTACCATGTAAAAAGAAAAGAAAGATCTGCTTTTTGTATAATGCACCGGTATTCACAGAAAGTTATGGCTTGTTTGGATTCTGCTCTTTTATACTTTGATGCCTGATGGAAAACTGAAGATGAGAACATCAGGGAATCCAACTGGGGCAGGTAAATACCTCTCATACTCACCTAATGGAGTGCTGGGTGATGAGCAAAAATGCAAGTGCCACTTTTGTTCCATTTCAGATCCATTTGGTCTTTCTGGCTGGTGTGGATATCAAAGTAATGGATTTATGGCCTTAGTTTTTACAGTAACAATAGTATTTTCCAAATGTAATCAGAGATCTCAGGGAAGGTGATTATGTTTTCTAGTACTGCGATACAACAGGGACACAGTATTTTAGTTCTTCAAATACTGCTTGAAACTCTTCTTACAGCGTCTAAATTAGTCTAGTGACTTTACAAGTCACAAGCAGAGCCAAATACTGGAGCAGGAAATAGCAGGTGAAGACAATTCCATTTTGAAGCCAACACCTCAAGAAAATATACGCTGAACAAAGTAGCAGACTTCTCAGATTGAGCTCTGCTTCTCTTATTATGGCCCCTTTTGAAGACAATGACAGGAAGCATTCCTGTTAATACACACACCCTGACTCACTCACAGGCCTTAAAGCTTGCTCAAACTCAGCAGCGTGGCTGCATCATTACAGATGGCAAGACCACTCCTGTGCCCCAGTCAGTGTCTGGAGACCATTTGCTTTCCTCCTGTTGACAGAGGAGGAAAGATTGGGTTAATGGTAACTGATATACTGATATACTGCCTGTATGTTGCAGTGCAGGCACGAAGTTGTGAAGGCTGGGCTAATTTTTTCCTACTTCTCTTAATTTTTCAGTCAAACAAGAAACTATCTCGCCTAGAAACTTCTGTCAGCCTATCTGCTGCTGTTTTTCAGGCCTTAGAAGTGGACTAGACCCATGGGTATTCTAGTCACCTATGGCAAAAAATATTGCATAATGTTTTCTTTTCCATTTCTTCTTCATTTTTCTTTTATCTTATTCACACCTCCTGTTTTACACTGCTTCATCTGATCTCATTCTAATCTGAACAGCACAGTGAGAGCATGCTGATCATTAGGAGCTGTGTGCTTTGAAAGCTGCAGATGAGGATCCCCACAACTTTCCCTTCTCACTAAACAGAGCTCAAGAATGGTGAGAAAAGGGTGGCTTGAAGAATGAGATCAAACACATAGGAGATATCACACAAAAGTAAAAATGTTTCCAGTGTTTGGAATTTTCCTGGTCTCGTGTCACCAAATGTAACAAATGATAACCCAGCATCTTTCTGTGCTTTCTCACTTTACAGACCACTAGTTAATAATTAAGTCTGCCATGAGAAATATTTTTCAACTCAACAGTCACATTTTCCTCCTACAAAATAATGGTGGTCAATTGAAAAAGTGTTATATAGACTTAACTTCTGTTCTGGAGGAAAGTCTACATTTTCCAAATTTTTCTTTGCAGCTAAAACTCAAACCAGAGTTGTTTTGGTTTTTTTTTCCCCCCTGTTAAATGAATTTAAAAGACAAGGTCCACATTTTTCTTTTTCTGTATGCCATCTTAAAATATTGAAATTAAAGGTCACTTCATGTTGAAACATCTATGTGTTAAAAACTTCAAATGTCACCGCTGAATACTGATTCATTGGATATACTCACTTTTAAGTTGTTGATAGTGTATTACATTGAAAAACAAAACTGACATAGGCTGCAGAATATCTTGCTTGCAGCAAAATCCTTCATAATTTTCTCACATAAAGTATCCTGTCAGAAGATTCCAGATAAGCTCTGGTATAAATGCATGACTGATACTTAGGAGATGCAAAAAATAAAAATACTGAAAACATTCATCCTGCTTGCTTAAAACAATGGGCTGTATCTGTTCTCCCTGCAAGGTGGCACAGCTGTTAATCTGCCAGGTTGCTTTGATGCTTGTTCTGTCCTGTGGGTTTGCTGTGGTTCTATACTTGTGACAGCAGAATATGTGAATGCAGGCTTTCAGTGAAGTGCATAAGGGGCAATTGAGCAGCATTTTTTAGAGTAATCCAATACAAAAGTCTGCAGGCAGTAGAAAGGGGCCTGAGTTGGTGTACACCTAATAGATTGAGATCATGTGAAAGCCAACAGTGGTTGATCCATGTTTATTTCAATGTGCTTTATGAACCATCAGTGATTCAAGGTGCCACTTGTCTCATAGTACTTGTCATCAGCCTTGTGGAAGAAACTTTCTACCACCAGAGTCAATGAAGCAGAAGTAGGAGAACAAAGAGAGCCAGCAAAGGAACAGAAATTCTCAGCTATTTCCTGCCAAAACAAAAGGAACAGAGTGGTCAGATATAGTTATGTGCCGTTGGCAATTTGCAGGTCCCCAGCCCACCCTTTCCATTTCTTGGTTCAGGAACTGGAAGTCCTTTCTCCCATGTCCTCTGTAGTATATGGAAATCTTCTATCAGCTTTCAGCAGATAAGAGAAGGTAAGGTCTCTACAAAATGACCACAGAAAAGTAACACATAAGGATTAATTTATGTGTATTCTTGCAATATAATCTTTAGCAAATTACGGTGCTAGACTGTGCATTGAAGAAAGCCGTTTAATTGGAAGAGCAAATTGGACTTTGTTTCACTTAAAACATTTAATTTTCTATCCTTTGCCTATTTTCCTCACTTAAGTCCAAAATTGTTAATATTACTGTTGTTATTTTCATACTTGACTATTTATTTTTCTCATTTTTTGGTCATGTAGCTCAAAGCAGGAGAGCAGATGTACCCACGAAGAAAACTGAGGTGCTTGTTTGCTGATGGTAGCCGTTTCCTAGACAGGCTGGTTTTGGGCAATCCCAGTATTTCGAGACCTGCAGCCTGGATTCTAAAGTTTTGACTCCACCTGCAGAAGTCAAAACGTGGCCAGTATTCCATGTTTAGTGTTCCTGTGAGCTGATTGTTGTGTTGACAGTTTTATATGTGTGTTGAGAGTTGCAGTTCTGGTGCGTGCAAGGTTTTACAGTATGGAACAGTGACCTTTGAGTTTGTGAAGCTGGGCATCTCTTGGCTTTGCAAACCACAGCTGCATTCATGAGCAGATGGAGCTCAGATTCAGCCATTTTCAGGCTTTATTTTGCATTATATCCCAACGTAAATGCCTCCACGTGTATGACCCAGGTGTTAAAGTTGTAACAGAAGATGCCTGGAGAAGCAAGATTGTCTGAACGTTAACTGTATGGCTGTAAGCTACTTAGTGTTAGAATTTTCCAAGAGATAGGAGTCTTGGTATGGCACAGAATTGCTAGAACTTCTGGTTTAAAAGGCTGCAGTAGCCTTAGAAAAGTTGAGTGGAACTTGTTCAAAAGGGTGAGCATGAAATTACAGCTTGAGAAAGAAATATACTGCTGGCTATTTTTCTATCCTTCTCACAGAATCACAGAATTCTAGGGTTGGAAGGGACCTCGAAGGATCATCTAGTCCAACCCCCCTGCCAGAGCAGGGTCATCTAGAGTACATCACACAGGAACGCATCCAGGCGAGTTTTGAATGTCTCCAGGGAAGGAGACTCCACAACCTCTCTGGGCAGCCTGTTCCAGTGCTCTGTCACTCGCACAGTGAAAAAGTTCTTCCTGATATTCACATGGAACCTCCTATGCTCCAGTTTACAACCATTGCCCCTTGTCCTATCATTGGTCGTCACTGTAAAAAGCTTGGCTCCATCATCCTGACCCCCACCCTTTACATATTTGTAAACATGGATGAGGTCACCCCTCAGTCTCCTTTTCTCCAAGCTAAAGAGACCCAGCTCCCTCAGCCTTTCCTCATAAGGGAGATGTTCCACTCCCTTAATCATCTTAGTGGCTCTGCGCTGGACTCTCTCAAGCAGTTCCATGTCCTTCTTGAACTGTGGGGCCCAGAACTGGACACAATACTCCAGATGTGGCCTCACTAGGGCAGAATAGAGGTCAATCTTTTTTTGGCTTGAACGAAACCAAATTTCAGGTTGCTTGCTCAAAATTGATTCTTTACCTCTTCAGTGGTGTCTTCTATTTGCAAAGATTTTCAGTTTCTTCATTGTAGCTATGAGACCACAAGATATAAAGATATTTAATCTTGCTGGTTTACCATTTTGGTTTTTTTAAAGCTTGGGATATTTATTAGAACCAGTCAAATACCATCAGAAGTAATTTGATGAATAATTTGTTTGACAAGCAGTGGCAAAGTTCTTTAGATGATTCATTTTCTCAAGTTGCTTCACCTAAAGCTCTGTAGTTGTTTTGCTTTTACTGCTACATCCTCGTTTCTCTTTGCACTACTTGCTGCTGAAAGTGATGCAAATCGCTTTTTCCAGTCCTTTTCATCTTTCTCTCTGTGAGTGCATGGGAAATAGTGAAATACATCCTAATCTGAGCATTTTTGAGTCTGCGATGTCTAACGCTTTAACGGCATGCACTCAAACCACACTCTGAGCCCACTCATTTGAACATAGAAGGGGAACGTGAGATCCAGTTGTGCATTCTTTTGAACAAATGTCTCTTACGAGCTGATGAAGCATTCAGGAGTGAACTGAGCTTAAGCTTAAAAGTAGTCAGTTTTATCCCACTGGAGTTGTAGAACCTCATTGCATAGATGATTAAAAATTTAGTTTTCAGCTGAAAGCAAGTGGGTTTCTGGAGTAGAAAGGAGAACAGAAGGAGAGAGGTCTTCTCAACAAAGCATGATCTGTGACCATTTTTCATAAGATAGTTTCCACTTCCTGTAACAGCTGTGTTGCTATTCATTTAGGTCTTTTATGCCTACTCGTGAAGGAAACAGTTAAGATACTTTAGCCTTTATCCTCTTCCTTGCAGACTGATGATTTTGATCTGCTTTTTGTTGCTTTTCAATGTGAATGTGTGATGGGGTTGGGGTCAGGTCATACTATACCCACACTGGAAAAAACACCTGGATGGTCAAAAACCCTCACAATTTTGTGATTTATAATGTAGGCTTTTATGTCTGTTCTCCTAATTGCCTCAAGTAAACCATTTCCTGATGATGCTAATAATACATCCTATTACAATAACCATGTCTCAAGTGTGCTAGAATTCCTGTTGATTTGGGATGGTAGTTGTAAACAAAAAGAGAATGAAGCACCTCTGCAGAATATGTTAAATTTACTTCTACTTCAATTTCATTGTATTTGTCCAGATGAGAACCCAGAAATCAATTTCAACTGTTTCCAAAAAGCTTTACTACCTTTCCCCACTCTTCCCAAACCCACAATTTGTCCTGAAGCAGTGAGGGCTAACATCAGATCTAATGCAGCTTCTTTTATTTACTGGAATAAAGTTTGCGATGAACTCATTCCTGAACTTTATTTGCAATAAATCATTGGGGAAATGCTTTTTTTTTCATTTCTGTATGGTTCCTTCGTGAGTAGCCTGTTGTATTTTGGCACTGTTGGAGTAAGAATGCTGACATAGGGGTCCTGATTCAGCTCCTATTCATTATTCATTTGTACTCCAAGGCAATAGTTCAGTACCTGCTGCTTGCGATGAACCATCACACTGCTGGAACTGTCAGACTGCAGTAAGCAAAACAAAAGGTCACAAGCATGCCAGGTCTTTTACCAATACTGCAGCAATCCTTCCTTACAATTGCATAAGCAAGCAACAACTACAGTACAATCAAGTTGCCTTTCTCATCTCATCACTGCATGATCATTAGTAGCTTTCCACCATGTGGAGTTGTTCCACCCCAAGGGAGATGAAATCCCACCTGAGAAGTTGTTCCCTCTTAAGCTGCTGCATACACCAGCTGTTCCACGTCTCCTTTCTTTGAAGGTGTGACAGGCTGTGAAGGAAGAACTGAAGTGGCTGCTGACATCGCGTGCCATGGCTAGCAGGCTCTCTGCGTCCTGGTGTTCACTCAGCAGATCAAGAGCATTAAATTAAGGCAGTAGGCCCCACGTGCCATTTGACAGTAATGGTGTGTTAAACCTGCTGCTGTCTGTACATTAGAGGGATTGCTCATAAAATCGCAATGCTTTTTGAAGGGATGTTCCCTGATTCACCTTCAACCAAGTTTTCCTGGCTCTGTGGGGATGCTTGGGAAAAGAGGGCACTAAGAGGAGTCTGATTCTGCCTCATGACTGCTGTGAAAGGGCCAGAGATAAGTGATAGCACCTTTTATGTGCCTCTGGCACCAAGGAGGAATTGAGCCAAGAGGAGCAGCTTGCCCTTCTCATCTTTATGAGCGTGACAGAGATTTTGCTTCTTACTGCAAGTTTTTTACTGCTTTCTGTAAGTCTTGGGTGCCATCAAAGAGAACAGACTAGCTAGACTTTGGGTCCGATCCAGTAGGACAGTTTCTGTGTACCTACCATGAAGAAGTCTTTTGTATATACCAATAAATTACTTTCAGATTCCTTGGTTAAACTGACTATAGAGGAAAATCTTCAAGAAATGAGGCTATGCTATAAACTGTCAAGTTTTAGTTAATTTCCTAAACATTTTGAAATCTTTCAGAATTAAATATTTTTAAATTCTGGTCATGTTCATTCACTTGCTGTGGTTGTTTTAGTTATTCTTTCTCTCTCAGACCACTCACTCAAAAATAATGACTCCTTTTAAAGGCACTGTGATTGGCAGGGCTATTCCTGGTCTATAAAGTGTTCTGTGATAGGTAATTTCCACCCATATTCTCTTTGCAGATTTGGGATTGATAGGGTAGGTGCTAAACTGTCACATTATAGCCTTTGGTAATTAAAATATAGTATTGGCTTTGGATAATTACTTGGTTTTTCAGCAAAGCTTTGACAGATACTCTGGAAGGTCTCCAGAAATTTGGTTTAAAAAGCCCTTCTCATGCCACAGAAAGCAGAGATTATATTTTGCAGGTAGGGCGATTTGGAAACCAGTTGGTACCATTTAATGTAAGAGATGGTTGAGTGATTTGTGGAAAATAAGGTTATCTGACAAGTTCAGCCCATATTTCAGTTCATAAATCATTCATAAGCTGATTGTGATTTCCACAATGCATTCATTATTCATAAGTGCTCACTGAATAATTTGCGCAAACAAATTTCAGCCTATAGTGTTTGTGAGTTGTTTTGTGTTATTCTTAGTATGTGATCATGGCATTTGGCTTTATTTTCTTATTATACACAACTCTTATGTTGGAGGATAGTAGATAACATTGAATAGTTCCTAAAGCAAATAGAATACCTTTCCTGTATCAGACAAAGAATATTTATGTTGTGCTTTTAACACAACAACATTGGTGAGTCTGTAGCTGCTTACATTTTCAAGCAGAAGCCCATAAAGACATGATTCGGTTTGGTTGGTTCTGCTTAAGAATTTGCATGGATTTTTCTCAGGAAACATGTTTATGCCTAATTGGACCCCTTTTCTGCCTTTAAGTTTTTTCTTCAACAGAATTGTTGCATGTGCTTCTTGAATGCATTCCTTTTCACAAAGACTTTGATTCACTTGGTTTCCAGGGGATTGTAGGGTATTGGAGAAGGGAGAAGGAATGAGGAGTAAGAGATGGTAACTTGGAGATAAATAGTAATAAAAAATATCTCCTGGAAATCCTATATATTTTTCAAAAGTCTACAATGAGGGAGCTTGAGGTGATGTAAATAAGCTCTTTTTTAAGACAGACAAGAGGTTTAAGTGTGGGGAGTGTCCTGTGGACCAGAGGAAGAAGGTTGGGGAGACTGTTGTTTGATCTCCCTTGCAATAAGCAGCTATCTAGTGGACAAAAAGTTACCAAAGCAGGCCTTTGGAGAGAAAGATTTTCTTCTTTCTCTGCCACTGTTACAAAATATGACCTAAAAGTCATCAAAACTGTTTTCCTTTAGTTCTCACCCCTTTGACTGCTTCCTCTAGTCAGGCTATGAACTACTTACAGAAGGGACCATGTCTGATGGTGGCTGTGCTGTTCATATGATGGGGCTATGGTAGCCTGTGAGAGATGCTGGAAACGGCAGCATTGGAGTGTCCTGCCTATGGGTCCTTTCACTCAGCCTCTGTGGTAGCCTCTGTGTACCTCCTGAGTAATGCACCTTTGATTTTTTTTCAGCATCTTAAGCTGAAAGTTGCTGGCTCAGAGACAATTGATCATTTTGGGAACCTCAAACTGTTTTCCTTCTTATATGACTTGCTGTGTTTGCTTGTTTTTAATCATGGAAAACCTCTAAATAAAATGCAGATACCATTCCTTAATTGAGGATTCAGAGACAGACTAAAGTTCAGAAGCCATTTAATTCCATTAGCCTGTAGCAAAACAACTGGAAACAAGTCCACAGTACTTCATTAGAGAATATTGTATAAAACTGCTAGTTACATCTGTATGTTTAATGTCCCAGGGATTATTTTTTTTTGTTGTGGGCATTAGGTGCCTTATGCACTAGGCGTTTGTGTATAAACACACAAGTAAACATGGTAGAGTCTTGGAGTTACTAATATGCATCTTCTTGATGAGAAAAAGTCACACACATGCTAATTATTCCTGTCTGGAAAACAATATTAAGGTTATCTGGTATTTGTACTACTGCATCCTCCAGAAGCTCTGAGGAAGATTAAAACCAGCCTCACGCTTCATGATAGAATGGCATTTCTGAAGGCTGGGGCATTGGGTACAGCTCATGAGAAAATCTGAGGTATTGGATATTTGAGATTGTATTTGGATACTAGATTTATATCAGAGCAAGAGGATACAGCCCAAAACTTCTGTGAGATGTGTGATGTTGTTCAAGTTGCATTCCTCATCCAGTGTCTCTATTTCTATGTAGCATTTGTAATGTTGAGAAGAGAGTCTGGATAACTTGTTCAGAAGGTCTGGATGCCTCTGACCTATTAGGATGAAAGTTGAAGTCTTTCAGCTACCAGTTAAAGGTGTACATTTCTGACAATACCTGCTTGGTGCCAGACACAATATGGTGACTTGTTACCATCATTGCGTTAGACAGCAATTTTTGCAGGTCTGTTTAGAAATAGTTCCCTTATTTACATCCACTGGTCCTTCACCAGTAAGGAGAGCAGAAATGAGCATCCCCATTGCCATCATGGGATGTTAGCCTGGTTTCTGAACTAAAAATACATACCATATGTGAGTTTAGGCACTGAACCTTGGTGTTGGCCTTCAGTTGTAATGCCCTGAATCCAGACAGCTCTCAAAAATTTGGAAAAATTTAACTGAAGATCTAATTCTGGATTCAAATTTCATGCCTATTAGATGCTCTCATAAGCTCATAAGCCACAGAAATAAAGCTGTGTTTTCCAAATAAAATGCAACCAGTTGTTCTGCTGGAGTGGGATTGGATAGTTATGAGAAATATTTTCTGATGTCTAGAGGTAAGGTAGGAACAGAGCACACTTGGAGCAGTAAGTTTACTGAGAAGAAATTTCTGTTGTGCCTCCAAGTAAAAGGGTTGTGTGAAAGGGCAGTTAGCCCTTAAGCTATTAAGCTATTTTGCTACCAAAACTAGTGATTCCTAAAGGTGCACCCACACTGTAAAATTATTAATAAAGTACCATCTTTTGTAGTACTGATTTTGTTTGAAACAAAAAGGCAAGGATCCATATTAAGGGACTAATCATTTACAAGCCCTCAGTTCACCTTCAGTACTTTAATAAGTACCACTAATAATAATTACAGTTGAAGAGATACCATTAAGCCATATGCCCTTTCATTGGTCTCTAGGGAGTATTTGCAAGTACACAGAGATAAATGTAAGTTATTGCTATGATAATAAAGCCGTGTGTGTCACATGGCACATAGAAATGATATACTACTAATGAAAAAAAAGCTTTTTAATCAAGCAATATTTAATTTAAAAACACGTATAGGAATTATCTTGTATATAAGATTAAATAAATATAAGATTAAATAAATTTCCATGTGTCATGGAAAGGGCCAGAATTCTATAAGCAGTAGATGAGGATTACTTGATCAGATACAGAGACCTCAAGAAAAGGTATCACTTTTTTTATGTCCTCTCACATATTGTGCTTAAATGATCTTTCCCTTCTCCCTCTGCTTTACTGGGTACTAATCAGCTGTGTAATTGAATTGGCAGCACTTTAATTGCTTAGGTTATCAGTCCATATTTTTTACTAAATTAAGCCATCCTTATGTCTAAAAAAATATATGATCTTTTGAACGGAGGAATTCACAGCTGGAGATATTTGATCACTCAGTAAATAACAGGCAGTAGAATTAATTTAATTTCTTCTTTATTTTCTTGCTCTAGATTTTCTTTTCTAAGGATTTCTTTTAAAGTTTATAGTTTGTCTATTGAGAGTACACATTTCTAAAGGATTTCAGTGGAAGGAAAAAAATGTCGTTAGTGTACTCAGCTCTTGCTGTTCAAGAAATTATCCATCTAAAATATGTTCATTTTTGTTTTGCCAGATTTGATCATTTCAAGACGCTTGCACAATTTCCTCCTCCCTGTCTACTCCTAGATATTTTCACTGCTGAAAGTGTAGTGTTTCTGTAGCTGACACAAGGGTACACCTACCTACCCTGGGCGAGAGTATCCTCCTTAAAACAAGAAATCCCTCATGAAAGAACACGGGGTCCTAATTCTGGAGAGGGAAGAAAGAACCACTATTTGGCTAAAAATTAGATTCTAATTTGCATAAGCTGAATGAAATAGCAATTGGCTAACTGACACAGACACAAAGAATTGCAGAAAACAACCCAGCTAGCCCCTGCTGCATCCAGGTGATGGAAGGATTCACACCTACTCAAATAGAAACAGCATCAAGCTCCAAATAACTCTAGCATTTTAGCTGCTGTTTGTTTGTATTTTTGTGATCTATCTTTCTTTCTTTTCTCTACTCCTGACAACCTAAGCTGTCAGGAAACTAACCTGCTATTTAATCTAATGATGTGTTTACATTTATTAATCAATTTGAATATGTATCTTCCTCAATGTGACATTCTTCCCCCTTGTCTCCTCCCCCAGATCTAAGCTGGCAGCATTCAAAGTGATGAGTATCTTTCTTCCTTTTTCACTTGAGAAAGTGGCGCAGAAGTTAAAGCACTTCAAAGAGATTGTTATCTCTCCATAGCTGTTGTATAATTAAACAACAACCTCCCCATACCAATGTGCATTCTCCTTGATCTTCAAATATGAAAACAAAAAGAAGAGGCATCTCCTATGTTTGTCTCATCTAACAGACGAGCATTAGCTCTTCACCTGTCTGCTGGAAACTGACTTGGTTTTGGTGGAAAGAAGCTGAAGTAGGACAAAAAGATTTGCATGCTGCTATAGGAAACTACTAATATAACCTCTACCAATGGGTTAAATTGTGTGGATGTGTGATTGATGGTAGCTTGTTCAAATGTGACCTTTTAAATATGGGACAGGATGTGTGCAACTTGCGAGATTCAATGTGCAGTTTTAAGGTAGGAACAAGGGGACACTTTGCTTGTCCCCTTTGCTCAGCATGTCTCAAATAGGTTTTAGCTGCATCAAATTAGGTAGAGCTAGATGAAATGAGAGCCAGCTCCAGCTGAATTATCCAACTTAAAACAGCTTCAGCATGCTATTTTTAGATTTAAATATTCCTGCTTCATGGTGGGAGATGCCGAAGTTAATCTGCTTATGAAGATTCAGACTTCTAAAGTTTCCACATGGGGTCTGTTCAAGAAGAAAATAGGTATTTCTGATTTTGTGTTTTAAACAAATTTAACTTTGGATTTTTAATTTAGCTGGAGGAAGCAAATTGCTATCCAGGACCGCATTTTGGTATGGTAGATAAATCCTTCATGAGCCAAATTTTCAAGCATGGAAACTTGCATTGTGCCACAAATTTTGGTCAAACTACAAGATTTCTGCCATCAGCCGAGGAATTAGCTTCTCTGGAATCAGTCAGTGCAAGTGGTAAGAGACGGGACAGGATGACATGGCACCAGACACTCCTTATTTTCAACAAAAAAAGCCTGATCAAAGGTGTTTAAAAATATCTCTCCTATTACTGTAAATGGGAGTAGACTCTCTGTATAGAACAGTAAAAGTCAACTCAAATGAGACAGGTGACAGCTTTTTACTTGGCTTCAGACTTGCTGCAGTATGGTTTAATGGAAGCCTCTTCTCAAAGCTAGTATTTGTTTGAGCTCTTTCATTGTTACATATAACATAATGGTAACTGATAGTGTTGCTGATCTATGGTAGAGGGCTGAGTGTGCAAATAGCTTTCCCTATGGTCTGAAACTGAATGTTACTGTCCTGGCTGCAATCCTAGCTGGCTGTGTCAAGGGATCACGGGAACATAGATATCAGTGGTGTGATTGGAATTAAAGCTTGCTCCGAGCTCTTGCTTTCTTTTCTCTCGTTAAAGCTTTCCAGCCCAGTGCAGTGTGGGTAACTCTTTTTAACACAAAGAACCTGTCCAAGCAAGTGTCTGAAGTATGGTTTCTGATGAGTTTTCTCTAAGGAAAATATTTGTCTTTAAATCTTTTCAGCTCTAATTAGGCCCACGTACCTACATTTCATCTCTGTGTGAGCTGTAATTGCTAACATTTGCACGGAGGAGCAAATAAGGAGCTGCCATGGCTGCTTTGTAAAATGCAAGTAAGCAGAATCTGGTGGTCAGGCCCACTCAGTTTTAATGACTGGTTGTGAAAAAGGATGCAGCTCCGCAGCATTTGGAACCTGCTTCAAATAAATATGCCTTATTTTCAGAACTGGGGATTGCAAAATCTTCTCTTCAGGGATTAGACTGCTTCATGGTAGCATTGCCAGGGGAAAAGCCTGCTGCAGGCCAGGAGAAGCTTGGAGAAGGGTTGCAGCCACATGACAGAGGTGCCTTTGCTTCCCTCCCAGTCCATGCTGTAGTTATCAAAAGCACAAAGCTAGGCTAGCAGCTTAGGATAACAGCTACAGAAATAAGGGAGGAGAAGCAGTCCTAGCTGGCTGACCAGAGGAGAACCAATTCATTTCTTGGCTCTGGTCTCTCTGTGCCCCAGCCCTGCCTGTCCTGCTGGTGCAGCAGGAGGTGTGGGTGTGATGGAGTTGTCCCTTTTCTTCCCTTGAGCTGCCCACAGATATGCCCATGGCAGAGAGGATGGATCTTAGCTCGTTATGCTGTGGATCCAAGCACAAAGAAGAATGCTTCACTGCTTCTGTTTGTGGTTTTGCTTGTTCTGGATGAATGGACTGAAATGATTCCCTCTGTGGAGAATGGGTATGTGGGAGGTACGCGCCTTTCTGTCTCCAGGCAATAGCTACCTTGCTTCTGGAATTGTACTTTTGGCCTGATTTTTCACTTTGCCTGGCTATCAGTGTAAGTCAAGATGTAGTTTCAGACATTGAATTATACTACTGAAACATTACTCATGTGTTAAACTGGTGTGAAATCAGAGTCTAGCTACTCATGTCAGCTCCCTGGGAGTAAGGAAGGAGCTGAATGCTTCCATCCAACGCAAACAGTCACTGCATGCAAATCCAGTACCTTGACTGAGACTTCAGCAAGGACTTCACTGTCCGCACGTGAGGTAACAGACAAGGTATGTGAATCTCTGCTAGTGAACCAGAACCACAAATCTGTTTTATCAGATTTATTTATCAGATTTAAAATTGAGTTTATTCTCTGGGGTTATTACTGTCACTCATTATTAAAGATCTAAGTAATGCTGTTGATTCTGTATTATTGGTTTAGAATTAATTTCTTATTTCCCACTTCATGAATGCTAGTTATGTAAAAATGAAGGCTTTAATTAATTGACTAAGTTAACTTTTCCAATATACATCAGTCCTACTCCTTCCCACATATGTATCCAGAAGGGCAGAATAAAAGTGACATATGGTAAAAGTCAGTAGAATGTCTACACTCAGGTCATTAACGTGGTAATAATAAAGGCTGCACCAAATGGAAAATACCAAATGGCTTCATGAGTCTACTCCAAACTGTCTTGATCAACACTCAATTAATTTTTATTGTTTATAGCGTTAATTATTTTGGGGGAAAACAAAATCCATGTAAACTTAATTCATAGCATCGTTGTTAAATTGTAAATAACTGAAATTGCTGAAGCTTTTTCTCTAATAAAACAGTAATTGGCCTTTTAAAATAACTACACTAATAAACTCCCCTTCCCTTTCCTCCTCATACATAAGATGGCAGAGATCCTTAGTTGCTGTAAGTCAGCATCATTCGTTTAGTCTTGCGGAGTTTTTCTAGCCTACACCAGGTGAGAAGTTGACCCAAAGCAGGGCTGAGACAAGAGAAGAGAATTATCACCTACAAGGTAATCATGTATAGGATTGTTCCTCTGGCTAATGTCAATGCTTTGCTACTTACAGAGGAGCACAACAGGGCATTAAAATTATGTATACTCATTGAGATATTTTAAACACAGTGGTAGAAATTTGGAGTGAAAAATACAGTTCCATTTTGCAGTTGCTGCTAGTTAACATACTAAACTGATTTTATTAACGTACTAAACAAATGATAGCTGTAATGCACCACTTTTCCTCAGTATGTCTGAAGTACCTATGTGTGGCCTGTTGTATCTCTGCACCTTCTGATCCACAGTGTACTTGAGCAGTGGTTGAAAAATGGGGGAAAAAACCTAGATTCATCCCATTTTAGTCCCACGGCTTGAATCACCAGAACTACATGCCTGAACTGTCTGAGCACCTGCTGTGGGTGGACAAGAGCCTCCAAAGGGTGAATACTTTTATAAATGATGACATGAGTGATTGAGCCAGGCTGCTCAGGTGGTGTGTGGTGAAGCAGAGAGATGAACAAAGGTCTTCCAAATTCTGAATGGCCCATGACTTTAAGAATGTCCTCTCCTTCACATCAATCTTGGAGAGACTGTTCTGATGTTTTGTTCTTCCTATGCCATTTCTCAGGTTCTTTCCCCATTTCTTTCTTAAAATCACCTTGGATAAAGTCATTGTTTTGTGCACAAGAGTCGCAAGTGCTTCAGGTTCCTCTGCTTACTATTGTCAATATATTTCTGGGTTTTAAATGTAAAACCTTTCTCTTGGTGGTTAGTGTTTTTCCAGTTTGTTTCATTTATAGACTCTGCATTAAATATTGAGGTTTGTACGTGCAACCTGTAAAGTTCAGAAGGTTTTATACATGACAATGCATGTTTCCAAGTGCAGTGATTCCATTTTCTTGGGTTTGCATCTGCAGATACAGTGTACCTTTGCATTTATACAGCAGTTATGTGATACAAAAGCCCCAGGGTGGAGCACTGTTGTGGAACTTGACTCTGGTTTCAGGTGCTGGGTTGGGCATACACATATCAGTGTTCCTCCACAGGATTCAGGGCAAGATTTTCCCCCTTAGTGCTAGCAAACCCCCAGCCTCCATAGTCCCTTTAAGGTCCAGAGAAGAAAGCCACCCAAGATGTCATTTAATGATACTGTTGTAGCTGCAGTCTCCCAGTTATACTCAGAGAACCACTGCTCCTGTTACAGACGTGGGAGTGTGTACACACACCAGAAATTGTCCCTTATGTGTCAGATTGCAAGAAACCTGCTCTGGTGACTAATTATCTTGAGTCTGCAGGGTGGCTTGCTGGTTCCCTGGAAATAGCATTCAGTCGTCTCAACCAGTTAAGTGTATGATGATTAACATTTTTTCCTAAGTATTTCATTTTGACAGCACTATAAACAAAAGCACTTCTATGCATCTATCTTTGCTGAATTATTTATTTGAATGTAGATATGAATCACTCTTTATTGCAGAATACATTGCAGTCAGGTCCTAGTACTAAAAAATCAGTTCTAATTAGCTGGAAATAAAATTGTCAAAAATACTTGCTCCTAATTAAGGTCTTTTTAATGTTTATACATTATGAACTTGATCTTCCAATGACTGTGTAAATCTGTAATACTTCCATTGACTCTAGTACAGTATTCATGGAAATATGATAAACTTATGGCTCATTCTTATGGTTATTATGTGCTGTTAGATAAATAAGAAAGCAATTCAAACTTCAAATTGTTTGATTAAGTAAAATCAGTCCACGTGTTTCCCTCTGCATGTCTAAAGCACAGAAATTTTAGCAGTTATGCAATTTAAGAAGTAGAGGCCTGATCAGACTTCAAAAAATAACTAACTACTTTTATCTATTTTACATATGAATATTATAGATAATTAACTGACTCCTTTTTACATTAGCTGGAATTGTTCAACTCGTATGTCTAAACTATTAGAGCTGATCTGCACGACGAGCAATGCTGAGTCATACGTGTTTAAAGTTATTAAGGTTCTCTGAGGTTCCCCCCCCTAGTTTATTTTACCATGTTCTCTCTTTCCCTTTGAAGCCAATTATTTGTCTTTTTTTTTTTTAAGTGAAGCTTAGCTACTTCTCGATGTAATTCCTCAGCTCTTCCCCATCCATTTTCCCAGTTTCCATGTTCATCAGAGCACTCAATCCTGTCATACTGCCTCAGCTTTGTACTTATGTCCCGAGATTTTTCTAGAATAACCTTTTGAGGGTTGGCCTGGATTTAACCAGATGTGAAATGCATTTGAAATTGGTATTTTATTCCATGTCTTCACAATCAAAAAACAAGTTTAGATTTGTATCTGAACCTCATTGAACTTTGAAATAGGTCACATTTAGTAAACTTGCAGGATTTCATCCTTGATAAACAGGAATTTTTGAATCCCGAGTTGTTTCTCACTGACTCCTGGTGATCTGCCTGGGGCATCCAGAGGCAGTTCTGCCATTCCTCCAGTCCAGACTTTCTGTTCTGTAGGCTCTTCTCTCTCTAAGGTCCATGCCCTGTACCTTATAGGCGTAAAGATGAAAAAAAAAGTATATATTATTTGTTTTTATGAAATGAAAGTGAGCTTCAAAAATCATAGCTGCTTTTTGTTAATGCATTGAACAACATGATTGCAAACTGTTTATTTTTGCAACTACATAAGTAGAAGCTAAAATAGACTTTTTTTACAGTAAATAATTGACGTTATTTTTCTCCTTTATAAATTGCTTAAGGGGGCTTATGATTTCATTAATATATTTATAAATTTGTTATAATTGTTTGGATAATTCTGTAGCTAATTCTTGAGCTGTTAAATAGTTTATGAACAATTTGTTTTGAAAATTTTTAATTTAGAATTCAGAGGTTATCAGTAGCTGTTTTTCTGGGTTCATGACTAATGGAGTTCTCTCTTTTTCATGGTCTGTAAGATGAGTATTAGGCCCCCGTGTAAGATCTTTAAGTGCAATTGCAGTAGAAAAGAAATAATAGTGACTTTAATGGGCTGATTTAGCAGTGCAGCATATTAAATTTCTTCTATGACCATCCCACTTTGAATCCTGCTGTCTGGGAATATTCTCTAATGTTTAGCTCTAAACTGAACCAGGTCTGAATCAATCCCAGATCAGGGTGAATATATTCTGTTAACTCAGACATTTACTCGGGGATTTGCTCACCCCAGGATATCTTAGGTCAGGTAAGAACAGAAAGTGCTTTGCTGTTTAACTGAGAATGAGAGGTCTTCTGAAGAAATGGATCATTTCTTTTCCATGTAGGTCCTGAATGAATACCCAGGTGAGACTGTTCCCTCTGCCAGCCTCCCTTGCTGTCCTGAGTTCTGCTTTATGGGGACATCAGCATAGCTCTGTCCCACTGCAACCCCATTAGCACAATCTGGAGAGGCCATCTAGGGAGTGCACAGATGTATAGTGACACATACATTTGTGTTTGAAATATGATCCAATAAATGGAGAGATTGCATTTATCACCTGTCTGAGGAGGTTGAGTAGGAAACAGGGAAGATGCCCAGGAGAGGACTGTTCAGCATGCTTTAGGTTGTACCTCATTTCATTCCAGAAACTCCAACTCGGTCAATTCTGCTGCATATAAGATGACTGTAATGAGGGATGTAATGTCTCAGTGAATTACCTGAAAATCTTTTAAAAGCTCTGTCACTATTCTTTCCCTGGACATTAAAGACTAGTCTTGGGTATTTGCCATCTAGGAATCTACCTAATTACCTGAGGTTATATGCCGGTCAGTGAGAGATACTTTATAGAGGACAGGGGAATTGTTCTGGTTTATGAAAAGTCAGTAATTGGATATGTCATTCCCCTGGAGATTGGTTGGATGAGAAGGAGCTAGGAAAAGTCCTGATTTCATATGGGGAAACTCCTATTTCATGAGATCAGCCATCTCCTAAAGTGTGTCATCTCTCCAGACCTGGGACTTCTCCACAAAGTGGCTGGGTTGCTCAAGGACTTCAGGCTGGGCAGAAGATAAGGCTCAAAGCATGTATTGCTGCATCCAAACAAGCTGGTGGCTGTTCACAGATTCAAAGGTGTTTTACAGCAAAACTCCCTCTCTAGTCTAGTGAGTAAAAAGTAGAAGGATGCTATCAACCCTTCCCCTCGCAGAGACAGTCTCGTGCACTGCTGCAGCAGTTCTGCAGCCCCTTTGCTTCATTGCTTTCCCTGTCTTTCCCAGGCTGCACTGAACTCTACTCCCTGACTGGCTTCCAAATCCTTTCGAGCATTTTAACTTGCAAAACATATTTGCTCATATGGAACAAGTACTTTTGTCATTCCTTGGAGATCCATTTCTCTGTTTGGCTTGTCTTACTGACTTTGCTTACTGACTTTGCTCACTGGTTAGTTCTCCTGGGTCTTGTATCGTGCAGACTGGAAGGAAGGGTTCTCTTTTGTTCAAAAGCAAGATGAGGGCTGTGGCTTGTGTTTGCAGGCTTGAGTGAGTTACTGCTCCCAGCTATCCTCCTTGCCTTCCTATTAGAGATGGCTAAATGAGATGTGTCCTCTCTCTATTTACTGCAGTATGCAATCAGGCCTCATATTGATATGCAGGGCTTTACAAGACATTTGGACTACTGCTCAGTATCTGCTGTGGGATGAGACATGAGGAGGATGGTCACTTCATAGTGCCAGCTGAATTTGGTTTTCATCTCAAGTTGGAAGCAGCTTGCTTTGAGGGAATGAGTTCCAGCTAGAAGGAGAGTGGTAAGAGCTCAGTCTTGCGCTGATTTGGCATTAGTCCTTCAAGGGGAAGGCCTCGTGATGGTTAATACCCATTGTGAGAATTGTGAGGTGATTAATTTTTATTAAAGAGGGTTTGTTTCTCCCACTGAGCTGTTTTTAAATTTATGCTGTGAAGCTTGCTCAGCAATGTAGTATAGAAGCAGAATAGTCTCGTACTTAGATCATACTCTACTGATGGAGTCTCTTTCCTGACCAGCTTAGGCTACCAGTAATATGTATGCTTCAAACCAGGATAATGCAGCTTCTGCTGGACCAGCAGCTCTTCAGGTTGACCTTGAAATAGAAATAGTGTTGTATGTGCAGTAGCACTGGGAAGCCTTTAAAAACCACTGCCCTGGATCGGGCTTGTAGCTTATTGGTAGCCTGCACTTACAAGCAGGGCTGATCTGAAGGTACACCCTGCTTGTGCTTGCTTAGCCAACATTACCCTGGTTTCTTTTCACTAGTGAGTAAATAGTTCATTGGTAACTCTCTGTCCTAAGCAAGAGCAGCAAGGGAAACGCACAGTAGAAGCCAAAATTCAGACTTAATTCAGAAAGTAAAATCCTAGTGCTGTTGAACTGGGAGGTAGAATACATCATTGGGTAAGATGCTCAGATTCAGGGCAAACACAGTACAGGCTGGGGAAAGGGCAGCAATCTTAATTCCTTCTCACATGATGTAGGTTTAAATTGGGTCCCTAGGTATAGTTCAATAATAACTATGTAATTAACTATTGAACTTTTGAAAGTTTTCCCTGGAAAGTTATAGAACATGCAGTGTTGCTTGAGAGACTGAAATGGTTCTTCACAGTTGTTTTTACTCAGTAGATCATACACGTTTAAGTCTTTAAAATCCTTTATTAAGGTTACCTAAAAGAGTTATTTTGTTCTAGCAGTTAAATCAATATTTAGGTGGGTTTAAGCTACTTACATTTTTTCCAAGGCACAGGAATGGCTTATTGTGCTTTAATCTATCCTAAAAAGAACACATTTAGAAAGTATTTTTAAGTACTTTGAAGAAGTATTATGACACTTTGTTGACAAGATTTAACTTCATCTAGACAGCAACATGAGGAAAAACTGAAAAGTCAGGGATTATTTTACTTGGAAAAAAGACTAAAGAACATTCTTCTAGTACATTTCCATGACTCATTCTCTAAGCTGAAACTGATGAATAGAAAGTTACATGGGTTATGGATTTTGATGCTTTTTGCACTTTATCGTAGGACCATGAGTTCTACCAATACATGATGTTAATAATAAGTACTTCTTTTTATGCAAGGTGAACAAAAGTGCTTTATAAAGTCTTGGGAAAATAAGGCAGTTGCTTGATGGTTTCTGCTAAGTAATATTTTATATCATGCTTCTAGAAAGTAGTTTTCTTCTTAGAAGTTGCTAAAACACAGCTTATCAAGCCTTGGTTTTATTTTTAAGCTATAGAAAACTATGCTTAAAACATAGCTGTTATCTAAAGCTTTCCATCTCAACATGGCAAGTATGTATAGCAAAAATTAGTTGATTTTTAGACTGAATTTCCTGAACCGTATTTCACACATTGTAGGATGTATAAACACATACTAGCAGAAGAGACTTGGCCTTGAAAATACTCTACTTACATATGTAGGAATCTACAGGATGAGGTTCTTCATTTAGTGCATAAGAATGCCAACACAGAATTGGAGGAATTTCTTTATAGTAATTAAAAATTACCTGAGAGAGAATGTAGATGTTAATTTTAACATTTCATTTAATGCTTCCCTGGACCTTCTGTATCTAAGTAAACTGGAGCTGCGATTTTTGTTTGAATAATTGAAATAGTCCTACTTCTTGTTTATTTTCAGTGATAGTATTGAACTTCTATCTCATGTTTTTAGGGTAAAATAGAACATCCAGGTTAATGATCATACTCCTTTCTTTACCACAGAAAATAATTATTTATTAGACTTTGGCCATCTTGTGAACATCCTGGTGGATAGGAATCAAGCAGAGAAACACATGAGACATCTTTATTGATTTATACATACAATGATGTTTACAACATGTGATTGCCCAAGGTAGCAACATACAAGTTGATCTGAGCATGGATATAAGTTCTCAGATTCGGCCTCAAGAGTAAACAAAATGGCAAAACTGGAATTCAAGGAAATGATCATAGACTGAATCTTCTGAAGTAGTTCCAACTCATTTTACATGTTCAACTTAAATCATCAGATCATCTTTCTATATCAAAATATCAATTTTTGTTTTGGAAAGCTTCTTGCTGTAGATAAAGGTTTTGTGAGGGAATGAAGGTCACTGCAAAAAACTCTGCAATTAGATGACATGGTCTCTAAAGCACTGGTGTGCTTTCCGTACTCCAAACAAAGGGAAGTTTTGTATTATACCACTTCTGTGTCAGCAATGAGAGCCATGTCTAATCTAAATGCAAATTTTGGAATTGTTTGTGATTTCCAGACTCTCATCAAGTCATGTGCAATGGTGTGCTGGTATCAAGTCACAATATGTAATTATATTTGATTCTGGAGTAGATCAAACATGTTGCGTGCTCCTGTACCATCAATGGGCTTTGCGAAATACAAAATCTTATATCTGAATTGGACCTGAGCGTTATAACACCTACTCAAACAGTGTCATTGGATGGCCATTGTACTTGTGTTCTCTTTGGTGAGAAGAGGCAGAAGGCAAACATGGTTTTATGCCTTTACTCAGTAGTGGAGTTGAGAGCAGAAAAGTTTGTTCTCTTCAACAGATGGGTTTTATATCCAGTCTAGAGAGAGAACAAATGTCCTCCCCTATGGAACACTGCCAGTTTGAATCCTGATGAAAGGATTAGTGTCTTTGGATCTGGACCCTGGAAATGGCTGATTTAATACTATCTCTTTTACCATTTATCTTGGCAGTTGATGTTTTACCAGTGGCACCATGTGTTTATATGCAGGGTTATCCAAAGAGAAGAGTAAATGGAATGAGGGGATGCCCATGACTTGTATAGGTCATGTTGTCGTAGTAATGTATTTCCAGTGTCAAACTGGACAGCTACTTCCCCTAAAACCTCTATCATCAGCTTGTAATTCAGTTTCCCTATAGTGTATTTAAGCTGTGTTTTAGGCCACGTATTTTTAAAGTAGCTGTTGGTAATTTCAAAATCTTTTACTAACTCCGCTTCACCACACTGTGGTTCCAAGGTTGGTGAGTTATAAGGGCTGGAAGCCATACACAGTAGCACTTCTGTGGACAATGTCTTCTGCAGGGAGCATGTTGGTTTTTAAAAGACCACATGATTAACTTCTTAAGACTGTTTTTTGTGAAAGAGAGAATTAAATGTGACTGTCGCATCTCAAGGTCTGACTTTTGACAACTCTGCTCTTAATTTCCAACTAAAGAATTGCTGTTGTTTATTCCTTTCTCAAAGAGATCCAAGTGGACTGTAAATAGGCTGAGGATGGGCACTGCACAGTCTCTCCTTGTATGGCTGCTCTTCACCTGCCATCATGAGGCTAAAGGTGCTGTTGCTATCAGCTCATCTCGCTAAATCGTCCATGAATTACATGTTAGGCTGCTGGGAAAATATCGCAACCGAAGTACAGTCCCAAGAGCTCCCTCTGAGTTTGCCAGATAAATTATGCTAAATTTAATGGGTGACTGAAATCATATTCAGGGCTTTCACTGTGGCATATTTTCAGTTAAAGGGATCTCATTGCAGGATATGTGTCACAGCAAAACATAGATTTTTATATTGCTTTGTTAGAAAGCATTAGACTGTCCCCATTTAAATGTACTGTGCTAGGGATGTTATTGTTAACTGTGCATTGACACAGTATACTGTGTGAGTGATCCAAGTTTTAATGGCTTCATACTCTCCGTCAACATGATGTATCATAATTGCTTTTTTGGACCACTTACAAGCTGAACGTAAATATTTAGTATTAATGTATTCAGGTTTATTATGTGTAAGCATATCTGCAGTGCAGCAAGTACGCATCCATCCATGAAGCATCTTAGCATGCTCAGAGCAGGACTTCCCCCCTTTTTCTTATATTCCTCCTCTTCCTTCTGAAAAACAAAATAACTTGCTTCTGTTGTTCTCTTGTTGTTACTGGTCCCCTCAGCCTTGGCACTTTACCAGGGTTACTGGACACATTCTTGCATTTGTCTGTCATGCCTTTTGTTATGAGCAGATTGTCTGAACAGTCAAATCCATTCACAGGTTGCTTGCCAAGGGCTCTATCATAACAACTTGAGGTATTTTATTTATCCTTTTTGTATATATCTTGTATTTTACATATCACCAGACTTTTGCTTCTCCCACCAGTGTGGTGGGGATCTTTGGAAATCAGCATTGGAAAGAATGAAATGACAGCTGTAGATAAGCCAAAAGCACATTCTGCCCTTGCTTTCCAGGTCTGAGGCCTCATTGAAAACCCTTTCTGTGCTCTCAGGCCAAAGGCTTGGCCTTTTCCTGAAAGACTGCCATTGTCAATTATGTCAAAAGAGAAGTAAGTTGGGGGGTCCCCATAGTGTCAACAGCTTCTTCCTGAATTAAAGTGATCCATGATGGCTGGTGAGGCACCCCCCTCTGAAGGCTCTGGGGCTCTGTTCTGGCATGCTGCACTGCATTCAGACCAGGATTTGTTGTGTATTTCAGAGCTGAAGTTCTAACCACACAGAGAAAGGCAGAAGCAGGACAGAGGGGAGGGCTGGTTCTGTGTTTGAGATTGCAGCCTGGGAACTATGGAATGTAGATTCAAGTTTTTGCTCAGCTGTATGTTCTGCATCATCTTCCAACCTTTGAAATGGGGCAAAATGTTATCCCACAGAGATAAGTAAATGATTCAGAGATGCTCAGGTAGGGTAAGTCTATGAAACTGTATAACTATACTAGACAGCTGTACAGACTGAACCCCGCTTTCTCATTGGGTCTTCTGAAGTCCTTGCTGTCCTCTTGCCATGCAACTCCATCTGAAGGCATAGCTCCTCTTTATCAAAACAAACTGCATCTATCTGTGTAGACTCAAGTGTGGCCCCTGCTTTTCTCAGTGCTCCTCATGCTCTCCTTTCCCCTTGTACCTAGTTTGAGATGACCTGTTGTAAAACACTGTCAGTAGAACTTGCATACAGCTGGGTACACCTGTGGTGGTGCTGCAAAGAAGTTCCTGCAGTTGATAACATGGAGTGCACAGGGAGTTGGGTAGTCCTGCAATACAGGGGGCATACATAAAGAAGAAAAGGCTGTGGAAAAAATGAGACTAAAATCAAATGCTGAGAGAAATGAGAGAGTAGTGGATGTTTCCAGGAACTCCTTGTGAATCTTCAGGCTTCCTGCTGCCTTCTCACATTTTATAAATGAACTGAACAGAGATAGTTTGTGTTCCTAAACCTAACGAGATGCTACTTGTCTTCTGTGAAATTGGTTAGGTACTAGCAATGAGCTAATACAGCAGTTCTCTCCCTTATGACAGAATGAATCCTAAGTACCCAGTTTCATTTGGTGTCTGTTGTAATGATCTCATTAAGGCATGACTGGAGTAGAGCCAGGCCCCCTCTGCACAGGCTCACTAGTCTGATGAGATGCTTCTGAGCTTTTACAGCTCTTGGGGAGACCAGAGCCTCCTGAGGGCCAAGGCTGGCTGTTATGGTCCTGCCTGCTGGACACATGCCCACTGTTCCTGCCTCAGGAGATGGCGTAGATAAATGCAGGGGAAGTGGAAAGAGGGTGTTGAGGCCACCTTGTTCCAGTAAGAGTAGCTGGCCAGTGGCTTAGTCTGTCCTGACCCTCTGTTGGCCTGTGCCGTTGAAGTTTCATACCCAAAGAAAACACATGGTTCTACAACAGTCATGTAATTGTTCTGTGTCTGAGATGACCTGTTCTGTGGTTAATAATGTACACGTATCTCATAGAACTGCCCAGAAAATGGTAAGTGTTTTTGGAGATCAGGATGACTACATCTTTAATGTCAGCAATAAAATTGCCATTTATATTAAAAGCCCCATAATGCTTAAAATTTAGTTGAAAGTTGTAGATGTTTCCATCATGAAAGAGTCATCAGAACAAATTTAGATTGCTGGTGGCCATCTATCCTTCTTGTATGTCTAACAAGGAAACTATCTTTAGTTATTTTGACCATCGACTGCTAGTCACCATAAACCCCAGTGGAAGTAAGCTTCTTTGAGGGTCTAGAATCACTTACCTTTTATTCAGCCTTTAAGTTAAACCTATAGTTAAAGTTAACCTAAAGTTAAAACTACATAGATTAATTTCCTTTTGTCTTAACAAAATTCAGAGTCTATCTAACAAATCACCACAAGCTCACCTTGATAATAATGTGAGTTTATAGACTCACTCAGCCTGAAAATAAAGATACTGGAATTAGTTTCTTGCAGGAACATTTTCTGCCACAGAAGTTCTAATGAGCAGGTAATGGACAGACTTGGCAAGGACCAGAATACTAATAGAACACATTAGGAATGGAAGCTAGCAAAAAAATAGAAAATGCAGCAAAACAAAAGGAGTCAACAATGGTAACATTCTCAAAGAATACCAATGGAATTATTAAATTATGTATTCGAGCATTGTCATTGGAAAACAGCACTTGCTGAGGCTGAAGATTTCTGTGTAAGATGTGTAAATTGTATGTGTGGGAGGTGAACACACATGTGGTAAGTCATTTGATAAGTCATGGGCAACAGGAGAGGTGCCTAAGGACTGGAGGAAAGCAAATGTCACTCCAGTCTACAAGAAGGGCAGGAAGGAGGACCCGGGTAACTCTAGACCGGTCAGCCTCACTTCCATCCCTGGAAAAGTGATGGAACAACTTGTTCTTGGCACTATCTCTAGGCATATCAAGGATGAGGGGGTCATTAAGAGCAGTCAACATGTCTTTACCAAGGGTAAGTCATGTTTGACCAACCTTATAGACTTCTATGAGGAAATAACTAGGTGGATGGATGATGGTAGAGCGGTAGATGTGGCTTATCTCAATTTCAGTAAGGCATTTGACACTGTCTCCCACAGCATCCTCGTAGATAAGCTAATAAAGTATGGGTTTGGGGATCAGGTAGTGAGGTGGATCAAGAACTGGTTAAAGGGAAGAAGTCAGAGAGTTGTAGTCAATGGGACAGA
>VZRW01007140.1:0-246897 GCA_013398125.1 Aegotheles bennettii | reverse complement strand
GTGACCTCATCCATGTTTACAAATATGTAAAGGGTGAGTGTCAGGATGATGGAGCCAAGCTTTTGTCAGTAATGACTAATGATAGGACAAGGGGCAATGGTTTTAAACTGGAGCATAGGAGGTTCCATGTAAATATCAGGAAAAACTTTTTCACTGTGAGAGTGACAGAGCACTGGAACAGGCTGCCCAGAGAGGTTGTGGAGTCTCCTTCCCTGGAGACATTCAAAACCCGCCTGGATGCGTTCCTGTGTGATGTACTCTAGGTGACCCTGCTCTGGCAGGGGGGTTGGACTAGATGATCTTTTGAGGTCCCTTCCAACCCCTTATTCTGTGATTCTGTGATTCTGTGATTCTGTTTAACCATTTCTAGAGGAAATTTTGAGGAGCTTGAATCTCAATAAATTTTTCAGGATGATTAGTCCCTGTTTCATCTCTTAATTATCTTGCACTTTGCAGTTCAAATGCAGGACAGAGGAACAACCCCAAGGTGACCAAGTGAGTCAGGAGGACCTGTCTGACTCGCACTGGCCTTGCAGAGCCATAAGATGCAGCAGGGCACAGAGTGCTCCTCTCGAGGGACAGCCTTTGTCATTTGTCCAGCCCTCCATATGCACTATAGTCACCCTGAGTGACTTTACTTGTAAGAAATAAAGTTGATACTTGTTTATTTCTGTATAAAGCAGAACTGTTTGTTGATATCCAGCTCTAAACCTGTATTCCTGTCAAAATATTAGTGGGAAGGATTCAAGCCTTTGTCTGACAAAGGATGTGATGTGACTGTCTGTGATAATGGGACAGAGAGGACTGGGGAATGTGGTCCTGCTCAGGTTTCTCAGTTTAGTGTTTGAGGTTTTGGGGTTTTTTTCAAACTTGAGGCATTATGTTGAAGTAGACCCTCTGATCTCAAAAGCAAGATGCTACTGATTTGATCAGCTTAGATGTTGGCTTCCTACAAGCCTGCATCTTTGATAGTTTCATGACTTTGTGATCAGACATTTCCCAGCTCAAACAGGTAATCAGTTTGTATTCTAACAACTGATCTAAACCTTTTGTGGAAATAATATCTATGTCTTTTAAATGGGATCTTTAACTGCTCTCATTGTACAACAGTATTAATACAGGAATTCAGTCTTATTTCCTGACTGTATACCTGTTTTGTTTAAGCATTAAAAAAAAAAGCAAAACAAAAACCCCCAAACTTTCTTTTTTCTTTTCAGTTCATCAGCCAAATTTAAAGATTGTCATGAAGAGTGAAAAATGTAGGAAAATAGTTGATTTCTAGCTGTCATTCCTATACTAGTTCTGTCATGTGCAAGTGGAAGGGTTTATTAACAGGGATGTGTCTGGCTTTCCTTTCTCTGGTATGCACTACTCAGTTCTGCTGAAAGTGAGGAATAAAATTAGTGCTGTTAATTTTCCTGTAATTTGAAGCAATCTATTCTCTCCTAGCCTGAAACTTAGGTTATTTCCTAATCCCATTGTGTTCAGAACATGAAGGAAACACTCATCTGTTCTATACTAAAAGAGAAAATTCAAATGCGGCTTTAACATGTCTCTTGGCTGATGTGGGCTTTCTCTGACGCACACTGATTGCCTGTCATACTCTGTAAATCACTTACATATCTACATGCCCTGCACTACTACTGCTAAAAAGGATTCTAATTGTTTCTCTCTTCAGCTTGAAGGGCAATAAACAGATTAATAAGCATATGCATAAATAACTCATATGTATTATGAAAGATTATAATTTGCATTCATTTTTATCTGCATTTCCAGAATTATAGATGCTAGCATAAACCCAGTTTTGTCATTTTCACAGTATGGAATCTCTCCCTGGGAGATATTTTCATTCCTTGACACTGTTCCTTCGTGAGCTCTCTTGAAGCTGATCTGGGTCTTGAATCAAAGCTACCTAAAGATTTTACTGGATACACCTATGAAGTATGAACTCCCCTTTAATATCTGAGGCTGGATTTAAAAACTTCAGCTTGGATCAGTCACAAACTTCTGCAAAACTCCATAGTTTTGATTTCACAATTTTTTTTCTAGTGCCTCGCAATCCTTAGGCTGTGTTTAGTTTTCCCTTTCAGAATCCAACAGCAGGATTACAAAAGAGCCTTGGCTCTCATTTTAAGTGTGTTGTTACTCATGGATAGAAAGCAAAACTTGAAAACATGACCACAGATAACCATATAAATCAAAACTCCCAATGGGAAATATCCTAGTTTTACCCTTTACCTCCACATGGATTCTAGAAGGCAATTTTTAGAGCTGCAATAATGTAATTGTACTTCTATCTTTTCTTACTTTTAATAATCTGCTTTTATTGTAAAGCAGTGCATCCACTGGATAAATAACTAGGTGCTGATAGGCTTTATTTAACAATATTGTTGTTAAATTATGGAATTGTTATCTTTCACTTCTTACTGAGTATAAACTAAAATACAAAGAGATTCTAGAGACCAGAATAATGAGCTTGTCACCACCAGAGATATTAACATTTTGGCATGCCATTCTAGGTAGCCTAGAAAAGCATTTCCCAGCCAAATTCACAGAAGTATGTGTGTGAAATCCAGTGTGGTTTGTCCTTCCTAGAACTCAGTAGCCCTTTGCTGCATTTAGTAAGTGGGTGACAGTGCCTATTAAAAGATATGTTGCCATGAGCTCTGTGTAGGACTTGAAAGCCTGCCTGATCCAGTACTGTACATAATGGCCCAAAATGTTTGAGTCAAGGCTGCTCTGGTTGAAGGTTTCTATCATCACACCATCTTGAAGGAAATTTTTATTTGTTTAGCATTACAAAACTTGAAATCCTGGCGTATAGCTGGGGCAGTAAGCACACAGCAGCAGCAGGCTTCTGTGTCCTGTGTGGGCACTGGGCCACAGGACAGGGAAAGGGGTGTCACATATTCTGGAGCACAGAACAACAGTATTTTCTTGTTGAAAGAAAAAGTAAAGCAGAGTTGAATTGGTCTTGCTAGAGACACACAGAGGTATCCCTTTGTGCTGCCTAATCTGCAGACTAGCTGCTTTGGGCTGCAGCACTTGGTGCATACACACCAGGTGTCTCTGGAGCCCTTTGTTGGCTTAAATTGTTTTGAAGTAGACTGCTGCCTGCAATGTAGCACTGGGAAATGGAAAACCAGTTCATATTATGTTAGGATTATGGTTTCTAGATAGAAGACTTTTTGAAGGGACTTAAGTGACCTGAAAATGTACATACACTAAAATTTACTATCAGCAGCTTTGCAGATTTTAATAGTAATTCTTAGTGCAGAGAAAAGCAGCAACACGTTGGTTTTCATTTGTCATCTTTTAGTACAATGAGGTCCAGTCTTTGTGTAACCCCATTTGTCACAGCTCATCACTGCAGAACACAGAAAATGCTACTTCTTGCAAGCTTGGATAACTTCAAACATGCCACTCAATGAATGCCAGCTCCGAAGCATTACCTGAGGAATAAAGGGAGGTTGCACACTTTCAGCGTGAACAGCACTGAGCCGATCAGTTCTCATGCAGGGAACTAAACCAGTACGTTCCTCACTTAATTTACCATTATTCCATTGAGTGCAAGGGTGTTTGCTCTTTCTTTCAATTTTTTAACTCCCTAAAAAAATTCTGGCACAGGTTTTCACAGCTTGGGAAACATACTTACTGTTTCTTTAGCAAACTTTGATTTTACTGCAGCTTCATAGACTGTAGTGATGATCCTTTGGGCAATAGAAGTGTACATCATTAAAGGAGCATTTAAGTACTACCTTCGGTGTCAGAGCTCGTTGGATGTAATATTTGCTCAACGATTTGGCAAAAAGCTACCCCTGCAAAAAAACCCCAAACAAACCACAACACAGCAGTGACCAAAAAATAATCAGCTGAACATCCCAATTTGCAAAAGTAATTCGGAGAGTGATGAAAATCAGCATGTGCTGATTTTTGGCAGCTTTGGAAGTTTTTGGCAGCTTTTATTGCAGCCAGTTGTCTCTGGTGTTAAATTCCCATATATGTAGAGACCTTTTAGTAGTCTGCTTGAGTTATTGGATCTGGCCCATTAGCTCTGTGCATGGGTACAGAGAAGAAAGGGAACACATAGACATGCAAAGAATGACCTAAGTGTGGAATTGGTTCAGGGACACTCTGGGTTCATGTACGCATGGGACAAGCTAGGCTTTTGCTTGCTAGCCTCTTTCAGTGTCCTGACTGAAATCACCAAGTCTTAACCACCTACATGCCCGTTACACTCTTCACGTGCTCTGACATGCAATATTAAATCAACTATGTTTCAGAAAGTGTAATGTCCTCTTGTATTTATTTCTCCAGACAAATAGTCAGTTTCTGACAACCCTGGCTGAGAAACTGACATCCATAAAGACAGAGAAATTGTTAGTTTATATTATTATTTCTAAACTTAGGTGTGAAGCACATTAATATTCTGTTGTGGTAATAATGGTCAATTTGCTATGGATAGGAAACTGATATAAGCAGAGAGATTTTCAAAATGACTTTGTACCTTAGTGAACAAGCCTCTCCAAGCTTTGGTGCTGACAGCTTCGATACTGATGGACAGGATTTAATTTAGCTTTATTTATCAGATTGAGACTGTCCAGGGAAGGAGAGGGAGAGAGAGACCAGTGTACACATCTGTGTTGAGTGATTTGCTTTCCTGTTTTCTGAGTATATCATGCCTAAGAAAAATGTTTCACTTAGTTTTTGCAGTCTTTATTTCGTTTTGCAAGGCACAAACAGATATTCATGCTGTCCAGTTAAATCACACTTCTCTCCAGAAACCAGAAGAAGCAGAGAGATGGTAATATTTGTACTTAATAGCACAAGGTTAGCAACACTAGCTGTGAAGTCAAGGTAATGGACTCCGGTACGGCTGTTCCAGTGCAAAAAAAGGATTTTCTGGTGATTTCTATGGGTTTCAGCAGCTGTGACAGTAAGGTGATGTATCCAGCAGAGCGTTTATGTAGTTAGGGTGGGGTAAACTGCAGTAAGTTAAATTTTTTGTTTCCTGTGCAAAGACCAGTTCAGCACACAGAAGCATTGTTAGAGGGGAAAATACCCAAGTAAGCTTTGTGCTGTTTTGTAGGAACTTGCATTGTGCATTCCCCTTAAATAATTTTCTTAAAACACGATTTGCAGATGAAAATAGATTTAGTCCCATTTAAATTGCTAATATGCAGATGTTTTTTTTAGTAATTACAATCTGACCATGAATATCTATGAAAGCAGTATCTAAAATTGTACCTGGAATATTTGGATACATGCCTGTTCAAGAGAATGCAAATCCCTGAGTTTTGCCATGTGCTGAGATGTCTGGAAGCAAAATTGCCCTATATGAATGTAACAGATCTGGAGTGGTGAGCTGCCAAAAGACAAGCGTTTGCATAAAGCTGTCCCTTCAGAGGAGCCTGCATCCCTGTCACATCCCTCCTGTGACTGTGCTACTGTGACCTCCTCCCAGGCTCTGTATGCCAGGCAGTGCCTCTCCCTTTCTTACCTACTCACATGGCATTTATAAAAGAAAACAGTAAGACAAGCCAGCCCAGGGAGTACATTTTAAATTGAAAGTTATGAATGACAATGCAAAAAGAAGAATTATGTGAATAACTGGAGTTTCAGGTCACTTGTTGAAAAAAATAAATCCTTGTTTTGCTATGGATATGCTGCAGTGAAATTTGTGAGGTATTTTCCTCCAAAACAGAATGTTGTTCTTCCTGTTCACTGCCAGGTGAGGATCAAAATCCTTTCTCTTTGAGGCTGGAGGTCATAGGAAGCATTTAGTTAAAACCTTAATTTCTTTGTATTTGAGCTTGGATTTTAAAAGGAAAGTAGTCATGTTTGCTCAAGGGACTTAGAACAGCATCTGGAAAGGTTAGACAGAGTGTAATATCTCTGCACGCACAGTGCACTTGGTTTACAAATTGCTGTTCTTAGAGTGTCTGCACCTTTCATTCATTTGTCCAGGTTTAAACTTTTCCCAGCATCTGATCTATGAAAAGGCTTTTTTACTTTTTATAGAGTTTCCTTTCATTACAACTCTTCGACTCAAACCAAAAGAAACATTTTATTACAAAAATCCACAAAAAATATTTTATATGTTAATTTATTCCCATATCTCATTGATTTATTTACTTAGCCACAGTTGCTCAGGCAGAATGGAGTCTGCGCCATGTGGTTTTCTACTGAATGTGACAAAACACAGCCTTGTTCTAGCTCCACCCGTTTTTGACAGGATGCAAAACCCACTCCATTAACGCGAACATGCATTTGCACTCAGTTTAAACATTGCATATGGTTGATGTCTAATTCTAGGTGACTCTGAACATATGAGCTTTCATTTACTGGCTTTTAGCTGTGCATCTCCCATGCAAAATTAAAAATATCTGTTATATAAAAGCAGAGTGCTTTTCACTCCTGCCTGTTAAGTGTCCTCTGTATTCACAACTTACAAACCTTTCCATATGCATCAGTTAGTCACCAGGCATGCATGGGATGGAGCACTGGAGACCCTGTGCCCCAGATACAGTCACAAGTGTTGGTCCTCTGAGGAAAGCAGCATCAGTCCATTGAGGATGTTCAGCCTGAAGTACTCGTTTTTAGTCCCCAGTTTGAGGCAGCCTATGAAAAGTAGAAGGAATGTCAGTGGAAATAAGAAATAGTATCTGCTCTTATGTTCGGACTCATGAAATAATTTTGTTAAGCTCTCTGTGGATCAGAAAGGTCTCTATTCCTCAGTTATTCCTTTCCAAGCTGTATAGCTTATGTCAGATCTGTTGTAAAAACAGCATATATAGTTTTTATTTATCTATGTTTCTTATAAAGTGTTCCGGGATTTTTTATTATTATTTTTTTTTCAAAACCCTACCTATTGCTATTATTTTCAAGCTGCTGTATTATATGAATAGTTGACTGTGGAGCATAGCAGCTCATTATTTGAAATTAGGTTATCTGGCATCTTATGGAAAACCTGCTGTGCACGGTCTTGGTTAGTTTTGCTTTTATCATCCATTGTGCACTGCACAGGAGTAACAGCTGTCTTTTGGTTGCTCACCAGGGACTCGGTTAATCTTACAGTGCAGCCACAACACGTGGTGATCAGTTTTTGGAGAATCTTCTCTGTGCAAGATTCAGTCCTGTCATGGGTGGCAGAAGCCAGACTTTTAACAGCAGCACAGAGTGCTCTAAGGGTTCTGTTACATCTCTGGTTGGCTTGAAGAAATGATTTCCTGGAAACAATGTAGTGTCAGACCCCATGGGCACACTTCTGCAAGTGGTATTGCTTAGAACATATTCACGAGCACTGAGCAACCTCTGCAAGGCTTCCTATTTATTCCAGTGTGAAACGCAGGTACACAAAGAGGGAGTGTCAGCTCACTGAGTGTCTGCGAGATCAAATCCTGGGCCTGTGGGTTTGAAAGGTGTGATAAAAGAATAAATTTTATTTTATAGCACTAATGTATTCTGTGTCCTGAGAGGCATGACTGCTTAAGCAGCACCTGATCTCCTGCCTCAAAAGCAGAGGCATATGGGAGAGGTAAGCAGTTTGATTCTGTGATGTGCACAGACATGTCAGTTGCTCACTTTAGATACTCCTCCAGGTGCACAAAATGACTCTAAATTTTACCTTTGTCATGATTCATTTATACTTTAGCCTACACCTAAAAGGATGGTGGTATTATCCTCTGGATCTTGATATAAGATCATTGTGAGTCATTTGGAGTCTTTCACAAAAATAATGCAGAAAAAAATCATATATGTACATTCCTTGGGAATAAGGAGAGGGACCTCTGAAGTGTGATTAAAAATAAAAAAAACCAAAAACAAAACCCCAAAACAAACACACAAATGTGTGTAATTTGTTTGTATGTTTTATTTGTAAAATAAAAATGGTGGAGTTTGTGTAAAGCCATACTTACAGTGCAGTTCCTGAATCCATGGTTGTGATCCTGTCCTTCTTTCTTCAGTATTACATTTCATGGTCTGCTGAAATCATGTTTAGGAGGATAAAAATAGTATATCTTCTGTTTTTTGGCATCCAACCTCTAATTTACAAATATAATTTATGCTAATCTTGAAAGTGCTTCTCAGATACAAAGTAAAATGTGTCATCCTTAGTATATGTGTGTATAATTTATTCTGATGGGGAATAGACATTTCAAAGCCATTTCAGCCCTTTATACTCTGAACATTTGATATGTGCAGAGGAGCTGGGTGTTCATTGCTGTGAGAGTGAGGAAGCAGTTAAAATAGCAGTAGCTATTCTCTTAGCTCAGAAAAGATAGATGCATCAAGGGATGAAGTGCTGTTTGCTCAGTCAAGCCAGCTCATATACAATCCTGGAGCTAAGTATTTTTATTCCTTTTGTATTTTTGCTGATGATTAGTCATTTTTATGATGGGCTTATAAAAATCTTCCTGCATCATCACAGTTATTTTTTTGTGACTTTTCTCTTCTTCAGTCTCTGACTCAGACAGCTTCCCTGATGAATTAGATGCATGTCTTGGGGGGGTAGCACTGTGTGGGCTTGCAGGTCCCCAGGGGGAAGAGGCCTGGCCATCCATGTGCATTGTTTGCCCTGTAATTCATAGTTCTTCCCTATTCTGCAGAGGAGACTGAGTCTTCCTCAAGCACAAGAGGAGAGCAGCTGCTATTGAAATGGCTTCTCTTGGTTGTCTGGAATTTCAGTGCTCAGAGAGAATGGTGGCCAGCTGTGGTCCCAGACTGGGGTGTATCACAATGAAGAAATTGTAAATACCTTCAAAGATGCCATGTCACCAGCAGAGTACATTCCCCTTCCTCCTGCTTAGGAGGTAGAGTCTCATAATTGGGTGTAGTTCCCCTTTTAAACTTGTGGATAAAAAGTCAGAAAATCTCATGTAGAGGAGCACAGGAAGAAAAACAGAAACTGTACAAAGCTGAGAACTACCAAGTGGTTCTTGGTGCCCAAGGCATGAAACTAATCCATTGTAAGTCTGAAGTGATAAGAAAATTTCTGGGTGAATACCAAGAACAGGTAGATAGATGGCAGGGAAGAAAATGTAGCTCTAGGGTATTCTGACTTTGAGACTTAGATATTCCCAAGAATTCTCCTACTCCTTACAACTGCACTGAGGGATTTAATGTTCCACATTGTTCATAGTTGAAGCAGTAACACTGAGTAAACAAAAATTTTCACATAACTATTGATTTATTTTCCAGGAATTGATTCTATTTCTGCCTGGACCAAGCGATGAAACTTCACACCAAATAAATACTGTTGTTTGCAAAGCTAAGTAAGAAAAATGCAAATTAAAAATACCACACTGATTGAGGCAAACAGTCCCTGGATAGTTTTTCTTTGTCATGTGTTCTTCAGCAATGTGATGAGAAGTTCTTTTTCTTAGTTTTCTAACTTAACAACTTGAAAATATATTCTGAGTCAATAGGAACATTATGACTCATGGCAAAGCAAAGTGGAAATGACATTGCCCGTGGTCTGTCCATTTAGTGTATTTTCTGTATTCATTTTTAATGTTTAGCCTTCCTCTTTAACTTGACCTCTTGTCATGTGTTATAAAATGAATAATATAAAAGGCTTTCTCCTCTGTAGTTCTTCAAACACACAAACATTTCAGTTATTCCATGTCATAGTTTGGTCAATGCTCCAGTATCTACCTGATAGAATAGTGCAGGCAGAGCAAAATAAGCTGACCTGTAATGTGTCCAGGACTGTGATTATTACAGCTTACATGCAGGTGAGCTGACACCACAGGTAAGGACAGCAAGGTCATTATGGTTTTATGGTAGCCCAGTTCTGACCTCAGAAATCTCAGCTGACAGATAAAACCTATATTGGAGGTATAACAAGACTTACCAGATCCATCAGTTGGAGCTCTTCTTCATATTTTAGAAATGAAGGCTGAAATCTACTACTACTGATTTAGGGCAGATCCAACAGTTTTGGTATTTGTTGTAGTGATACAATTCCACTACTGTGTGGAAGAGGGAGAGGAATGGGAATCTCACTTACCTTCCAGTGCATCCAAGCAGAGAATGCGTAATCTGGCAGCATTCGGTCAGCATCAGACTTGTTAGGTAGGCTTTGGAGAAGCCCTTTAACATGTTTTTGAAAGAAGAGCTGCTTCAGAACACTATTCTTCTGGGTGTCTGGAGCCAACCTTACTCCATTGCCCTTTTTTCGATCCACTGCAGCGTCAGTCAGTCACTAGGCCCAGGGAAATGCCAAAGTGCATTTTCAGCACAAAGTCAGCTTTGCAGTAAGTGTGTAATGTGAGTGATCGTATGATTAATTTTGCATTCTATAATTCATGTCTCTCTTTGTAGACAACTGTCTTGCGTTTTTAATGGTTATTTGAATGCTGCACATAATTCTTTGTCAGAGAAGCAGTTGAACCTGGCCAAGTTCAAATTGAAACTTCCCAGAGGAATAATCTAAATCTGTATTTCCATATATATTAATAAACTGTGTAATACTTGCAGCAGCTCACATAATACAGTTTGGAAATGAGATAGAACTCATTATCAGTACAATGAGGAGCACAGGCTCTTTCCTGTCAGAAATAATGGAGTGAGATCTACACAATTATTTTCGCTCACTGTCTCTGTAGTCATTTATGCAGCAAGGTGCATATAAATCTTTCTCAGCCTGTTGTGCTGTAGTGGGACATACACAGCCCCAGCCAACTCCCATGGCTGCAAGGAGAAGGAGTATGTAAATAAATCCTTTAATTCTGTCTGGTTTCATGATGTAACATTGTCAGCACTGTGCATTGCAAAACTGTGCTGCACAAGTCCAAATGTGCTTCAGCATGCTGCTGCCTGAGGGTAGGGGATGCCACGTGTGAAATCTGCCATCCTGCTTTTGTACTTGCGCTCTCAGTATGAGTCTGGAGTGACTCCCTTCTTCTTGTGGCACAGTGGGTTTCAGTGTGTGTTACTGAGATGGGAACTTGGCACTCCACCCAATGTTACACTGCACTTATTAATCAAACTATGCTAGGGAACACCCAGTGCCTGACACTCGAGAATCACTACCAGAATAAGGAACAAACCTAAGCCTTTTGTGATTCTGGTTGGTCACCAGGGTCCAGGACCTAGGATTAGAGGCTGGTTGTCTTCATCTTGGGGTTTATGGTGCCTAACCATCAGCTGAAGGGTGGCTCCTATGCTCAAAGATAAATAGACTCCATTAAATGTGGATGAAAAGATGGAAATGGTGTCCTGCTGGTTTTGTCTAGTAGCTGAGCAAAGGGTGTAGAAAAGCAAGACCAGATCTACTTCAGTCATGAAGCAGTTACAGCAAGGTCTGTTCCATCTGTACCTGCAACCTCTCTCTGATCTAGCTATAGGCTGTTTTTTCTGGAGTAAGTGGAGGAAGCAGGTGAGACAGATTTTCATCCGTGATGTTGAAAGGAATTCAGTAAAGAATGAAAAAAATATGAGAAGAGAAGGAGAAAGGACATGACTTAATTTTATAACAGGATAGTGCATTTAGACACTGGACATATTTTAAAAGTTTGTATTTCTGGAATATAAGACACAGCAATTTGGTAGAAAACATGCTTTGTATAAACACAGTTGTGTGTATTCTTAGGAAAAGGGTGAAGTGAAACTTGTGCAAGTCCATCCAGAACAGAATCTGCGCAACAGTGTGGGGTTTAAACATCTCCATGCAGCACTAATTAAATAGTGTAACCTGATGAGTATTTCAGTGTCAGAGACATGGTGAGCTGAAATTTTTATGAGCTAAATGTGATTTGACCAATGGACTTAAGGAAGGAAACAGACTCTCCACCTGCATTCTTCAGCATGTTTGGATAGTAATCTTCTTTAAATAATATGACAGGCCCTTTTTGTAGTCCAGCATCAGAGGATTATATTATTTTCAGAAAAATTTATGAAAGATTAGCAGAGGCATAGTTAATCATTTAAATTAGCTACAGGTTTTTTTATTAATCTTCAAATTAATGAGTTCTACCTTTTGATCTTTCTGGCAACAAATCCCTCTGGAATCGATGCCAATTAGGATTTGGTAATAACTTGGCTATGAACAGGGACCAGTGTGTGCATATGCATGGCACACGTGTGTGTACATGTGTGGGCAGGTGTCAGTGCCCCTGGAGAGTGGCACGTGTTCAGTTAGACCTGTTCAGTTGTTACCAATTTGGAAAGTGGACCTCTCCACCAGTGGAAATTAAATACAAATGTAAGGACAGTAGTGAGCAAATGAAGGTTCTGCTTTACCATGTACAAATTTGTGTGCTGATGCTTTTAGGGCAATTAGATACAGCTTCTGTATAACCTACAATGAAGATGGGGACAGTATCAGGGAATGAGGTGACCTTAATCACTGTTCATATTGAGAAATGTGTTCCAGCACCAAATAAACTGCACCAGCCCAAGGCAACATCAAGTAGGAAACTTACAGAGGAGCAGACCGACCCTGCTTAGAGATTCACTCTGTGTGAAGGAGAAACAGGAGTTAATTAGGGCTTTCCAGGACTTCACTGTTCTCATACTGACATTTCTACATGTCCACAGTGGTACCAGTTCAAACCTCCTTGCAAACAGGCGCATGTTGACCTGTGTGTGTTGCAGAGTTTCTTTGTAAAGTCACTGAATTGCCTTTCTTGAATTGTGCTCTAAGTTTACCATATAAGCACCAGTAAGAGCTGTTTTTTAGAACTGATAAGCATGTATGAGTAGAGCAGGAATACTGCCAGGTTCTCAGTCCTGCCATCCACGGTACAATGTAGTACTTGGTGTGACAGCACTTGTTTCAGCTGAGCTTTCCCTGTGTTTCTGAATGGCTGGAGATTATTTTCTTCCTGGTGTCCCTCAGACAGTTGCCTTTTCATCTGCTACGCTTGTACCTTACTACTCTGATGCTGCTCATGTTTGCAGCTTCATGTGGATTTGACATGTTGATGTTCAGTTTCCTATATTGAACTAATTTTATAGCATTTCTTTCTCTTGCCATTCTTTAATCTGAAGGGCAATGATTGGTTGGACCCCAAAAGCTTTATTTCCCAAGGCACAGGAGTATCAGTGGTCAAAGAGGAGTGCAGGGAAATGCAGATCAAGACACAATGTTGCGTTTCTAAAGCAGTATTTTTTACTTACTTGCAGTCCCTTGTCTTCCTGAAAATTGAGTTCTAACTTTTGATGTTTGAAATTTGTTCTGTAGGCAATTTCTAGGTACAATGCTGTGAAAACTGAACAAAAGCTTTTCTCAATTTCTTCTTGTAAAATTCTGAGGGAGCACATAGTGATATATCTGCATTTCAGTTGTTGGCAACCTATGATGAAATATAGACTGTTCTAGTAGTAAACTTGTTTTAAGAAAAGAGTATTATTTGTTTCTAAATTCAAAAGTACAATTTGCTTATCTCAGGCAGAACTGAGCCCCTGGGTCCAGGTACAGTGTGGGCAAAGGTGGAACATTACTTGTTTGTGTATTTTCTCTTACAGCATAGGTGGAGAAGTAGTGAGAGGAAATGAAGGAAGCTACGTGGGGAAACATTTCCGCATGGGATTTATGACAATGCCTGCTCCTCAGGACAGACTGCCACATCCTTGCTCCAGTGGCTTTACCGTGAGATCCCAGTCTCTTCATTCTGTTGGAGGAACCGATGATGAAAGTAGCAGCTCTCGTAAGCAGCCGCCTCCAAAACCTAAGCGAGACCCCAACACCAAACTGAGCACCTCATCTGAAACAGTCAACACTGGAACAACAAGTAAAAGTGGGAAACTACCGGACAGGACTGAAGGTAAACACTATAATTCTTCGGAGAAAAAGGTTTTTGGTGACCTAGTGTCAAGATTATCCAGTTGAAAATCTTGTGTTAAGAATTAGCTGCATGTTTCCCTATCTGTGTGATAGTGCCAGCTCAGGTATCCTTGTATCATCATTCTCCAAATTGTGGACCAGAGGGTAATTGCCAACCTTTGACATTTCTCATGGAACCATACCACTTATGTGGCCTGGTTATATACTGGAGAGTTAGTTGAATTTATTCAAAATGAAAGGAAAAAGAGATTGCTATCAGATGGCATGTAGGACAATGTTGTCTGCATGCCAGCCAAGGACCACTCACCATATCACAAGCACTGTGCAAACCACAGCTTTGGAAAGGGTCCTCCTCAACAAAGTGGACAGAAATTATTAAAAAGAATATTGCGTGGCCCTAAAACTTTACAGCAAGGAAATATCATCCAATGGTGAAAATTGTACGTGAGATGATATAATTGCCCAAAGCTTTTGTTTGCATATAAGTCTGCTTTTTCTCTTCTCATTCCTTCCAGTAACATTTCAGCCAATGCAGCATTCAGAAGAAAACAAACAAGTGTGTTGTATAGGGATATTGTTTTCTTGCTCTGAACTACTACAGATGAGCTGATGCTATAGGGATCTTCTCCTTCCTTTCTTCCATGCTGGAAATGCATTTTGTGCAGCAGTAGGACCAGCTGTACTCCCTGCTAGGAGAGATCAGGATGACTCTGCTTCACAGTGTGAACTGTAAGAAGGAACCCTTAGGGACAAATGGTTTTGATCACTGCTGGTCTTTCCTGCTGCTGTGTTACATACCAGTTTTGACATCCCATGTGGGATGTTGTGCTCTTAATGCATATCCCTTTTGCTTGTTGTTGTGGTAAGAAATACTTGTTAGTTACATTCATGCTATAACCCTTCAAGCAAAACTGATTTTAAAAGTCATCAGTGATAACAAAGATGCAAAGGAATGCATAATTCAACTAATGGCACGTAAGTCTATGATTGCAAGGTTCATCACAAACACTGAAAACCGTAGGTTTATTTATGCTGTTGTTGGTACTTATTTTGCATATGACATTTACCAGTACTTCCATAGTTTGTAATCTACAGTGACCATTACATTGACTCCACCAAACAGATTAACATTACAAATCCAAGCATTAAGTGGCTGCCCTTAATAAAAGCAGTTTACCACAATTTTACTGGACCAAAGTCTACATAGAAACCATTCAGATTTGTGCCACAGACGGGTTTAAAATCTCATAGCAGAAAGTCTTTAAAGTCTTTCATTTAATACAAAAAGAAAATGCATGGCACAAACTTCATGGTTTGATATGCTTGGAGGTGAAAGGCAGGAACTCTTAAATTGCCCCAAAGGTTTTTTAAAAATGTGTTTTAAAATATTTTTATAATTCTTTAATATATGCTTTTACTCTTTCTTTCCGAGTCTGCACAACCAGAATTACCAAGGCTAAATGAAGTTCACTTTGCAGTTAGGGCAATAAGATAGGCTCTAATGTTTTCTAACTTGTTTCATGAATTTTCCTCCAAGTGTGCATTGAGTCACACAGTATATTGTGCTCTTCGGTAGATGACCTTGACATTATCTCTTAGGGTGATTAGGAATGAGGCCTGTTTTACATCTATCTCCCAGCCCTTTTCCTCATTTACTGAGAAGCAAGAGACCCTGACAGCCTTAAAGTAGCAATGATAATGATTGCGTTAGTTGAAGTACATCCAAGAATTTTTCCAATCTCTTGGAAGTTATGGAAGACTCCTTAAGCAGTCTGTGTCCTCATGAAATTAGATTTTCTTCAACATTATTATAGTGGAAGGTTCTGAAAATTTTGCTTCCTTTCCCACATCTCCTCCTGCCGTCTGGTATTTGACACCAAGGATGTAATACGTAGTCACATCCCTTCTGACAGGTTTCAAAGTTTGAAATTGATTAAGATTTCTGTTTCCAAGGCCAAGTACCACTTTGCTTCCTCCCACTCTGTGCAGGTTGAGCCTGATCTATCCATCACATGATGGTTATGAGTGGCACGTGTGGTATTGTTTGGATAATCTGTATGACAATGGTACTACTGCACCATAGTTCTAAGTATTGCAGCGTGCCTCAGGTTCATTATTATAATCAAGAGCTGAATATTCATAGCAAGGTCTCTGAAAAGAACTGGTGAATGAGTAATATTCCATCACTAATATAAAATGTAATAGCTAAATGTTACCTTTTAACTTGACTAAATGTCTTCATGGAATATTGAGAATCTCTATGATACTTAATATATGACCTGTATAATATTCATTCTGCTGGTTTATACATAGTGCAGCAATAGGCACTTTTAGACTATCATGAAGAAGTTCCTGGAGATGTTGAATTGACAGAATCCTTTAACAATACTGTTGTTTTCATGTGTTCAGAATTATCCACCCCGTGTCTATGTGTCTGGTTTTCAATGTGTCAGACTTACTGAGGTTTCACCAAAGAGTTTGACACATATAAAGCAAGATCAGATTGTAGGGTTTTTTTGAAGTAACCAGTCAAATTTTGAAAGTCTGTGGTTTGCCCAAAGATGGTATGATATGGTGTGTGGATGAACAGGCTGAAGTTGTAAAATGCTTTGCTGTCACCAGGAGAGGCTTTGTTATTACTGGTGCACTGCAACACAACATGTTTGACTTGATGAAAGCATTTTCACAGCCATCATCTGGCTAACATAGGAATATTTATATAAAAACCATGGTCATACATTGATGAGGACATCTAAAGATGAGTAGAACCACATGAAAGTCAAAGTTCATTATCTGCAGTATTGATTTGATACAAATATTAATCTGCCTTTAACCCAAAAGATGAAATTATTACTGTTGCTCTACAATTAATTCCCAGCAAATTTGGTATCTGAAATTGTGCCTAGTGTAAAGAAACCTGTGAATCTCTGATTCTGCCAGTTTGTTTTTTATGTGCAAGTGACTAAGGTTTTCCATATCTAGTAGTTCTTCCAGTGGAAGTTTTTGAATTTAAGAAGTTGTAAACCTGTACCTTTCCAATTTGAGGTGAGATAGTCCATAGGATACAATATTCATGTTATCCCAGGGAGGTCTTTGGAAGCTCAAGCCCAAGAACACACAGGTTTAACTTTCAGTCACTGTTGTCCATATTGTACCGAAATATTTGTGTATGCACGTACGTTCCATGTACTTGTGGCATTTGCAGGCTGAATGGCTACAGCTTTTTCCAGGAACTATGGAAAACAATGATGAAAACTCCCATTGTTTCTCCATCAACTGTTGTGGAATCCCTACAAAGGAGTTGTCACAAAATTGTCCCCAGCTCATTTTTTTTAATGGCAATGCAGAGTAATTCAGACTATAATGTCTATTCTCTGACCCTGTGGCTACTTTGAATAGGAATATGCTACATTTCCTAGGCAACCAGGGGCAGCCTTACCACTCATTTTTATTAAAGATGTTTACTTTTTGCTTTTTGATAATGGTCCAGTTTATACAAACAAGAGCAGTTACTGATAGTAGCTTTTATACTTTTTGTGGTTGTGGTAAAGTCTAAATATTGAATCAATTCCATCATAGTAACTACCATAACATTAGATTATGTTTTGAATATGAGCGACTTTACTGCAGAAGTAAGTGGCAGAAGAGATTTGGTCATTAGCTTGAAAGACCTTTTCCTCCTAAAGCACGAATAAGATCAGTAACAGCCATACCAGCACTGTACACTTTGCCTATAAGTGCTCTTGCTTCCAAATTTGTAGGAGTATGAGAATCTTCAGTTGTGATGACATGTATTAACCCTGTCTCATTGTGCAGCAGTGTGATAGCACTTCGGTTTGTGTCTTTCATCCCAGTCTACCTTGGCTCTGCTTGAAAGATCACCCTCCACCCCGAAGGCCTTATTCTCCTTAACTTGACGTTAATTCTACTGCTGTGTTTCCACACTTTTGTGTCTCTTCTTATGCTTCAGTATTCCTTTTTTACTCTTCCACCGGCCTCTCACATGCACCCACTGAACGCCCTCCACCCAATGCATTTCTCCTCCATGAGAGATTTCTAGAAAGTTGTTTTTAAAATTGTGGGTTGTCTTTTCTTCAATGTTTTCAAACTGTAGTAAGGAACAGCAAACAAACGTTGCTGTGGCCTATAGATCACACACTGGAATTCAGAAGCAAACTGAAGAGGGTAATTTTAAATAACATTTCAGCACAGAAGGCATATCTAATCTTGATCCTGAAAGGCTCTTTATTGAGAAAATGCAGGAGTTTAATTAATTGATGTGCTTTCGGTGCCCAATCTTACAGAAAAAAAGAATTAATAAACCAGTATTATTCAAGAATGTAACAACCAGCCTCAAGCAGTGTTTTTTGTTATGATCACTGCATGTCCACGAGAAAGGTTTACAGATCTACTGCAGTGCAAACATATATGAAGAAGTACAAGTGAATTGTATTTTGAAAGTTAATTTTTGTTAAAATTCTGTTTAGTAATATGGATGATGACTACATTATATGAATATATACACATAAAGTGTATGTAATGTAATTTATGTATGCATAACATACACATGTATATTGAAAATACAAATTGTGTGTGCTTGCATGTACACACAAACGCAAATTAATACTCAGAGTAGCATTTTCAAAGTGCTGTTCACGGTTGTAATCCTGCTCCTTCCAGGGCCCAAGTTTAGGTCTAATTTAGTGTTGTCCTTCAGAGTGTCACGTATGGAAGAAGATATCCTTCTTGCTGCTTCCTCAGCCCATGCAGTGGAAGCCTCTCTGTTGCTCAGCAGTCTCTGAAGGTGGGCAACTTGTAAGGAAAATTTTCCTCTGGAGAAAAGCAATTACAGTAACTGTAACTGGGGTTGCAGTCCAGCTGGTCTCTCTCATAAATCTAGTTTTCTGTCAGCTAGACTCGTGACTCTACATTGTAAACTTGAACTTTTGCTGCTCTCATTAAATTGAACTTGGATTAAAGGGATTTAGCACTTCTGCTGGTTTTGCGTGGTGCTGCTTTCCTTTTATTTCCTACCTTAGCAAATAATGTATTTAACCTGAACTTTTAAACAGTGTCCTCTGCAGTAACCATGTCATGTCCTTCCTTATAGCCAGATCTTACTCCCACATCTTTTCACCCATGGCTACTAAGGGAATAAATATCACTAATGACCCCTATTCAGACCTAACGAGTCTAAAGGGACTGACAGATGAGTTCTGGGGGGTATAGCTATGGGCAGTTTAGCATGCTACTGCTTCTGGGCTATCTGCTTGGCCTCCTGCCAGATGTGACAACCCAGTGCTGATGTAGCAGGATGCAATATTTTAGAGACACGGATGCTGCTACACCACCCTGCTGCTGGGCAGGAGCTATGACAGAGGCGTGGGGTGGGCAGGTCTGGTGAGAAGCATCCTGTGGTGAAGCCTGTCAGAGCCCTGCACGGTGAGCACAGGACTCGTGCAGATGGCTCTTGCAACATGCTCACTCTTAACAAGGGCCAGTTGTCATGGTGGCCTGCGAGGCTGCTGTGATGCTGGGCATGGGTCTGAGAAGAGGAGAAGGGCAGGATGGGGTGTGCTGCCTCCTGAAGTCTGGTCTTCGATGTGTTCATCGAGGGCCTGGGCTCCTCAGCTGGGTGCTCAGCTGGAACCTCCCTGTGTCATTGTGCCTGAGAGGCCCGAGTGCTTGCATGTTGTGCACTGTATGCTTTCTTAGCTCATCTTCCTCTTTCTTACAGCCTGCTCCATGTTTTAAGCACAGCATTGTGACCCATGGAAAGCTGGAGCTAGTGTTCACGTTAGCTATATAGGTATAATGGGAGCTGGTATTCAGCCATGTGTAAAACGGTGTCTGTTTTCCTTCACATACCTTAATCTGGTTCTTGATCCAAATGCTGCAGTACTCATTATATTTTGTATGCTGCAATGTGTCTCTTGCAGACTGTGAGGCTTGAGAGGGCTTAACTTGAAACTGTGCACACTGGGAGAAGGCAGCTAGCAGGATGAAGGGAAAAGTCAGAGCCAGTATTAGAAAACACACGCTGTGTTGTCAGTAGGGTGAGATGGAGTTGGCTCTGAACTGTCATACATGACTCCGCAGAACTGTCCTGCGTGTCCAGGTGGCACGGGGATGGTTGTGGTGCCTTTGACAGCACTGGAGCCATGCAGTCTCTCCTAGACACTGAGCACTTCTTTCCCTTCGCTCAGCCCTGCATCTCGACAGCCTCCTTGTTGCTGCAGTGGTTAAAGGGCTGGAGGTCAGCGCTGGCCTGACTGCTGTGGGACTCTGCCCAGCAGCACCTCTGCTCTGTGTTTGGCCCCTTTGGTTTCTGAAGCTGCTTTTTCCCACTGACCTGCACTCTAACAGGAAGGACATAGTAAAGATTTCAGCCTATTCTCTAGCATTTAATAGCTTAGAGATTTTCAGAGGCTTTGCTTTTGGGGGAATGTATAGTTTTTCCGTGTTTTGGGATTCGGTTTTCTTTGCTTTTGCTGAGATTTTTGCTGAGTCCTTGGAGTGACTCAGTTTTCAGATGGCAGCTTTCAGAGCTGGGTTACTTTCCTGTGCATACCACCTCCTCCAGCCCTCATCTTTTCTGTTTTCTGGTACCTCAGATAGGGGAGGGCAAGGGGGAAGGAAGGAATAAAAGCAGCAGTTCTTATAGCTGTTATAATAGCTTTCTGAGCAGAGCAATGAGCACAATGTGATTTTTGGAGGGATTTATAAACAAGTTTTGAAGCCACAGAGGGAGTGTGTTCTTACCCTGAAGGCACATATGCATACTCATTAACGTTAATGGAAGCTGCAAGCATGGAACAGAAAATAGACCATGCAGTGGTAAAAGACATGAAGATCTAGTTATCCACTTGGGAACTGCAATGTGCCCGAGACTTGGCAGTTGGTACTTTAGCTAAGTTGTGCTAGTCTATCCTGTGTACTTAGTGTCTTTTTTTTTTCTTTTTAATTTAGCAAAGTTGCTTTATATATTCCTCCTCTCTCTTTTCACATTAGGATATTGCTCATTTGCTGAGAGACACTGGCACCTGTGTAAAAAAAGCACAAAGTTAAATGTGCAGCCCCCCTGCAGTACAGATCTCTCTCTGCTCTGAAGGGGGGTGGAAGCTGTGATATTCTGATAACAGAAAAGCCTTAATAATGTGAGTTCAGGGAGTGTTGTGCTGATTTACCAAATTGACTGCAAATGCAGGGAGTCCAGGAGGAGGTTGCCTGCCTGGAGCTGCGGCTGGTAAGCCCTGCTAAACACTTTTGATTCCTGCTGAGCGTGTGGGCTTTTCTGCACTGTGTATCCCAGTGCTCCAGGGCTCAATGGAGTCTATAAACCAGGTTACAACCCCCAGGCTCAAACTGCACTTGTGGATTCGCATCATTCTACCCCAGAATTAGCAAACCATCTAGAACCTCAAAGCAGCGTTTGGTATAATGCAGACATGTTGAGTAGGAGGTCTTCTTCAGGCTGCTGCCACCAAGATCCACTGGCTGTATAGGATCACTGTAGTCCCTGGACACACCAACAAGGCAAGGAAATGTGAGCCAAATACTCATGCAGTCAACTGGGATCTAGAGGAGAGTATTAGCACAGGTTTAACATCATATGAAAGTCACTAGGCTGCTTTTAAAGCCAGCCTAGCCCTGGAAGTACTTCAGCTGTGCTCTTGAGATGTCTGAATTGATAGTCTTTACCAGAATGACCGCGATGAAGAGTGAATCTCTGAAGAAAGCTATCATGTGGGTGCTCTCGTCCACTGCATGGTTAATTTGCAACCTTGATAGACAGCCCCTATGTAACTGGAAGGTTATAGTGTCAATAAATCCATTCATTATCGTCAGGTCACTGTATGTCAAGCCTGGAATACTGCTAGAAATAACTAAGTCATCATATTTGTGACTGTATTGAGATTTTTTACTTTGTTTATACCTCAGAGAACCATAACACTGGGCCTTCTCAGCATTTCCAGCTGTGAGCTGAAATGCTATGAAACACTAGATTCTTGCATTATTTTGCATCACTGAATGGCTCTGAAATCAGCGCCACGAGAGGAGGGGAGGAGAAATCCAGGTAATTTGCTTGCCTCATTTTGACAGCCCTTCAGAATTTGTTAAGTAAAATGAAACTACAAAAATAACCATTTTGGAATACTCGTATTACACTTCTGTTTTTCATGCTCTTCGGCATTGTCTGTTAAAAACATTGTAGACAAATGGGTACAGGCATGAGGGATCAGACTGAAATCCTAAAATCCCTGTTTACTCTCAGAGCTGGTCTGAGATAATAGAGGTGTCTGGCAAAACTCATTTGGAACTAAAGTGAAAAACACAAAACAGCTGAACTTTTTATTCCGCAACAAATTCATTGGATTTCCAGCTCTTTGTCTTACCTTATTTTTAACTGGTGCCCTATATGTGTTCTTACTTAAACAACCAAATGAGACAGATCCCTATGGATCGAAGCATAACTGAGCTCTCAAAGTATTTCCTACTGAGAGGTTAATGCTAGGGGGAGGCAAGCACCCTACACTCACACTGGCTTTAATGGGAGCACATAGTGCTTTACCAGAATCACATCCCAAGAGATTTAAGTCTTGCTCCAGGTGAGATCCTGTCACAGCTCTCCTCTATTTCATTGGTAATTTCTTTCTGATGACTGAATATAGTACTCTTGGTTGGTGCACCAGTTTGCTGCTTTCATCTCTTCCACTTGGCTTAATGCTGGATGACATCAAGCAACATATGCCTGACATGCTACAACTGTGTTTGGCACTTCATGCTTTTCAATTCGTACGTGTGCAAACAGTGCTGCGTCGGGATAACGTGCACGGCAGTGACAGCTCAACAGAGCACAGCTTCCTTTTTGCAATGCCATCAACTTGCCTGGAGGACACCATGTACCAGCCTGAGCTTTTCATAGATGCACAAGGGAAAAAAGCCAAGTGCACACACATTTTTGTGCTAATTTTGTTGGCCATAACTTTGAACTGCTGGCATGTCAAACAAGAAGCACGACCCTCAGACTCCAATGTGACTTGCAGCTGGCTGCTGGTTCAGGGTGGAAGAGGCTTAGATGTGGGAAGTAAAAAGCTGAAGCGTGGTGTACTTGACATCAAGAGGCATAGCTTAATACCCATTTCCAGTGCAGTGCTGTAATACTTGTCATGGCTTCTGTCATTTCTCCAAGATAATAATGAATAATACTCTGCCTTCAAATTCACAGGCTTGAATGTAACGATTGATCAATTCTAGCTCCTCTTATGTTTAGTAGTAAAACAAAACCAGTACTGCAAGTACAGGACTTTCTGAGCATAAACATGCCTGGAAAAACTCAGCTCTGTGTTGGGAGCAGTATAACCTCTGGGTTGTTGGCTCTAAGAATGCCTTGTGATATGGAGAAGATTCGTGGCACTTTTGCCTCCATGCATGACTTCAAAGGGATCTGTCTCCCATTTCCTCTTGGTAGAATACTGAAGGATGGCTTGGCTATAAATCTTGACTTAGGATCAGTGTGATGATGTCGAAAGCCTCCTCCATTGGGAAAGTTTTAATGGGGTTAGGTTTTTGCTTATGACAATTGAAGTCTTTTAATAGTTGGATTTTGGTGAATAAGATGGTAAGTAACCCTTTGATTAAAATAAATAAATAAATAAAACCCCATAAGCAAAGAAAGCAAACATAGAAATGTGCACCAAGCACAAACTTGAAGCTGTATCACTAGTGTGGATTCAAAAACTTAATAATAAGTCGATGCTGTTTATTTTCCTAAATATGAGTTTTTGCAAACAAAAATACGGAAGATGAGATAACTTTACAGTTGTTGTGGATAAATATTTCCAGTGACTAATTGCCGTAAGATCGTGTCTTGCAGGATCCAGTCCTGCAAACACGTGCTTGCATGGAAGTGTTACGCCAAATGGAGGCTTCTGTAAATACTGCTAACCACCTCCCAGTGATGTTGGTGGAGGAATAGGGCTCTTCACAGCTCTGCCACTGGCTCAGATGACCTTGAGCATTTCACTTGGATCTCGGTGTCCCAGATTCCTCCTTTGTAAAACAGAGATTGTGACGAGGGCTTTGTTGTGTGAGGTAGTTTGCAGCCAACCTATAATCAGAGTATTTCTGTTCACAGTCAAAACTTGGGCTAATGGGACATTTGTGAGTGCTTTTGTGAACAGCACTGTAGAATGAGGCTTTTGAGTGAAGAAAGGAATATTTGAAAAAGACTGTACTTGTTTAATGTGAATGTCCATGCATCTGTCAGGATTTAATTTATGAACTCAGGGCAATTGCTGTGTAAATGAGGACTTCACACAGCTTCTCAGCTTTGGAACTGCTCAAGTTCCCTTTCCCAACCTCCTGTTGGTATCACTGATGATGCAGTGCATGAATAAGGATGGCAAAATTTGGGCTGTGAAATGCTCTGTGAAATGCTGAAATCCATTAGTTTGCAGTACAGAAAGTCCCAGGAGATGGTAGGTAACAACCCACCTCGGAGCTGAGACTGTTCTGTGCTGTCCTGTACCAGAGGATGTGTCTCAGTGGTATGGATTAATCCCTGCAAAGAGCTTTGCTTCTGAGCAACAGCAAAACAAAGCAGGCTCTAAACACTGGGTTATAGGAATAGCTTCTGGTTTTCTGTGGTGGTGCAACTGCTCAAAGAGTGAGTGCATCCCTATATTCTAGGGGCAGTGGGCATAGGTGCTAGTTCAGCCTTCATGGGGAAATTCAACAGCTGAAAGACAGGATAAAAAGGAATATTTCTTGCAATGAAAAGTTGCTTGGCAAAGATAAGGATAAGATATGTTATCTGATAAAGCTTGCTCTAGGGCAACAGTTTTGGCAGTCACTGGCTTTTCAGTGGCAAATCCAGCACTGGGTTGTCCCTACATCCATGCCATCGTGTTCTGCACTTAAGTGAACCATTTGGGCTGGCTTAGGGACTGTGGTCTAAGGTTGGATGCTTCCAAATTATAAGTAAATGGGAAGGAGAAGGGAAAAACAGAAGGAAAGGAGAAAAAGGGGAAGAGGAGGGGAGTGCTGTGTGTGTGCTCACTGCAAACACAGTGTGGGAGAGACAAGAGGAAATAATAACACAGTTCATTGATGTAAAGAGCTTTTTGGGAGAAAATTATAATCTTGCATCTCTTTCTCCAGTCATACTCTGGTAGTTGCTGCCTACTTCTTCCCTTAGATATTGGCTAAGATCTTTTAGCTCTTGCGTTAATTGCCTTTCATATACCTCGGCTTTTCAAACATTTTTGCTAGAGAGCTCCACTTTTCTTCATTGTTCCATCTTTTGTCTTCTGCTTCTTGGTCTTTTTTTCCCATCTTTGCAGGGTGCTAGTTTTTAATCAAGTCTCTTTCTTGTTCCCACTAGCTCTGCCTGTGAGTTGAACTGAACAGGTTCTGCAGTCGTGGGTGAGGTAGGAACAGCTTCTGGCAGCAATTCCTCTGTTCCTTTTTGTGCTCCATCTTTGTCTTTTCATTCTCAGTCTCACTTCTCAGGTGGCACAATGAGGTTAAACCTGGCATTTGAAACAGGAGAGGGCTCTTCTGAAGCCTGTCTAGATCTGCGAACAGCACTGTCAAAAATGGTACTGTACACAGCAGCCATACCAGGCTCCATGAGTCTTACAGATCAACACTATTATAGGCTGTACTCGTTTCACTAGACCACTCTGCAAATACTTGCAAGATGAAATGATAGATGCCATGTGCACAGAGAAGCTCTGAGTGGGAGGCAGCTGATAACGTGTGGCTTGTCTGTAATTTGTCAACACTTTATTTAGAACTGAGGAGGGAGGAGAGAGGAGTCACCCTGACTGAGATGGAAGTAAAATGAATAGTGGTGAGGCTCTTTTCCTAAACCTGATTGAACTGAGTATCTCAGTAATGCTCGGCCTCTGACCACAGAGCTGTTACATCTCTGGGCACTGCTGCCTGCCTGTGAGCTTCTCTGACAGTGCACCGTCCACTTCAGCTATCATCGTATTTACCCAAAAGATGCTCAGTGACAACTTACAGGAACTGCTTCTGGAGGGTCACCTTGTGTCCTTTTGGTAGAGCCAAGAGTGCCCCTTCAGAAGAACTCTTGTTCATTGGGGCTTATTTCCTTTCTTGATGCTCCTGCTGTGGTGACTCATTTGACCCATGCGATCAACCTTGTGCTTTGTTTTAAAATACGAGCTCCGTGGTTGAAAGGCCTGCCAGATGTGTCACTCAGCAGCAGCAAGAGGCTTTTTATACAATGGCCTCAAGGAAAATAATCATACAAAGCTGACAAAATTTCTGGGGGACAGAAGGTTAGTGAAATTTGTTGGTTCCTTGTCGGTGGTGGGAGACATTGACAAAGCACAGCAGCATTTGTGGGGCTGCCATGCCTGTGGAATAGTTGGACACAATGCTTTTCATGTTGGAGTCCCCAAGAGGTCAGTATTAGGCCCAATATCATCTCAGTAGGTCTGCCAGCTTGATTTAATGGGCTGTAATTATTTTAGAAGCTCAGCAAACAGATTGCTACTTATGTAAGCAAATAGTGGATTTGACCTACTTATTGTATGTGTAAGTAGAAGATAGGCGTTACTGTGGATCAAAAAAATGGAGAGTCTCATATCTCTGGACAAATTATTCAAGTCTTTGCATATAGTTACTGGTAGAGTTCTGGACAGGGTGTTTGTGAACCAGAGCAGCAGTTAAAACCAAGTGAGCAAATACAGACTATTTTCCTAAATAAATTAAATACGTGAGCTAAACTTACTGTTCCATTGAGCATTTGCTCTTTCTCTAGTTTGATATCCTTCTATCCCATTTTCCCTGTAAATCATTTCAGAGTCTGTTATTTGGGTGCAGGTACTGAATTTAGAAATCGCCCAGAGACAGGAATTCTTGCAGAGATTGGTTTCATTCAGTGTCTCTATAAGTACTGGGTCAGAAAGCCTCTGTACCATACCTTCTCCAAGAAGTTCATGAAAAGTCCAGCAAGTAATTTCCAATATCATCTCCCTCAGGTATGACAGCTAGTAATGAATAGCAGTGTGCCTGCAAAGCCAGGAGCTGCATTCAGGTTAGAGCATGCCTTTGTTTATGTGAGCATTGCCAAATGATGCCACGGAAGTCTTCCGTGCCCTTTGGGCAGCAGATAACATATGAATAAGCAGCTCAGCCCTCAAAGGCTTACTGGTATCATAGTGGTGTCCACTACATACCAAGCTCATATGACGGAGGTGTCTAAAGCATGTGTTGGTGGCATTTAGTTCTTCACACATACCCAGAGCATCTCTTTCTGAGCAGAAGAGAGATCTTTTCTTCCTGCAAATCAAAAGAAATGGTACTGCACTTGCAGTTATCATGCAGCACAGCCTGTGGAAACTCGGTCAGACAAAACGCAGAGGCTCACCATCTTCTGTGTGGTATTTGGGGACTGCGAGATGGGTGGCTGCAGAGAGGGAGAGGGGGCAGCTAGCGCAGGATGACAGCTATCTGAGAACTGGGCTCTAATAGCTGCACCGCAGCGAAGATCCTGCGTGGGGGGTGGCGGGGGCTGGTGTCACCCTTCCTTCTCAGCGTGAAATGCAGTCAGCTTGTGGGCAGCTATAAGAATAGAGCGATAACAGTTAATTTACAGTAAAACAGTGAAAGCTGTTCAGGTTTCATCTCCAAGATGACAGTCAAGATACCATAAACGTTGCTTTAAAACTGAAGGGCTTTATTCATGTTGCTGATTGGTGGCTGGTTTTCTGTATTCTGCTGTGACCATGTTTAACTCTTCACTGCTCCGACTCTATATAGGTTCCCCAAGTAGAGCACTAAAGCCACCAACAAGCCAGCACATATGCTTTGTAAATTAATTTCTCTGCAAGCATGATTCAGTAGTTCTATTTGCATGCTCTCTGTGTAATTCACCTAATGATGCTTGCGATTGGTAAATTCCCATGCCAATTGCCTTTCTATATCTAGAATTCCTTCAGATTATATAGCTACAGAATTTTTTATTGCTACTGTTCCACTGGCTGAAAGATCTGTTTTGCATATGCAGACTGCAGGCTATCTGAAACAGAACAAACCAGCATTTCAGCAATATTGGTTGCATGTGTGGGCAGCGTGAGGATCCTTTACTCAGATTCCTACTTCCCAAGTAATCCTCCCACCTCTCCTTCCTGAGAGCCTGCTTCCACTGGAACTGCTGTAACTTACACCCATGTAGTGCCAGAGATCCTGGCCCCTTCTGTCTGAGCATATTAGTTCAAGAATACTTTTTCTAAATGGATACTCAGAAATCATGGCAACTTAAAAGAAGCCACTGATGGATTTTTTTTTTCGCTTGCCTCCATTTGAACTCAGCTCATCAGTTTTCCTGTAAAAGGAGGATGATTCAAATTGGCTTTTCTTAGTTATCCAAAATCTTGCTTTTTCTGCCTTTCCAGGGCTGTGCCGACTGACAATATTTTAGCTTCAGTGAACAGCACAGAAAAGCTTGGTTGCAAATAATTTTTAATTATTTCTCAAACACTCTCTTTTCTTTATATATTCAATGTTATCTGAAAAAATCAGGGACATCAATTACTCATTCTTTAAAAGAACTAGGGTGTGAAGTTCAGAATATATGAAAGCATGAGGCTGGGCATGTGGAAGGAGATTTAGTCACCCTGTAGTTTTCTGAAAGCTTTTGGAGAGCTTTTCACTGTGGGAAAGGGTAAAAAGCAGAGCTCAGTGTGTCTGGTGGATGCACAGAGAAGTGGACGGCCATAGAGGAGAAAACCTGGAAGTCAGTCTGCTCTGGAGTGTGGCAGTTTGGGTAGGGACTCTCTCCAGCATGCTGATATCTAAAGTTTTTGAAATGTCCTGGCTTCTCTGGATCTGCACTTCCCTTGATAATGCAGAGCAGAGGGCCTGCAGTCCCTGCTGTGCTGGGAGGAGTCTCTGGCAGCAGGGCAGTTGGTGCAGTGGGCTGGCTTTTGTGAATCCCCGGCAGATATGGCTGCCTAGGCATATACAGCGTGAAAGGAGCTGTGGTGTTGGGACTGAGAATTCGGTTTTGTGGCCCAGATATACAGCTCTAAGCTGAATCTGGCAGCAGCATCTCTTCAACCATGGTGCCTATTAGTTGCAGTAGTTGTATTGACGCAGAACTGAATTTAACTGCAGGGCCCAATTCTGCCCTGTGTTCTCCCGGTGTTTAATTCTGCAATATCACTACTGAAGCCACTGGGTTTCCACCACTTTGAATTAGAGCAGAAATCAATCATTTTAAAAGCTGAAAAGAAGTTGTAGCAAAATAAAGAGACCTGAATACTTTTGAAGAAGTCTCCTTAATCACAGCCTTGAGACATCTGAGTAGCACATCAGTATTATTTTTGACATGGTCTTTTAGTCCTTTCATTTTCAGTATAGTTTCATCCTCTTTAAGTGCCCAAATAATTTCCAGTAAGAGCTAATAGATTCAGGAGGAAGAAGAAATATGTACTGTGTGAAATCATTGTGCTGAAACCACCTATCAATTGCAAAGCTGTTTGAATGAATGAAATGGTTCTTTTATCCCTTCCATGTTCTTTCCCTCTTCACTTCTTCCTAAGAGCATCTTTTAGAGAAGCAAAAGGTAACCTGCAGGGAAAGGCCTCGTGTGCATGAGGACAATGCTATTTTGAAAGCCATTTTTTTTTTGTGATGGAGGTACATTCTCTGTTACTTCAATCTAGTTGTTTCTAGATCTATAGATGTTTCTATAGTCGTTTGCTAAGATGCATCTTTGTGTGTATATTTTATGACTGTTCACAGTGTAGGAACGTTTGCCTTCAAAAACCCCCTGGAGAAGAAAAGGTGTGTGTTCGACACCACATGTCTCCAATAGACTTAAATTCACTTTTGTTTTCTACTGACGCTTTCCAGTGATGGGAACCACTGTGCAAGGATTTATATAAACAAATAAATTACAATAAAAACATTACATAAAATACCTTAGAGCCTAAACTGGCAAAAGATAGAGGGTAGAAAGTGGCATTAAGGGGTAGAATGACAGGTGAGGCCCTGTGGCCTGTGACAAAGAGGCCACAGAGATGAATTACACTCAGGTCTCCTGAGTGCCAATCTTTTGCACAGTTCAAAGGACTGTGCCTTTTTAAATTGACTTCCAGTAAGAATATTCATACTTCATCTACAGAGATAATGAAATCCAACCCAATATAAGCACTGGTGAACAAATGCACTGAAGATGATGTGAAACTTTGAAGAAGCAGTTCATTTCAATAAAGCCAGTGGGGTTACTCATGGTCTTGAACTTACACATGTATATAGGCTCTGTGCTGCCCTAGAGCTGGATTTTCCCTGTTGAATTATGTGGTGTAATTCAGAATCTGTGCATCTTTGATTCAGTATCCAGCATGTTCAGGGTTTAATTAAAGAAATTCTATTTCCTTTCACTCCTGGAGGCTCTTTTTGATAAAAGTACTGCTCAGAATATAGCAAGAGGAATTCCTTCTGTGCTTAAAGTAACATTTTTAAGAATATTTGAAAATTTTAGGCACCAAATAATTCCTTCATTTAGAAAGAAACTGAATGCTGTAGCATCTTGTAGAAATTGAAATGGAGGAATTTTCCTGTTACATGTATTTTTATTCTGTTTGTTACGGTGAATGGCACTTAGATTGGCTTGGTCTCTGAATGGCAGAAGCTGGTAAACACCCAAAGGTCAAGAGAAAATGACAAAATTCATTTTAGTTTTTAGATGTTTTCACTCATTCTTTATACAGTGAGCAAATAATAAAAAACAATCTGATAACACATTTTCATATTTCAGTCTCTTTTTAACAAGTAAAAAAATACTTCAGAGGGATAAGATGACCAGAAGCATTCTGTATTTCCAAAATTAATTATGGACAGCAGATTATCTGGGCATATCTGAAAGCTATGCGTAACCTTTGCACTACAAATATCTAATTTCAAAAATGTCATATTCTGCTTATTCAGTAGAGCTTCCATAAGGCTATTTTAAACAGTGTTTCTTGCTTCTAGATGAGAACTGAAGTTATTACATCCTGCATGTTTTGTTTCACTTGCAGTTTATTAGGCCTAGGTTATGGCTTGGTAGTAGGATGTTAATGAACAGAGAGTTCCTGCCCAAGCAGTGTAAACTCTGTGAAGTTCAGTTTTGTTTGCAAGGATCATTGTGCCTCCAGTTTACCAACTGTGGTAGTTTAGGCAGTTCTGATACAAAAAAGGAGCCACCAGCATAGCAGCCCGAGCTCCTACAGCCAAGGCAGCCCCTGTGAGGGCAGAGGAGCATGTAACAGCTGCTGAACTATCTTCCTCTGAGCACCTCCTCTCTGCTCAAGCTCCTTGCAGATCTGGCACTCTTGCATTTGTGTGTGTCTGGAATAGAAGCATTCACAAGAGCTTTGTGGTACGCTTTGATGCGGCTGTTGAAGGGAACTTGCACCTGGCAGGGAGAGAAATAGTCCTCACTTGAATTTCTTCCATTTGGCTTTGGATCAGGCCCCGTGTGCTCTGACGTACAAGTGGCAGAGTCTCAAGGCAAGTTAGTGACAACAGTTGCACCCAGGACATAGTAATCCATGTTCAAAAGCACTTAATTACTCCATGTTTTGAGCAGACAACACGGCAGTGTATGTATCACCAATATGTCAGCATGGTTTGCTTTTCATAGGAGTTTATGTTCCCAGCAAGCACAGAATGCTTTTTCTGCCTGATAAATGTCAAGTACTTAAATCAATCTTGCCTGTTCCTCTCTAGAGATTGCCAAATAATCTCCTTTCATTGGTTATGGGATCTTGCCAGGGCTTCTGCGTTCAGACACATTTATCCCTGCCAAATGTTGGTAACACAGGAACTGTACAAATACTCCCTGCTCCTTTCATTAGCTTTGCACAGCTCTGTTCAGTTGCAGGATTCCTGTTTGTTGGGGTTTTTTTCTGTAGGGTTCAGCCCTTGCTCTGGAGCTCTATTTCAGAGTAGACATCTTTGTTAAATAAACAGGATAAGTGTCTTGCATCACAGCCTTCTTAAAGCTAATACAGTTTGCCCCCTGAATGCCCCACTGCAGATGGGGGGAGTTCCCAATAGCTGTTGAGCAGTTCCTCTATTCCCAGTCATGATAAAAAATATTTCTTTGCTATTTACCCTATCTACTTACCTGTGTATTTTCTCTAGGAAGTCTTGTAGTATCAAATGTTCCTGCTCCCTGGAGCCTATAGAGGAGGTACCTCTATACTTTTATAAGGTTTCTTTATGCCTTTATAAGGTTTATAAAATATTTTAAGCATTTAGTTTTAAATTTTAGTTTGCAAACTCCAGTTTGTCAAGGAGGGAAAAAGATCTCGGTAACATACCACCTCCTGGAGATAGGTGCTTTAGTAAAATAAACCGTGGCAGAGGAAAAATGCTTTTAATAGGAAATTGAAAGTATTTCATCTTGTCAGGTTTTACCCTGTGTATCATACAGCAAGACTGAGCCATTTGACCTTTTTGTTGATAATGTCACCAAGATCTTATAGTCTAATGCTACATATCGTGCAATGGCAGATGAGAATGCTGTGTATGTCACTGCGGTACTTAATTTCAACCCATGCAAAAATACTTCACAAGACTACATGGCAGAATGTCAATCATTTTTCCATGACATTTCTCATTTCCTTGTCTGTAATGCAATGACTTGTGAATGTTGTATATGCAAACCCCGACACCTAAGGACAGGTCTAGACCATGTGGCAGAACCTTGTCAGTTGGATAAAAACTGTGAAAATGGAAGGAGGGAAGAGGTAAAATATTCTATTTCTAGCAATCTGTTTGAAAACACAGCAATTTTAACCACTTTAGCTATTTGTAGGTAAACATATCAGTTAGCACTAACCTTGAATGCCCTCCAGCACAAGAGCACCTTTTGATTACTTTGTCCATCATTAACATCTCTCCAGACAAAGAAATGTATGACTGGGGATATGGCTATGAGACAGAGCATGTTTTCAGTGGGACACCAGTGTCACAGGAGATTTAAGAAGACAGGAAGGCAGAGGAATGGGAAACACTTGTATCTCATGTATCCATTAAGGGTGGTAGCATGATGCACAGGGAACTGAAGACTGTGAGAAGCCTCTCTATACAAAATACGTAATTTTCAAATGCAGCAAAGTCTGTAATCCTTTAGTCGGCCTAAAGTAGGGCTCAGGTCCTCAGCAGCATGTTCTGAAATGATCAGGCGGTTTGTGCCAGTCCCATTGACTGTCTCTTCATTTTAATGGTACCAATCTGAAGATTGCTTTTGCCAGGATTGTAAATCAGATGAGCAGAGGTGTGGAGAGAGGATTGAGATCAGGTTGATGTCAGTAGAATATACAAACAACAGACTAAGCAGAAAGGAAATAGTGATTTGGCTGGAAGCACGGCAAGAAAAATCTGCTAGTATTGTCAAATACATCAGGAGTAATATTTTCTACAAAGCCCAGATGATTCTGGTAGCCTACATCTCATTTCCAAAAGTCTATCCTAATACATTCAAGGAAATTAATTTGGGTTAATTAAAAAGACAAATTTAAAGTGCATTAGGATATATCCACATAGTGAAAAATTATCAAGTTACCAAATACTCTTATCTATGGTAGCTTCTGCGTGTCCCTAGCCTACTGCAGAGTGGAACACATTAATTGAAACCATCATGAAAGCATAATATATTTTTTGAGCTGTTTTTCTGTTCTGACAATGCTTCTTTTTCTTTTTGCTTTGTTGTACCTTAGTTATACATCATGTTGTCGAGAAGGAGTGATCTCTACTTCATATATGTGCACATGTTCACAGCTCCTTATTCCTAAACAAAACCGGAATCTTGTTTAACATCTGCCTTTATGGCTATGCCTTGTACGAATTGAAGAGAGGTTATTTAGCAGATCAAAGCAGAAGTGTGACAAAGCGATAACGCTGTGTTTGAATCCTCCTCTGATGCTGACCAAATCGTGTTAGTAAGATGCTGTAACACAGGCGTCTTCCAGCCCTGAGCCAGCATCCTCACAGACTGTCAAAATACTGTCTGTCAGCTGGCAGAGCAGTGCCTTGCTGCTGGCTTTAGTAATGCGTTTGAGGCTGTTTCTAAAAGAGGATTTTTAACTCCATGAGCACTGCCTGCTCAGTTTCACATTAGAAATTTACTGACTATTTTCTGTTGGGTCAGCAGAAGGTATCTGGAAATTTCTCTGAGTTTGCAGTGGCAGATCTGTAACAGTGAATTGCAAGGAGCAGCGAAGTCTGGTAAGACAGGAAAGCTGCCACTCTACACTGGCCTGTAGTTCAGGAATTTTTTTTAATTGGGAAACTTACCAATGAGGTATCAAGACTTTCAATGCAAGAACTATTTACCCTATAGGAATATAAATTAGGTTTAGTGTATGTGGTAAATTTTGTTTCTGAATAAGCTTGTTGAGTCCGCTTAAGATAAAAACTGACTTCATCCAAACATTTAATGAGTCATTTTATTAACCCCTACATTTAATGAGATATTTTATTAACTATTTATGCAAAGTGAACCAAATGCAATTTCCATGAGTTTCTTTATTGTTTAATTCATAAAGCATAATTTCTAAGAAACCCTTGACCTCTCATTTCAAACTAATTTCATAGCAGTGTTTTGATCTATAATTTCAAAGACAAAATGATTTATTGTTTCTAGAAGTAACCTGTTTGGGAAGGGTCTGAGTCTGTGAGATACTTTGTTCCCCCTTGACTTCACTGAAGTCTCATTAATTCATAGAATACAGTCCAGATAAATGACCAGGATTATCCCAACAGCAAATTTTAAAGTATTTGTATGTGAGTGTTTTCTTTCTCAGTCAGTGCTGAGAGAATTGTTGTGCTTTATTCAAGAAGTTACTATAAATAAGATGATCTTGATTCGTCTCTGTGTCACTGTGGAGTTAGATCACTGTCATTCCACTATGAGTGTCCAAGCTCTTAACTGTTCTCTTGAAGCCATAAAGGGTTCATTTGGATACTTAGTTTTATGTCTTGGGCAACTCTTCGGGTCTTTAAAATCCCACAGTGATATTTGAAAAGTACAATGTTGAAAAATGGAAAGTCCCCTGTCCAAAGAGTTTGTGAGAGAACAGATGCCTTGGAGGAAGGGAAGTGCTCACTAGCTACTTAATACTGGTGTGTCAGAGCGTTCTAGGGGAAGATTAGGAGTGTTTTGAACAGGGTGTTATTTCTATAGTGTTCTTCTGGTGTAATAGCAGAGAAAACCAGCAATGGGCTGGGCCCAGGAAATCCATTCCAGAATTATGACACTGTAACAGAGATTCTATGGTTGACAAAATGTGTTACGTACTTCTGATGAATTCATGGGTTTTTTTCTGTTTTCAGTGTCAGCCAAACCAAGACCTCACAGTGATGAATACACAAAGAAGATTCCACCTCCTAAGCCAAAACGAAATCCAAACACTCAGCTAAGCACATCTTTTGATGAAACATATATCAAAAAGCATGGCCCTATGAAGACAACGCTCACTAGGGATGCCTCTTTATCGCAGGTCAGCAGCCCTGCCCCAGACACAGAGGAAGAAGAGCCTGTTTATATTGAAATGGTTGGGAATATTCTCAGAGACTTCAAAAAAGATGAGGATGACCAAAGTGAAGCAGTCTATGAGGAGATGAAATACCCTATATTTGATGATGTAGGCCAAGATTCAAAATGTCAATGTGAATATGACCATCACACTTGTTCTTCTCAGTGTGCTACTCCCACGGTGCCTGACCTAGATTTCACCAAGTCTTCAGTGCCATCTACTCCCAAGGGCTTGCTTTGTGATATACCCCCACCATTTCCAAACCTGCTTTCTCACAGACCTCCACTGCTAGTGTTCCCACCAGCACCAGTGCAGTGTTCCCCGAATTCTGATGAGTCTCCTCTAACTCCACTAGAGGTCACAAAACTTCCTGTTTTAGAAAATGTGTCTTACATCAAACAACAAACTGGAGCTTCTCCATCTTCACTGCCACCTCATACACCAGGCCATCAAAAACTGGAGAAAGACCAGACAGTATCTCATGGAACTAGCACCCCTGGGCACACATCCTCACCTCCTCATCCTTCTACCTTATACAGAACACAGTCTCCACATGGTTTTCCTAAAAGTCACTCAGCCTCACCTTCTCCTGTCAGTATGGGTAGGTCTCTTACCCCTTTAAGCCTCAAAAGACCTCCACCTTATGACTCTGTACATTCAGGAAGTCTCTCAAGAAGCTCTCCATCAGTGCCTCATTCTACAGCCAGAAACACATTGCAAGAAGGAGGAAAGATGGTAAATGCCTCGGTCAGTACCTACGGGTCATCATCTCAGAGTGGTTCCCGTTCTCGGACACCCACCAGTCCTCTGGAGGAACTAACCAGCCTCTTTACCTCAGGACGAAGTCTCTTGAGGAAGTCCTCCAGTGGCAGAAGATCTAAAGAACCTGCAGAAAGTAAGTTCTTTATATAATTTTCCTCATTCTTCCTTGTGCAATAATACCTTTCATTATATTTTACTAAATCAAATGCTTGAAAAAATCGAATACCTCAGAAATTTGAGTTCCTTATATAAATTTCTTGTAAGGGGAAGAAAAGTGATTATTGTTAAAATTGCTTTAGTTTACATATTGTTATATTTTTAAGACTTTTAAGGATGAATACTGCACTACGGAAGTAAAATTTGTGTCTGGGTCTTGAAAAAGGAGTCAGTTTTCATTAACTTCTCCACAACTATAAGGGTCATATGTGTGTTGGGATCTTCCCGCCATCTCACATCCTTCTTTTCTTGGTGGCTAAGACACAGTAATTGTCCAAGCAATCTGCAGCAAAATAACCAGAGTAGTCATATTTTGGCAAAGATCCATTGATCACCCTTAATTTGACCAGTGATCATGGCATGTGTGATGACAACCAGGGGCACCAGTTTAAACCATTCCTCTCCTTCCCACTGCCTCCTTCCATACCGTACCACAGTGTCTCTTTCAGCTGTGCTAGTGTGACTGGTTGGGAGGCCATGGAGTGAATTGGTCTGGAGACCTACATGACCTGTAAAGCATTACCCACACACAGAGAAAAGCATGGGAGGAAGTTGTGCAGGAAAACCTTAGCCAATATTGCCTTTTCTTGTGCTGTAATCGTAGAATCATTGTCCCATATGCATTTAGGTTTATGCAACATACACCTATTTCTGTGCCAGTGAAATATGGAAACTCGTAATGAAATCAGCAGGAGTCACAGGTGTGAGTGAAAGCAGAACCTGGCACCATTACTCCTGCTGTAAAAACGTTCCCGTTCAGTGGTGCCAAAGATGTCTTGCAGTGGAAGGTAGCCGTAACACCTTTTGTCAGAGAGCAAAGTGGGCTCAGTACGTTTTCTCCTCCAACTTCAGTAAAATCAGTTTATGACACTGAATTTTTGACACTTGCCTAACAGAAAAGCTCTCTTTGGAGAACAGCTGATCTCACATTTGTGTAAGTGATATATTATACCTATTTGGCAGCTTTAACATATTAAAAACCATGTGATAAACACTGGTTTATGCCCAATAAAGGAAGGTGTTCCAGTTTCCAGGCTACTATATTGCTACAGGAAAGGTGAATTCTGCACTGCCTTTCTGGTTGTGTTTGTGCCACTGTGTTACATTACTCATTGAAGTGTAGTCACATCACTTTGGGGCATGCTCAGGAGGCTCATAAGAACCCCCCCGTATGGGTTTCCAAGGGCAGAGCTTGCCGGCCTCACACCCCTGCAGCTAAGTGAGTGCATGCAAATGTGTAAGGGTGGACAAGCTTTGTGGCAATGGTTTGGGTTGGCATAAGTACTGTTATATGAAAGCCTTAGCTCAATGACTCAGGGTTTCACAAAGTGATTACAGCAATAAAAATACAGTAACACCAGATTTGTGTGCTGGATGGAAGCAAAACAATTCTTGTAACTGGGAACAATTATTAGGGATGTGATGTGAAATTTATAAACAATTGCAGTGAACTGGTAGGGAGATTTTGGCAAAGTGCAGACAATATTGAACATTATGAAACACACTTATTCATAAGTGAGAAGAAATCCTCCGTAAACTCCATGCTACACCAGATCTACCTGGTGAGCTTCGTAAATTGGCCAGTTTCATGCTCACCAATGTAAGCAGAAGTACCAGCTTTGGAATTCATGGAAATTCCTGCAGTGAATGCGGCAAGTCCTGGGAAATTCCAGCAGATCTGTGCTGTTGTCTCATGCCTGCTTCTAGAAAGGTATTTTCTATATTCCACTTGTATGAAATTGAATGCAGGCTTTCAAGGGACTTTTCATTGATAAATTTAAAATAAATCTTGCCCTGAAGATCTATACCAAGAACAGCTTTCTTCTTGGCCTCCCAAGAAGCATTCTACTTCTTAGGAAGTAGAAATATGCTCCTTATTGGTCATGAATGGTAAGACAAGAGAGATATGAACTAGAAACTGTATTCATTTACTTTAAGGACAAAACATTCATGTTATAAATAGACACCAATGGTTAAAAGACTCTGAAGTGCAGCTGTGTTGAGTAATGAACAGACTGCCCATCTAATCCGATTGCAATTTGTCTGGTATTTACAGTATGACTTAATCCTGTGGGATAACTGCAGTAAGCACGAACCAGGTTTGTGCTCAGATATTACAGAGGTAGAAGGCAATCTGAGATTTAGAGAAAACACATACAGCTCTAGCATTTTATGTCTTGCAATCTTACATTAAAATGATCCACCATAAAGAATCTAAATTGTGGGATTTGAACACAGAATCTGTCCAGACTGTCACATTTACATGCTGTGATTATACGTAGTGATATGCAGTGTAGACTGGACTGAGCATATGATCAGTTAAAGAAATCTTGCTCCTGCAAATCATACTGGAAGCCTAAAGCACTCATAGTTTTGGATATTTTTTTTTAAGTTAAGGGAGAGCAAATGCATCGCATAGGACTAACTGAGACTGCCATGGTTTTATAGTTGTCACTTCAGTGTAATTTGCTCTCGGTGTAGAGAAAGATTTCCAGAATCTAGAGGATAATAAGCACACACACAAAAAGAAGTTATATGGCCCTTATGAAATCATCCTAGGAAACTGAGAATATTTGCTGCTAAAATATAAAATTACTCTGAGCACATCTCAAGCAACTTTCTCATTGAATCCTCCAAGACTCAGCCCTCTGTGACTTGTCTGAAGCTCTCACTGCCATATGCTTGTCAAAAGAAACATAGCACAATACTACAATTTACATTCAGCTGAGTGTATTTGGAAAATATTGCAGCAGATACAGAGAAAATTCTCTCTCATCTTTATTGTTATTACAGCAGCTGACTTTGTGAAAATCTGGCATCTGAGTCCAAACCTAGAATGTATTTGCTGGCTTTTTATTCGTGACATTTTTGAGTGAGTTTCTTTTTGAGGAGGGGGACTGCACAAGCCTTATTTTCAGTCAACAGCTTTACTATACAAGCAAAGCTGCCCTTGTAGCCTTTGTGTATTATTTTCTTTGCTCTTCTACCATTTTTCCTTTTTTATCCCTCTTCATTTTATTCTTAGAGAGTTCACTGGAATTGCATTAGTGGGAAATTGGTATAAATCAGTGGTCCTAAGGAGACTGTCACTTCAGGGCCACATTTTCTGAGGAAATGAGCTTCTGGTGAAGCCCCAGCCATGTTGCTGAATGTAGTCAGCATCCACTGGCTGCGGTTGTGACGTGTGTATCTGGATTTTATAAGCAGCTCACTTATTGTCCTGTATTCTTCTAAAAATCCTCTTCTGTGCTGTTTGCAGCTTAAATTTGCATTAGGGAACAATTATGAAGGTGAGGAAGAAAGAACAAAGAAAAGAAAATTGTAAGGCCAAATCAGAAATTTAGAAAAATGGTGGAAGATGATCACAAAGAAAGGCAGAAAGATAGAAAACCCCTATGGGAAACCAAAGATGTAGAGCACAAAAAATGTGAAAGAGCGGGAAAGACAGACATTATTAATTGCCAGTGACTGTTCTTTAACCCTTCCTGCTTTTGGGAGGGGCAACATGGTAGCATGCCCTAACTCTTAGCAGACCCCTGTGAAATACAATGTCAGTCTCAGAGGTTAGATGGAAACTATTTAAAGGGTACCAACGCTGCCTGGTGTCCTTGGGATGCTGCAGTGTGTCCTTTTTTAATGCAGTTGGAAGGTGTTTAAGGATGACCACTCCGTCCAGCTTTGTTGAATGACACCTTCCCTTTGCTTTTAGCATATGCACTGACTGTGTTACCCATGTCCTTCAGGAAGAGAGGGAATTACAGAGTGAGAGAGGGTGGGAATCGTCTTCAGATTTTCTGGAGCTGCAGTTGCTGCCTCTGTCTTTTCTGCACCATGGAAACATGTTGTACTCTGTGAAAATAGAACTGAAGTCATGTGCCTATAGGCATAACCACATCCTAAAGAGCAAAACAGAGGAGCTGCTGGGGTGCATCTGAACTGCACTCAGTTTAAGGCAGTACATTTTTTTCTGGGTGAAATGGTCCCTCCACACCCTTGTCAGGCCCAGCCCTTTCTGATTCTTCCATTTGTTAAGGATTCAATTTCCTTGAAACATCCTGTGAACTTCTGTGCCTGTTTTAAGGAAGTGTCACAAATATTCATCCTAATGCACTGCATAACATAATAGTTACCTCTGCTGTGTGCCCTGACTCTGTGTATGAGGTGTGAGATCAGGACACGCGAAGCACAGCAGCCCATTGCTCTTTTCCTTAGTTGCTCTGCAGGGCTTTGTAGCTGCTTTGGCCTTTTGCCTATGGAGAGTTTCACTCCTCATCTTCTAGTCACACATGGGGAGGAGATTTGTGAACATGCTGCTCTGAAAATTCAGTTAAGGTGTTTGAAAATTGGGATAATTACTAACATTTCCTGTTCCTGGCTGGTACCCACTGCATGAGGAATCTGAAACAATTTATTAGAAGCTGTCAAATAGTGTGTAAAGGGAAGGGTTGAAGAAGTGGCTCAACTTGTTAAAAAGGAGCTCATGCTGATTTCAGGCAGCTGAGAGACCCTCCCGAGAAGAAATTGTGGAGTTAGAGTGATTTGATTTTTTTTTTTTTTTTAATGATCTTGCTTTCCAGGGAACTAGAAAGTAGCTTTGGCTTCCTTGCTAGATAGAGTAACATGTTGGAAAAGAGAGTTTGGGAAATTAGTCAAGTGAAAATTCACGCCACGGTGGGTGTGGTTGTTTAACCTTCACCTCTGTGCATTAAATGCAGAATGAGGGACACAGACAGACAGGGCAGGATTGCATTTTATGTATTTTTCTAATTGAGTGAGTATGAAAAATGCTGGTCTAAGGAGGGTGGTCTTGGTATTCCATTGAACTCTGTATACCTTCTCATTTGGATACCTGCTCAGCCTCTGGTATTCTCAAGAGGAAGAGCTCACGTACAAGACTAGGCTGGCCATTGGAAGTATTATAGCCTCACCACTACATACCATTGCTCAGCTACTGTACAGCTGAGAGTCAGTATCGGAGACTGACATTTGGAAGCCTACATCATTTCTAACCTCTAGGTTAGTATAATTTCTATAGTTTTATATAAAGGGTTGTCAGCCTAATCCTCCAGCCCTTTTCTGCATTGTAGCAATTGGTTGCACGCAGTATGAATGCTATGTTCTGTCTAATGAGGTAGCTACAGCTTTACAGAAACAATGCTGCATAACTGAAGTTACTTCTGAATGATGCTGTACCTTTGAACCAGAGGTGTATTGGCTTCTTCGTCACAGGTGAAGCAGCTGTCTCACTAGAAGTTAGATTTTCTAGTCTGATGAGCCATGATATATATGAGATTAGACCAGGTGATCACAGCAGTCACATCTTGTTTGACAGTCCTGAAAGTAGATCTGAAAGAAAAGACTTAGGGGAGAAAGCAGGGTAAAGTGCCAGAGGAAAAGGAATAGAGAGTAACAAAGCACCATCTTTGAAGAGAATGACACTCATTCACTGCTGGATGGATATGGTCCTATCACAGTTAATTGCCTTAGTTAAAGCCTGAAGAAGACTCTGTCATTGCCCATCAATTACTATCTGTTGAGTTATAAGCAAGCTAAGGAACTGCAGCATCAGAAGTACTTTCTTCAAGTGCTCACTCATGAGTGCATATTCAGGGCAATAACTGTGTTCACCTGCACACACAAAGGTTGTGAGCTGTCTGGTCTGTTGGTGGCAGTTAGGTCTCTCAAACTCTGCCTTTCACTAACTGATGTGCCTGTTGGGGTGAGTGCACAATGTTGTGAGACAGAACTGAAAATGACTGAAGTGTAAACATGGGGATGACCAGATGTGGTCATCATCCTTCAGGAACCAAGCTTTTGGAAAAAAAAAAAACAAGAAAAATTTTGCAGTTGAGTGGTCTTGAGTGCTGCTTCAGCTGTACCTGTTGTTGTCCTTCACCAGTAATACTTAGATCCCCTGACAAAAAGAGGTGGTCACTGGACTAAATATTTTGATCCAGATCAAGTAGCCTGGCCAGCCGGAGTCTCTTACTTGTTGGAGCTGATATGTGTTCCCCAATTAACAATCACAGAAAATAATTGGAAAGAAAAGTCATAACATGACAGTAAGGTCATTCAGCTAAGCGTGCAAAAGGCAGAGAATCAACATTTCACCTAGGTTTACTCTAAGTGGGAAAGAGTGAGTTGAGAAGCAAAGGTACAAAGAAGAGATGTGTGAAGGGATGCACGGCAGCTCAGTGGCAGCTTGCACATCCCTGTGTGCTTATCCCCTGCCGTAGCTATGCCATCGCTGCTCCGTGTTGCATTGCTTGCCAGTAATTCAACTCTTTCTCAGCACCAAGGATAATGCCAGGTTTGCGAACTTGTTTCAAAAGGACAAATCAGTAGGTACCCATTCCTTGACTGAAATGCACGCTACGTCATTTGTTGTCTCGCTGCTTTCACACAAAAGCGAGTCTGTCTATTTTAAGGGCATTTAGTCATTCATGTAACTAATGGGTGGGATGTCCCCTCCATTTTTAAGATGAAAGAATGTCTTTCTTACATGCAGTTATTAAAATAGAAAACAAGCGTTTTGAGATGATATGCAATGGTTTTGCTAATTGGTATCATGACATTGTCTCCGCTTCTAATTCAGCAATTTAGGCTCATCAGAAAATCAGGTCCTCCTGGGATTGTAACGGTACACAAAAGCATTGAAGAAGACATAATTTCATAAATAATTGCTCAGGTTTTTCTGGAAACAGCTGCTGTTTCTGATTGATGCATACGGATTTATTTATTCCTTCTGTTTATATTATTTGACTGCTCAATAGAATTTCTGGTTAGCAATTTAATCAACATTCCTTTTTATGAAGAAAAAATGCACTTGTAAGGGGTAAAACCAAAAAATTAATACAGATAAAGCTATTATCTTTTCATTAGATTTCAAGTAAGAGATGGTTTCAGGTAAAGGAATGAAAAAGACATTTTTTCTTTAGCTTTAACGTACAGGAAGATGTGAATTGTCTGAAAGTTCTTTAAAATAAATTTAAAAAAAAGCCTTAAATTCATGTAGCAGCACCTACTTCACTGTGTTGTGAATAAGCAAAGTAACACCTGCTGCACTTAAGGATGTGGATAATGATAATAGGTTCTAAGTGCCATTGATTTTTATTTTTTTTCCCCTGAACAGAGCTTTCTAAGCCAGAGAAATATCTTGACCTTTAGGCCAAATCCTCAGCAGTTATAAATCACCACTTCTTATTTGAAATCTGGAGAGCTACTCCAGTTTACACCATCTGTGTCTCTGGCTTCAAGAAAATAAATGTGTCCTTTGTGACTAAAACAGCTTGTGTTCATAATAGTGTAGTCATACAGCAGGATGGTGAATCGGAGAGTTTATTGTCTTTTTTGTTTCAAGCAGGGTTATGCAATTTACGACCAATTTATGGGTGCTCAGTAATAATGGTAAGAAATGCTTATTCTGGTGATGTTTTCCATAAACATATATTACCTTCCACCAAACTGCTAAATACAATTTCTTAAAATTTCTCACGGTATTTTTTAAGGAAGGTGGTGTCAGTGTAGGATATCAGGATCCTTCTTTGTGAAAGAATTAAGGAAGAAAAAAAAAGAATCAGAATCAAATTACTTTGATTTAAAGGAATGGTGCAGTTTTATTTACATGGTCTCTATTGAGGTAGTTGGCACAGCCACATTGAATGCAGCTGGCCAGCCCAGCAGTGCCAGAGGTTTGAGACGACTTGCTCAGAGCTCGGAAGGCAGCAGCTGTGGCACTCGGGGTGGCTGTCCCAAGCCTGCACTCTCATCGGTGTCCTCCTTCCTAGGGCTTCTGGATTTGACGGGGAGCAATGCTTTATTTCTGTCTGCTGGAACAGTAAATTGTTGTATTGAGCATAGACATATTTAAACTTTATACCCTATGGAGCTGTGAGGGGATTGGCTGATTATCTCTAACCTGGTGTCCGTTGCAGATAACTAATTTGAAAATAATATGGAGCCTCTTGCTGGAGGAACTGTCAGCTTTGGTTTATAGGACTCTTGTAGAGTATCGTACTAAAACCATACAGTGTGTTGCAGCAATTGGACAGGTAGCAGTTTTAAGAAGGAATTGCAGTTCAGATGTGAAAAAGATACCTGTGCACGTTGGCTTTACAAGAGGGAGAAAGTAAGTTCTTGAGAGTGTAGATCAGGCCAGTGGCTGGGGACTGTAGTGCATCTCTTGGTGAGTCAGCTTGGCTGGCTGGCTGAAGCGACGACTTTCAGAGTGGGACCAGCTGGTGCTCCTGCCTTTGGCTGTGGCAGTACAGGGCTCCTTTTTCAAGGCAGCTGCTACATCTTTCAGAACTTGGTTTTATAATCATGCGCTGGACCCTGAATTGCATTTTTTCTAAGTTAAGAATCAGATTTGTTTACATTAGGATTCAAGTGCATTTTTGTTTATTAAATCTTAAAAGTAAAACTAGAGACCGTTAGTAGGAAGGCTTACATTTATTGTATTTGTTTTTAAGAAGCACAGTGTTCATAAAGTACTTACCAGATTTGGCGTGTTCCACAGGCAGGTATATAGAGATAGTACTTAAGTCTGTTTGCTTAAACTAAATCACAAGGAAGGAAATCACAGTTTTGTTTAGAAAAAATAACCAAAGTCCTCCAGACCACACCGCCAAGCCAAGGACTGTGAGCTTTAGGAAGGTGAAATACTGTGCAAGTTTCAAAGGGAGCAGAACATAAACAGTTTCTCCAAAATTTATAGTGAGCAAAAAACAGTTTTGCAAACAAAAATCTGCCTTTTTTCCAGAAACTGGACTATCTACATTATAGCCAGAGGAGCTGCTTGAGATCATTGTTAAATAAAAGTCTTTGGTGTGCTGGCTTATGGTCTGAAACATGGTTTTATGATCTCTTGAGCTACCATCATTGCATCTTTACAAGAGATGGAGTTTAATTAAATGCCCTATCTGTACTTACAGTGACACAGCTCTAGTTGTAGGAGCCAGGTAATTTTAAGATGGTGGGAACTTTGGGGGGAATAAAGGAAAGAACAAGGTTTCCTCCCTCAGTTCTAAAATCCTCCAGTACTTCAGATTGTTATTTCTCCTCTCAGTATTTGTTAAAATGCCTTCACCTTACTGATCTGTGTAACAAAGACTGGCAATTTCTCGGGCTAAGTGGTCTATATATCCATTTTTTAAAAACATACTTGTTCTGGCATATCTGATTTGTTTCCTGCCAGAGTGAGCTCAGTTCTTAAACCCCATCATTAAAGGCCCAATCCAAAGGTCCTTGAAGTATGAGATAAGATATACTTCAGAGGATCCCATTATAAATTATGACGTGATGTCCTCTCCTTGTCTTGGTTGCTGTTCCTTGCAAAACCACTTTGCAAACCAAGGCATATAGGTATCCAGAATGTAGCAGTGAGTAATTCAAAGACTAAGAAAAAATAGTGGATGACTGCCTGGTGTGCTACACATTTTTGTCAGTGTATTATCTAGTCTGATAAAAAGTTTTAGAATCTTAACTGAGAAAAGGTGAATATGCTTCTCCTTAAGTTTCCTCTGGGCCTTTCAGGAGTCTGTCTGTAACAAGAGAAATCAAAGAGTTAGAAATAGCTTTATTTGAGTTGTACATGTAACATTGATTCAAATATTGAACCATGAAACTGTAGGGTTGTACAAACATGCTAGGTATAGATAAGGTGAGGAGTACAGGAACATTGAGGAAATAATTGTCAGGATAATAATGAATATTAAAAAATTAGGTTCATTTACATTTGATTTGATGTGAAGGTTCAGGTTACCTCTACTCCTCTGAACAGAATTATCCATCCCTAATAATTATTTTTTTGTTAAAGCAGTAACATGCAATTAACACTTTATCTGGCATTTAAGAATGAGTAAGGAGAACTATTGTTCTTGTAACTACTCATCTGAAAAAGAGAATCTGAGTGTTTAATTTTGCTGGAGGTGGAAATTACTTTATTTTTGTGTGTGACTTAGACTCATATATCAAAAAATACCTTCTTCCAGGAAATCTATAGCCATTTTACTGCTTGGGTAATGTTTGCTAATTTATATTTAATTTATATGTGCTATAACACATACAGAGATACTTGTGCCAGCCATACTAGCTGCTCTGCACACATGTGAAAGCAGTAAGAGTAACGTCTTACAAGCCCAGGCATTGGATGGGCTGTTTAAGGCCATCTGCAATTTTACTGATTTCCTCAGTAGCTGAAGTCTGTGCTGCCAGGGCTTCACAGTTGCTTAGCCAGCAAGAGTAAAACCTGCTCACAAAATGAAACATCTAATTAGAAAGTCGGGAGGGTCTAAAATGATTGACTCTGTTAAAAGGTATAGAAAGACAGAATAATGCATGGGTTTCATTCTGTAATTGACAGAAACCTGAAGAGTTAACTTGCAAAGCAAATAGTGCCTAGGACCCTGACCCAGCTAGGCTTGGCACAGAGGCTTCATAGAAAAGTTCATATGCTTGTGCCTGGCTTTGTAAAACTGAGAGCAAAATTCAGGTAGGGCCAATGTTAAGGATTCCCTTTTACTAGTGATGTGTTGTGGTAGAAGGAGAGCTGTATAAATGGGACACTTGTTCTAATAACGAAGGCAAATTTTCTTATTCATTAGTGGAGTCAATAAAGAAAAAAGCATTAATAAATGCTTTTCATAAACATAGTTAAAATGCAGACAAAATAGCCAGGAAATATTTCCACTCCAACTTTCCAATTGATATTTTTATGTGAAAATATCAGTGAGGGTTTCTGTCCCCAGTATTCACAACCAGTGCCCATTACAATCTCCACATTTTTCTGACTAACAACAGGTTCTCATTTACTACTGAATCTGGATGAAGGCATTCTCTTTACAAGAAATGAAAGTGGTCAAACAATGAAAAAACTCTGCATTCAAATTACTGATACAGTTTGAAGGCTGTTTTTTCAGCAGAAAACTTGAGCAAAAAATGTTGACAAGTCAGCACTTCTATGAAATATTGATATTTTGTAAGTGAAGCTTTGAAACTCAAGGTCATGAACTTTCTACAAAAACATTTTTCTTAAAGTGTCCATATATTTAGCTTTTCTGGCTCCCCCTTGCATTATGATTTCTTGCCATACTCTGCTGGGACATGTGAAGTGCCCATCAAATCATTGTTTCCTCATCCAGACATGAAGGCTGTATATTTAAGAATCTGAATAATTAAATGAACGTGCAGTGAAATGAACAGGGTTGGGAAGGAAAGCAACTAACTAAGAGTAAGCACCATTTTATCTTCAAATTGAATGCTGGTAACAGTTGGGTAACCCCTTAGAGTCACTGATCTCCACAGTTGCATGTTTCATCTTAGAGTATTTTATCAGTGCTGAGTTTGGGGTGGGGATGGCAGTGCGTGCTTGTGTTGCATACACATGTCCAAGTCTAGTGTCAGTGATACCAACAGGGGAAGGCAGGGGAGAGAAGAAAGTTTCACAAGCTGGCCACATTCAGACTTTTCAAACTCGTCATCATCTTCTACTTAGACCCTATTTTCTGCAAACAGACATAGACCTTGTGTGTACCCATCTATGGGTATGAAATTTGTATGCACACATTTAGTTGTTTGACTGAAAGATCAGCCCGGATTACCAGTGGGACATCTGGGTGCACAGACTATGTAAAACAAATGTTTGCAGCTCACCAGTATCAACTATGCTATACATTCGTATGAATGAGCATAGCTGGCTAGCCCCAAATAACTGCTGGAAGGAAAATCCTTGCTCTGTTGAAGTCAATGGTGAAATTCCCTTTGACTTGCTGTACTTAGGTTTTTGCCCAAGACGGCACTTGGGGAACTCAGAGACTTCTGTTGAGGTTCTCCTAAGTGCAGGTCACCAGTTCCTAACATCACCAGCTCTAAAAGAAAAATAGAAGAAAAATACACAGTGAATATCGGAGAAAAATATGTTCTGCTTAATGATGTAACTGTGACTGGACGGAGGTAAATAGCAAACCTAAGTGCCAAAAGAACTTCGTTTCCAAGAATGCTGTTTGATTTAATGGTGGGAGTCCCTGGACACTGATTTTTGTTTGCCTTGGTAATATGCCTGCACAACAATGCTTGTATCTTCCAGTTATGGTCTTAAAGGTTCAGGCTGTGAAGTGATCTGCAGCAGAATAGGCACACTTGACAGAAACAAGCGCAATATTGGAAGTAATTGTTAAGAAATAATGATGGACCTGTTGGAAACAGGATGTATTTTATTGTCATCACTTCTGTAATATGTGCTGAAATATAATCATCTTGGATCAAATGGCTCTCCTTATGTAAGACAAAACCCAGGTTTTCCTGTATTTCAATCAATAATCAATACACAAGAGGATTTTTCCTCTTACTCTAGAACGTCAGTGTTAAATGTATGTCTTATCATGCAGAACTTTTAAAACTTTATCTTTTAAGTGACTGAAAATGCTAGATGAAGTTTCAATAAACTTAAAGAATTTTATTCTATTTTTTTCAACCAGATTATGACACTCAACATTTTCATCCAATAATTTAATTCTAAATATTTGTATGATCTTTTAGTATATATCTATCCCTTCTTTTGCTCATCTTCAATTAATTGCAGTGTGGGCTTATTCTTTTCCTACCTTCTTCTTCTACCCAGGACTGCCCACTTAGTAGCTTTGGGATAGCCACAAAAAATCAACCAAATGCATTTTTTTTCAGCAATCTCTCTTTCCCCTCCCTTTCCTGTCTGCAGCAGGCAAAGCTGGTCTTGGCAGGTCTGTAGCAGGTGGATGTGATTTCCACTGGATTTCATTGTATAAAACAAAACAAACCCTACACTGCTCACAGAAACATGTGCTCCGTGAACACTGAGAAGCATTTCAGCCATGTCTCCTTAAGTGTTAGATGGTTTGTGAGACTCTTTCAGACTTTCTATTGATTTTGCATGGAACTAGGTCAGAGATGCTTTTAATTGAACAAGCTGGCTGCTGCAACTCTCACTTAACTGTAAAAAAGAGGTATTAAAAATTGATATGCAAAGCAAACTTCTGCTTAATTAGCAAGCAGATGAAGTCAGAATAGACAAAACACCGTAGTTAATAAAGATGAGGAAATAGCTTTTGCTAACAGGACAAAAAAAATTGGTTTAATCATTGTTTTTTAAAAATGGTTTTGGTTTCAAAAAATGGTGTAAGCATTGAGTGTTATCCATTTTTCTTGCATGTGGTATTAATAGCCTGTTAGTTTTCTTTGGGAGAGGTCAGGAAAAATTTACACCTGTGCAGATCAGACAAGATCTGCACACAACAAGAAAGCCATTAAAAGGCAGTTCTAATTTTTAAATGTGTAATAGAGTTAAAATAAAAATCCCTGGTGTGCAGAAAGAAACGGTGGGATTCTCTCAAGGGCTTAACATTGCTCTACCTCCGATGTCTGTGGAAGGGGTCAGTCTGTAATGGATGGGTGCATACTGCATGGTGCTGGCAGTGTTACATGGGACACTGGTGGAGCTGTGCCTGGCCTTCCCTGTAGGCAGGACTCTGGGTTAGACACAGCTTGCTGAGAAAGGCTGCTGCCAGCTTGGCAGTATGGGGGCAGGCAGTGAAGCCTGGGACATGTTTTTGGTAGCTCTGGTCATTGCACATGTGTGCTGGCTGCAGTCTAATCCTGCATCTCCACCCATCCTGATGGCCAGGTGTGCCCTTGGAGATGCTCTGTGCTCCTGCTGTCTTGGCCAGGTCTGTGCCCAACTTGCAGCTGTATGAGGTGAGGTCCAACACATTGAGGCTGGAGGAGATCAAGAGTTCTGGTTCACATCTAAACCCAATTCCAAATGACTTACCTTGCTTTACACCAGTATGAATATGCTGAATTTTAGATCTTGTGAGTAGTACCATTTACTTCCCACAGTATGTGGGTTCTGCCTAGAGTGATGTATTATTTATTTGGGTTTATAACAAACACACAAAAAAAAAAGAGTCAATGAATAATGCATGGGTGATTAGCTTATACGTTTCAGCTCACAGCTGAGAGAGATGGCAGAGACCAGCCCTCATTTTAAGTTCTTTAAAACAATTACTTTTCTTTCTTCCCCCAAAACCCCAAGCTGTAATAAAGGTTTTGCTCTTTACCACTTAGTGTTAGACTAAGAAGCCACCAGGACCTGAAATTAATTTGTGCACAAGAGCAGAGTAGCAGGCTGGCCACAGAGTATGTATTCATTTGAATGATAGATTTTCACATAAGATGTTTTCCGCTACCATAGTTTTCAGTTTGCTTTGGTCCAAGTTACAGCTGGTTAACTCAGTTTGTTTCTCACTTTCTTTAGCTTTTATGAGTTTTCCAGTACCACAAATCATGTGCCAGCTTTGCCTCATGCAGCTATTAGGAGACCTTTCCTAGAGAGAAAATTGTACGTGTCAATTATTTGTGAATTATGTTCTCTCTTAGAGGTTTTACCCACCATCTAATTCTTGAAATGGAAAATCCTGAGATTCAGGTGAAATAAATAAGAAAAATGCGTATCTTTGAATATTGAAATACAATGACACCTGGAAGTGCTTGAAACATTTGAACACCTTTATGGCAGTTCAGCCAACTGTATCCATAAACATTTAAAGCAGTGAATTGCTTCTTGAAATTTACATTTTTTGTACTGTTTTTGCTTACGAATTACTGAACAATAAAGAGGCTTTCCATAATAATTTTAGCTTTCAAAATACAACATTTGGCTGAAAAGATTTGCCTGTTGCCATCATATGATTCAGTGAATTCCCAGCATAACACGGAGCTTCAGTATCTCCTAACTCCGTTTTAAGGTTTTTTACAGCATGAGGTACCTTAGATCCCATCTCTTTTTCTGCACTTCTCAAAAAATAAAAAAGTTGTGCAGCAGTTACTGCTATCTGGACTTCATGTTTTCAGTATGGGATCAATGTGGATAAAGCAGCCATTTAAAACCTGCGGTATCTTTTATAAAGGGTTTCACTTTTTAAAATATGCTGGTTTGATTTTTGGTTGCTGATAAGGTCACCACCCCTTAGGCAACCACAGGCAGGCAGCTACACACGTGTTCTGCCTTCGGCCAACACCTCAAGCCTGGCTGCAGGAGTGAAAATGCAGAGCAATGGATGTGCTTTTATGAGAGACGATGATTTGTGCCACTGAGTTTGCTCCGTGAAGCTGCGTTGGCAGCAGGGAGTAGTTGACAATATAAAAACATCGAAGTGTTTGGGACAGAAACCAGAAAGTCCCAATAATGTGTTGTGACCTGGGAGGGGAGCGTTCTGCATTTCTGGAGCTGTCCCAGGCATGCTAGAGGTGAGGTGTCCTTTCAGTCGAGCAAGAACTGGTACAGTTGTTGAATTCAAGTGTGATTCCCACTGACAGTTATTAAGGAAGCTGAAATTATTTTCAAATTCTCCCCAAATTATTTGAGCAAAAGTGAGGCATGAAATTTTGTTTTTCATTTTTTATGTATTTGCAAGTAAGCAGGAAAGTAATATAACAGAAAACTATATAAAACACTGACATGTTGTCTTTCTGACTGTGAATCAATGTTACTGATAGTGATCAGCAAATAATAATGATTCAGGCTCCTTGATGGGTTGCACAACATTAAAATCTGATTCAATCTGCTTTTCATTTTTAGGATATATTACTTTTCAGATAAACTGAGAGCTGAAAATCCCTAAGAAAGGATAGTGGAATGTAAATTTGCAAAGTCTAGACAGCCAGCTGAAAACTGGTTTTCTACACCTTATAAAGAAGTAGACTATAAGCCAAATCTTTATTTAGTCTGGATATTTCCATAGTTTCCAGCTGGTTGCAGAGAACTGCTGTACTTTGATTCAGCTGATAATAAAACTAAGAATGCACAAATCATTTTTATCAAGCAACAAGTACAAATGCTTCTCTGTTAAGTAAACTGAAGTGAATAAATCCTTAGCTCCACAGTCAACCAGAGTGTTTCCACTGAAGTGAAGGGCTGGCTGCACGAGTGTGTGAAATTTCAAAGGGTGGCATTCAAGTAGCATCAATGAGACACACAGAGAAGGTACTCACTAAAGGTAATCACAGCATTTCCAGTAGCAGCTGAATGGCATAGTAAATTAAATCTATTGAAAGATGCATTAAGTTAGTGGGGCACTTGTAGGGCCAGATTCTGTCTTTTTAAAAGCGTATTCTATTCTTTTGGCTCCCGCTTTGTTTTGCTGGAAAGGAAGAGCTGCGATCTAGACAGCATCCTGGAGTGGTGGGAAAGAGGTTGTGGGAGTTTCCAAAGGATTTTGAAACTTTGTATCTTTTCTTTTCCCAGATAAGCAGTATGTTAAAGAAGTGAATGTTAATGGTGTATAGGAAAAAAAATGGATATGATTGCATGTGTCTGTTATGTGAAGAAATACATCATTATTTTTGATAGATCAATGCTCAGAAAAAATGTAAGAACATTATTATTGATAACTAAAACAGTTCAAATCTGGTTATAATTTGGGCTCTACATCTCTTTGTATCAGCAAGTCTCACTGCACAGTCACAGGCAGGGCTGTGTTACAGACATTCCTTAGCAAGGTCCTTGAAAGGCAGGTGTCATGTTATATTGATACAAATTGTTATTTGACCTTGTGCCTGTTTGGGGTTACCAACTAGGAAAAACAAACAGTTTGGGTTTTCATTAGAGTGTCTTTTTGCGTGCATTCAAGTAGGGAAGTGACCTGAAAGTTCAAGGAAGAGGTTTGATTTTCGAAGATCTTTGTTACATAAAATGTCACTGAATCGTATTTATGAGAGCTGCTAAACTAGGACTGTTTTCTTGTTTTCTCATGGACTGTTACTACTGTGAGTAATTAAAAAGAAAAATCTTGACAGTTGTGGTATGATATCCTCAATATCCAGTTAGATATTCTTACATGTTTCCTATATGATGCTTCATTGGGGAAACTTCAGGCTGACTGTGTTGTTGCTCATCAAGTTCATCTGCAGATTGGAATGTCAAAGAACTCAAAACAACATGAGATTTTTTTGCTGTTGTGTATAGGTGAGGTCTCTACCATACCATATAGATATCTAATATTGCATCTTCCACTTTTGGCTGTAGCAAGGGTAGACAACGTGTTTTTTTAAGCTGCAGACAAACTAAAGTGGTTTGAATGTGGTTCTTTTTCTGAGACTGTATCATCTTAGTGGCAATTCCTGTTGGATAGTCCAGGTTTCTGGCCATGGGGATGGCTGGGAGAGGAAGTGGCTGCTAAGACAAGTGTTGCCATTGCATCTCTGGCAGTTCTGCACAGCTAGGCCACTGCCGTTCCGCATGGGTCCCCTGGGGAGCTGTTGTCATCTCCTGGCTGGAAATGGCTCCTGGAATTTCCCTTTTCTTGGGTGTCCCAAATCTTGTAATGTCCTTTGTAGCCCCAGAAAGATTTTGAGGTGGGGCTCAAGGGAAGTTTGTCCATCTCTATCAAATGTGACTTCCAAGATTGCAGATACACACAGAAATCAAGGTACATAAGGGCTTTGATTTATAAGCCTGAATCACTAGAGCTGAGACTATTGCTTAAGGAGGTCTTTGGGCTTAAATATGAGGTATAAAATTTCATACTTGGAGGGTTGTTTGGGTTTTTGATAAAAAGAGGCAAACAGTTCAGCAATCCTTGAATAACTGACTAGCACAGTAAATAGCTGCTACAACTAAAAGCAATGTAATGTTTCTTCCTGTATGTAGTTTTTCAAGTGAATTTTTCACAGCTACAGATGGAAAAAATCGAGAATGAATTGTTTCTTCATTGCATTGCTCAACCTGCAGAAAAAGAAATGAGGATCTCAAGAAAAGAACCGAAAACCAGCAGCCATGAAGAAAGCAGACATCACTGCTTCACTTGAAAAATCATTCAATTGTTTTTTTTAATTTCTCCTCTTTATATTGACTCATGATTTTCAAGCAGGGTTATAATTTTCTGACTCCACGGATTTTCCAACCAAGTGAAATTTTATTCCCTAGGTTATGGTTCTGGGCACACCCAAAATATTAACACTGGATAGTTTTGTGGATTGTGCTTTACGTTAGAGTTTACGAGGAGTACAGATACAGATTGCCTTAGGAGAGAGCTTCCTTAGAAAGTGACTGAACAAGAGCTTGTTCCTAATGAAATGACAGATGAAAAGGGTTCAAGTATTTCCATAAATTGCTAATAAAAGCATAATTTGGTAGGATACCATTTTCAAAAATATTTTCCTGGCATATAAAAGTTGTAACAGAAAAGTTACATTTTATACATTTGCTGCATTGTGTATGGTTTTAATAATTAAAATATGTATTGAAACCTACATAAATTATAGGGTTTAGGCCCAAACAGTAAAATCATGATATGAATTTCTCTTAGAAGGTTTATGATTGGTATGTATGGAATGTGGAGCAAAAGGTTGTTAGATGATATGGATAATTAGCAGACACTCTGTAATGAAATGTGCGTTTGTGTGTATTTTGTAGAACCACTGGATGAGCTGAAGATCAGAAGTCACAGCACTGAACCACTACCAAAGCTGGAAAACAAAGAGAGGGGAGGCCATCATGGGACCTCCAGGGAGCCAGGGAAAGCTCAGGAATGGGATGGAACGCCAGGCCCGCCTGTGATGTCCAGCAGGCTGGGGAGATCCTCTGTCAGTCCAACCATGTTGGCTGGAAGCAACAGCTCAGGTACGTCAAGTAACAGGACAGAGATCTCATGAATCCCCTTATGAGCTGAAGGATATCTTAAGATACACAGATGTAGGTAAACATCTGGATTCCTTAGACTTCCAAATATCTTCTAGAATCTGCCCTGCCCATTAACTGCTGCACTAATAAGAATTATGCTGCCTGCTTGGGCGGACAGGGATGGTGGTAGGCAATATAAACATGTAAACATGCTGTTCATCTATTTTAAAAGAAGTAAGAAATTCCACTTGACACTGAAAGGGGACACTATGGCAAAGACACCTTCAGAATGGCACTTCAGAGAGAAGTTCATAAATTCAGATATCACATTCGGTAACAAAAGCACACTGCAGAAACAAGGCTGTTTTATTGGTATGCATGGTGAGTGGACACAGGCAGTCTGCTTTATGCTTGTACATAAATTTCTAGAGAAGTGACTGCGGATTTCAGAAGTCTCTAATACTTATCCATTTTATTTATCAAATTTATTCATCAAATATATGAAATAGTGAATTGTCATTAACTATAAAGAATAATGCAGCCTTGCTTATAAATTGACTCAGACAAACAGAACTCGTACATGAATGGACATCTATAAACAGGTAAGCATAGTGCTGGCATAAACACTGTATTGTTACTTTCTGAGATTTGACAATTCACTTAAGAGAGTAACTTCATTGCTTACTGGTTTGATTGTGAAAAATATCCACTTTAAAAATAGTTGGAATATATAGTACTGGAGCCTCACGGTCAATTTTCAGTAAGCATAAGACCATGAATGAGCTACTCAAACAAGAAATTACTGCTGCATGAGAGATCTGCTGGGCAGTCAGTGATGGAGATGAGTCTTTACAGTGCTGAGCTAGCAGAGCTGCTCACCACTCATCCAGGGCATTGCTCCCCTGTGGTAATGGGACTTTTTTCCCTGCATTGCTGGAAACGACACCTGAAACTCAGTATGTAACTTGAATAGGCTTTCCTGTTGTGATGTACCATCTGCAGAAACCATGTTGTCCAGCTTTTCGTGCTACAGATACCCAAAATAGTTCTTCCTGAGGTAAAATAAGTGACTTTTCTGAAAATCTCATGACTCTAGCACAGGGTATTTGGGTGTTACTGCCTTTTGCTTACTTGTCTGCTCTCACAGAGTATCCTGGTAGGTCAGAATTTTCCAGATTAGCTCATAGCTATGTTAAAAATTCTGTTCCCAGTGTATTAGAGAGTCATCTGTGCTAATGCAGGTAAAGGGGTGGGTTTAAAGGTACCACATCAAAGTATCGGGACATTTGATAATAAGACCGAAGGTGTGTACTAACCTTTTCAGTTCTGTGAGATGGCAGTATGGAGCAGAATGGAAGAAAAATTAAAATTAAAGAGTAAGTTCTTATCAAAATATAGCACTTCTGTCCAACCTTTCTGCATCAGTTTTATTTTAACAAGTTGGTTGGTCTCCAAAAGCAGACAAAATATGTTGGCCTCAATCTTCATTTGGCATCAGCAAACTGTAATAGTTGTTGAATCATGCCTTGATTTAGTTAGCGGCGACTTTGTCTTACATTGCTAGAACTGTCAAAGAAAAATGATGGAAATATTTTATTGGCTGAATTTTGACTCCTTTTTTATGATTACAATCTGAGAGCTGATTATGATTTTTCTTTCCCCACATTTTTTATGACATTTCATTTGATGAATGTTGCCTCTCATCTGCTGTGAATATTTTTTCCCATGTCTCTAGCTGTTGCCTGAGCAACATGTTTTACCTTTAATCAGTGGGGCATTGCATTCAAAATGCTGTACACAGTCCTCCTCAATGAACTTGTACATGAACTGTAACAGCTCATTCTTCGCAATTAAATTAAAACTGTAGCAGAATGCAAGACAAGAGATCTAATACATCTATATGGATACAAATGCTTTATGGAACCAAAGAGATAAAGTAATTCTGTGCTAGCAATTTAGAACTTGGATTTACCACAGGACCAAATAAAATCAGAGCAGTGCCCAGTACAGTCGTCATTGCTGTTTCTCTCTTTCCAACATTTTTGATAAGAGAAAAAAGACTACTTGTTCTGTGCAGGCATGTCCTTGAAACATCATAGTGTGCTGCCTACCTCCTAGTTCACACTGGTACAGGCATTTATTAGGACAGTGTTGGAATATTTTAAAGAAAATGGGGTTGAATTGCTCTGCTGTAAAACAGAAAGGATGTGAAAGGACTTCTCGTGTGCACAACAGGCAGCTCTGCGAGGCACAGATTAACCAGGAACTGGAGTGGTCTGAGCAAATACCTGAGTGAGAGTACTGATTTTTTGTGGGTTCTCCCTATCTCTGCACCTTCTAGTAAGATCAGAGGGGGAATGAGCCATCTCCAAACAGAATCTGGAGCCTTCTAGTCATATTGTTCAAATGAGCCAGACCTGTCAGGTGCACATGCCCCTCACTGTCTCTAATGTCTGATTGTTCTCATTCATCACATGATTTGTCAAGGCCAGTTTCTGTTTCTTGGCATCCTCATTTCTTAAGAAAAGCTGTGTAAGTGGTTTGGGGGCATGCTGGCATTTAGGAAAGTCAGTGTGATTCTAGTGAGCAGCCAAACGAGATCTGTGAAACAGAAGGCTGTGATAACTTCACTCCAGGAGCTTTGAAGAGTATTTTCTGGAATGTTGCTGCTGCTTTCCTAACTGCAACCATGAAGTGTTTTGCATTGCCACCTGCTGTTAAAGACAGACACTGCACTGCCTTTTAAATCTAATACTCTGTTGTTGTGTCCTGGTTTTGAACTACCATCAGCTTGTCACTCAGTCAGCCCATTAGTATTCTAGCTGAAAATATTGTAGGTAATCAAGAAGGAAGTAAATGCCCAGCCTTCACTGGAATTACTGGCTAGTATTGTGGATTTGCAAGCGTAATTAATAGTTAAGTTCAAGCTCTTTGGGAATGCAGCAATGTCTGCAAAGCCCAAGGTGCAAGGTGCATTCATTGGTACAAGAAGGGAGTAGTGACAAAGTACCAATTCATGCTAGCTAGGGCTTCTTCCCTCAAAGAAGGTTAAATACTTCCACCAGCCCCTCAATTTTCTCCTCACTGGCAATATTGGAGTATCATGGAACTACTAAATCCTCCAGGGTTCTCCAAGTGAAGGCAACTTGATGCTGGAGTTATATGTTATTAGGCAGTCTGCCCAACAAGGTCCAGCCCAGGATGTGATGCTTCCAGACCTTTCCTATGCTGGTCATCCACGTCCTCTGCATACAAGCTCTCCCCTAGCAGTGCCTGTCACCTAAAGTAAAATGAGAGTAGTACTGAGAGCTGTATGCTAAGGGCATCAAGCCAGTGCACCATGAGCCAGGTATGTGATCTCCAGGGTCTATGTGCACACAGCCACAAAGCCTGACTGTAGAAGTGCACACTCCTCTCTGCAGCAGTGGCATTGCAGCTATTTTGAACAATGAACAGTTGTCCTTTTGATTCAGAGCCCCAAGATTGACAGTAGACCATGCCAGAAGCTTCAGAGAAAAATAACAGAAATTTTAAGGAAAAATACACTGCCAGTAGGACGTGATTATTCCTTTTCTTATTGCCTCAGTCATTGACAGAGACCTGAGACATGACAGTTCAGAAGAAATTGTAATTTAAAACATACTCCATCTAGTACAGATGTGGTTTTTTTCATTACCTGGCTTGCTTTTGAGAGCTGCTAAGCTTTTGACCTATGTCTATCTAGTACGCCGAGTTTCACAGGTTCAGTGCTCCCTTTGTGAAAACAGTTCAGTTTGACATGCTGCTGTGCTAGCACTAAGTGGCTTCTGCAGGTGAAGCCCTAAATACTTTTTTTTAAGTAACAGAATACAATATAGTTTATTCCATTTTAAGGTTTCATAATTTCAAGTTATGTTTCACTTTACTCATCTCCTTTTAGGAGACCGACATGGCCAGGCCAGTATGATGATAATAGATGTGATTCATTTTTCCTGTATGTGTGTTTTCTTTTTCTTCTTTTTTTTTTTCTCTTTTTTTGCATGTGATTACGCTCAGCCTGTCACATTGCCTTGTTTAATTCAAAATGTGGTTCTTGGCAGCTGTAGCAAATAAGCAATATTTCTCTTTTCATGTGCAAAGAAGAGACTGTGACAGGATAAGAAGCTTCTCCAATGTAAGTGACAGCCAGAGTATTTTTTTGAATTAAGATTAGGATAGGCAGAAAGAAGCCTTCCTTGGATGAAAAAACAAACTCTTCCCATTAAGATCCAAAAATAAAAATCATGCAGAGCTGTTGTATTTCTGGAGAATATAGAAAACCATAGCACATTGGTATAAAACTGATCGAAAATATTTCCATAAAATCTTGTCACATTTCAGCATGGTGCTTTATTGAGGAACACCCAGCAACACCCCCTGCCCCAAATGCAAGCAGCCAAGACTCTCCAGCTTTAGTTATGATGACTGCACTTGCACTTTTGGGAAACAGGTCATTTATGTGAGTTCTTAAATACATAATTAAGTACACCATTTTAAGGTAATCCTTTTTCGTGATTGGAAAGCCTGTATTTCTGTGTTGGATAGTCTGTCCTAAAATTCACACCCTTAATGCTGTCCTTTGGGGCTGTCCACTTGCTTATGTCCATGTGTAATCCTGCTGGCATTGTCAGGACTGAGTTTAAACCTGAGTGTCCAGTAACACTGGTCCCATTGCAGCTGACTGTGTGTGGGTTTACTTCACGCTGCAGTGGTCCCTACCACTGCTGGTGTTGGGAGCATTGTGGCTGCTGTGGGTGACATCGCAGGGGACTGAGACACAGCTGACCTGCCATCCCTTACTAACTTCATACTGCATCTGGCTCCTGGAGGTGGTTCAGACACTTACTGAGCAATGTGAGGGATGTGTTTTTTGAAGCTGTGCAAAAGAAAATACCACCAAGATTTCATCAGTTAAATACAGCAAGTGAATCTTATGAACATTTTTGTGCATAGCATAACTAAGTATGTTAGGTAGCTCTGCAGCTACCCTGAACAATCTGCTGAATTCAAACCTCATGCTGCCCATTGATTGCAACAGGCATCTCTAATGGCTACTCAAGCATCCCCTGGCCCCAGTCCAGTAAAGCACTTAGACATGTGTCTATGAGTTCCTTAGCCTGGCAGTAGCTGTTAGCTCTTGTCAGCATTTGTGGCTTACAGCAGTGTCAAAAAGCCTCTAGCTGTGGATGCAGAGAGGGTCCCATGCTAGGAGTGGAGTCTCCACCTACACAGTGAAGCACAGTACAGAGATGGGGTGCCATGCTAACTTCAGCAGTATGTAGCTAGGTGTATTTTAGCTTGCACTTTCATGGACCCTGAGCAAAGGGGTCCTCCTCAGAGGACAGACTTTCCTATGTGCTTATCAGGCTGGCTTTAAAGTCTGCTTTACACCATGAATTACTCTCACAATGTGGACTTCTTGAGGTCTCAAAACTACTCATTTCAGATGCTAATACTGAGCTGTCTCAATATCATCCACAGGAAATAAACATGAATTAAACACTAGAAATCATCCCTAAGATTTGCTGGCAGAAGTTGTTCTTCCTTCAAGATTCTCAGAGGAAAGGCCATTTTCATTCCAGAACCAGATTCAGTATCAATATGCAGACCTGGCAGACAAGCTAAAATGACCATTTCAAATATGAAAAACAGAGTTACTGAAAGTGACTGGACAGTGGACATAATTGTGCAAGAAGACCTCTTACTACTTTTTAGGTAGCCCAAAGCAGAAGTTATTATTTGAAGTTATCATTACTATTTTGATGTGTTCAAAATCCAGTTAACCTCAGTACAGTGAGCAAGCTTTCCACAGCTGAAAAATAACATGCTGCAGAACATGGAGCAGTGACTTGGGCTTCACTTATGCAACAGACCATTTATGGATATTTTTTCCTCGCAGGAGTGTGCAGTGTGAAGATGTTACTCAGAGCACTAATTACAGTAGAAGATAGTATTTACATGGTCTAAAAATATTCCCACTGAGACCAATGCAATAGCTATTAAAAAACCCAGACAAATGTTTCCATTTCACTACACAACCCAACTTCCTGAACTTAAAAAAAAAAGCTAGATAGTGCTGCCTCTGAAACCTCTTTTGGTGAGAATCACCATGGAAATCACAATAGTTTCCTTAATACTGTGAAATATATTTCAGGGAGATAAAGGAACTAGTACTTTATCTGTGTGTTATAGGTGTTATTTCTTTGATGCCAGATGAAAGGAGTCTCTGGCAAGGAAATGGTAATCTCTTGTTGCACATATATCCAAATTGGAAATTATGACACTTCTCTCTACTTTCCCAAAGCAAAAAAACCAAAACAATTCAGAAGCAATGGCAGGCAGTGCCTTGGAGTTTTTTACAGGCTGAGCATCTGATTCTGCTTGTCACAGCAAAAACAGAGTCTCTGTTTAGCAGTAGGGAAAAACAACCCAACAAGCCTTAAATCTTGCCCTCTCTGAAACCCCAGGAAAATTCCAGGAGGGAACAGACATGAGATCCATTATCATATCTATATTACTGAAAGAAATGGTTAAAAATCTGGCACACAGACAGTGTGAAATCAGAACAAAAACAAATCTAATCAAACCTTCAGAATAACTGCCCAAGTCCAAAAAAAGCAAAACAACAGATTATGTACAAAATGCAAGGTTATGGGGGAGATCAGTCTGCTCCTTTCTGCATGCTTATTGCTGTGTTGACTTGTGGTATGTTTACAGACTGAGTAGGAATGAGTGAATTGAATAATGCATTCGTGGAACAGCATAAATATTTTTGCTGCTCTGCCAGCTGGAAATTAACCAACCTATTAATATTTAGTTGATGAATATTCACCCACACAGATGCTTTCATTGGTCTAAGTGCTCCAGCTTAAGTGGATAGCTCTTCTCCATACCCTATTGAATTCTGAAACATCTGAGGAAAATAAGCATTTAAGGTGACAATGAAAAAGCATCAGTGAGATTGGAAGAACACATTTCAGTATGTTGCTGGTAGGTGGTGTAATGTGCCAGCTGGCCTCAAGTTTCCAAGATGTGCCAAGTGACCCTAAGGATGTGCTAGTGATGAACATCTTATTCCTTTCAAATCATGGCCCTGCTGGTGGCTAGTGATGATACTAGAGATCCATGCAGGAAATAGAGATATTAATATAAACAACCCAGATAAATCAGCAGTGTAAATGAGGCATGAGAAAATATATTTCAGAGAGACACAAGCAAAAGATATATGAGAAAACAAATGCTTCGAAGGCAAGCTTGCTAAACCAGGATTGCACAACGTATAGTTCCTTCCTCTCTTCTTGAAAACATGAGATCAAATAGGAGGAATTCTTTAAACCCATTATAAGGAAGCATGATATAATTCCTTGTTATTCATGGTAAAGCACTACTATCAATGCTAAAATCAAGAGTGTTATTGTACAAATGTGTCTTCTTATTCAAGGCAACCTCCACTTCTGTAATTGCCTCAGTTCTGGAGAACTGACTTCAGACTTGCAACTGTTGTTCTGAATTCTCTCCTTTCTTTTGACTTTCTGTCTCTCAACTCACTGCCATTAACGTCAGATTTCTGAGTGCTTTTGGTGTCATTCTAAATCCCCAAATACCACACTAACTTCACCACTTTTATACACTCCCTCCTTCATTTTCTGTCATTTCATGCTTTCCCTTTGCACAGTCTGTCTTTGGACTATCTTCCACAGGCCTGGAATGGAGACATCAAACCAGAAGCCACTGTAACTCCCTTAATCATTGCTGTATTTTCTGTGGAGTAGAAAAAGGTGCTGGCAGGGGCAACAAGAAGGTTTCTTTTATATGTTTCCTGTCTGTCTGCAGTTTTAGAGATGCTAGAGTAGAGGAAAGAGGTCAGGACATGGGATGGGTTCTGTCTTAATCCCCCTTCTGACTTCAACTTGTGTTCATGATCCAGCCAAATGCCTAAGACTGACTAGAAACCATGCCTTGAGTCCCATTTCAAGGGAATCCTGGGTCCAACATGTTTCACTTCACTGCAGCAGTAACCTGCCTCCTGTTCATGGGTGTATTTTCTTCTCTCTTCCTTCGCAGAGCCTAAAGCAAGTTGCAGATTAGGTCGCTCTGCATCCACATCAGGTGTGCCTCCTCCATCCGTTACTCCGCTCAGGCAAGCCAGTGATCTTCAGCCGAGCCAGGTACCATCGTTATCCAATCGTGAATGACTTCATATCTGCAACATGCCAAATGTTTCTCACCTCTGTGTCTGTCATTTCTTACAGTAAATGATTTTTTTGGGCTTCGTCTTTATTTTCTGTGCGTGTGCGTGCATCTGTGTGTGCACATCTCTCATTGGCAATGAAATTCCACTGGCCACAGTAGAATTTTCTTTGCTCTTAATTTCTTGTATCCTTTTCTGTCTTCATTCTGTAATATAAGTGTAGTAAAACTGTACTGTATGTATTGGCTGGGTTTTTTATTTTTTCATGTTTTCTGTACTTTTTTACTGTCTTTAAAATTTATCAAACTTTGATAAATTTACCTGTCTTTATGTAAATTTCTTTTTAATGTCTTGTCTAAAGCACTTGCACCAATGTTTGTCAATTACTTGTACATACTTGACTTCTATCCAGTTGTATTTTAATATTTGTGCCAGTCTCACATTTGTTTTGAGCTTAATGCATGATTGTATTACACTGTGATTTATCACTGTCCTGAAAACTGCTCTTACAGCCAGTTATTTTGTTTAGTTAAGGCAGCTAGACTCTATTCAACTATAGGCCATTTAATGCTTATAGGACTATTAAATAGTCCACTGTAGTTATATTTATTGTATATTGTTAGGAATCAAAAACCAAATCAAAGTGGTAACATCTCCTTGTATCTTAAACAGATACTTTCTTTTTCCCTCATCAAAACCAACAAAGCCACATAGACCCTTGATAAAGAAATGAAAGTGTTTGGGTTTGACAAATTTCTCAAATAGTGAGAAAATGGAAAAGAAATAAAGACATGGGAAACCTATACTTACCTTTATTTTATATGCTAATACGGATGTTGTATCATTTTGCTGCACAGACCTGTATTATTAGTTTGACAGAACTAACTGCTGAGAGTAGCAATTGACAGAAGAGGTTTCACTTAAACGTAGTGTGAATGCCTTCTGTCAAGCTCAAAGCACGCTGGTATTGTATCACTTGTGTGTACTTGCACAGGCCTACACATCACTGTGTGGGTATATACACACACAAAGAGACATAAACATACATGTAGATGTGTGCACATACATATATGTATGCACACACACAAACAGCCTTATTTGGATGGTGAATTTTCAATTGGCTTTCAGGGAATTAGTCCCCATAATCCTATTGAATTTCAATGAGATTTGAGTGGAAAACTCCTTGAGGACTGCTTTGCCATAATCACATATTTGAGTTGTTTGTAGCTTGGTGATTTGCTTCTAGAAGGTCTTGACCAAAGTAGAGACCAGGAGAGTAAGGATGATTGACTCAATCCAGCCAGCCAGCTACTTGTTAGAAAGGTTATATTTGGGTAGCCTTGTCCATACAGGTCAAAATTCTTTAACCTGCAAAACTGAAGCTGTTTTATCACTTCTGAGCCCTGCTGGACAAAATGCCTAACAGAACCTTGCACATTTCTCAAGCATATTTTACATAAGAAAATAAAATCCATTAATGGGGTTTCAAAATGACAGCCAATTTAAATACCACCTCAAGTGTTTCTTCATCTAAGGAAGAAATGAGGGTAATTGTATTTGCAAAGGTTTTGAGTGTCCCAGAGTTCCTGTAGTATATGATTTTTTATTAAATGGGTCTTACAGCAGACATGATGCTTTGCAGGTTACTCAGTGGCAAAGGCACCTTGAGTGTTTTGAAGGGATTTTAGTCTCTCAGTTTATATTAAGAACTAAACAATAAGCCTTGAAAGCAGAAACTGATGTGATAAAAGAGATAATGAGCCTCTTAGAAGCTGTAGCCAGGGTTCACTGAAACTGTGGAGGAAAAATCCACCTCAATTCATACAGAAGAAAGAAACGAAGATGATAAGAGGAATTTTCAAGTGACTATAGAGGGTGATCTTGTTAATTGAATAATGTATGTTATGGACATGGCTTCATGAAAAACAATGAAAACTGGTAAAAGCTTTCTCTCCCCATAAGTGTTCCCTTCAAGCTGTTGATCTCTTACTGTCCATCTATTAAGTTGCCATTTATTACGATGGCATAATTTTTTAAAGGTGTGGATTTGACCCTGATTCTAGCAGAATGACAAAAGTCTTCTTATCTCCATGGCAAATACAAATATTACTTTGATTGTGTTTTTTATGCACCTATTCTATCTTAATATGCAAATAATCTATGACAAGTGAAATGTGTTTGGAAATGGCTGAGTTCTTAGCCCATTCTGAATCTAACAAATTGTGGCACTTATTTTTGTGTGCTGTATTGATACTGGCTTCCTTTCCTTTCATATTGTAGACAGCAGTTAGACTTTCCAAAAGATTAAGAGGGTGCATCCCATTATCCACTTCTTTGTTGATGAGATAGGAACAGCTAACATTCATACAGGGATACAAGATCTGGGAAAGGGCAGATTAATGTAAATCCATTTTCTCAAATCTCCATGGATCCCAAACTGATGTTTTCAAAAATGTTTAATTTGGGAAAAAAATCAGATTTGCAGCTGAGCTCTGAATACAGAATCATTTAAGGAAGTGGTGAGGATGTTTAATAATTAAAAATAGGTCTGATCAAAGAAAACCTAAATTATCATTCCAATCAGATATTAGCTAATGATGTAACTATTGACATTTAACTCTCCTATGCCTTATTTTCTTGTTTGTTTATTGGTGTAGGAATTGTGAGGATTAACCAGTTAATATTCACAGAACATATTTATGGTGTATTGATGGTAAGCATTATAGTGATCACTTGTAGATAAAATGAAAGAGCTCACAAGCAGAGATGAATTACGTGGTTGGTCTTTGACAGAGAATACTTTAAAACTCTGTAGTGTAGTGGCAGCCTGCAGTTACCAACATACTGAACCAGATAGAGAGCATGCCTTCCTGTACTTGGTTCTGGTCAATGGAGAGGGCATTCTGGAAGAGCCTGTTGCAGGAAGTAACCTTGGATGAAGTCATAAATTAACTGAATTTAAACTGAAGGATAAACATAAGTTTATCTTAAAACTGAAGTTATTGATTGTGTAAGGACAAAGATTAAGAAGTTAAGGAAGTAGCAGAGAAAGTCAGGTGGAAGGCTTGGAACTGTAATATTCCAGAAGCATGGAATATATTTGAGCTACAGAAGAGGGCATATAGCTATATTTCCTAAATATATATATTAATATAAATATCCTAAAGAGGGGAGTGAAAGTAGCAGAGAAGTGTTCTAGATACCACAGAACATAATGCCTTGCAAATGTTCTCTGTTGGTAACAGAGAGCTTACAGGGAGTGGAAAAATGTTCTAGAAAGTACAGTAAGTTATGTCTTAGAGATAATAAATGTGTGAATAAAATAAGAAATAGTAAAATTCTATCTGAATTTGGCCTTTATATGGAAATGAAAACAAGTACCAGTTGTTTGTAGCCTTCCAAGTGGACAGAACAGCAGAAGTTAACCATCATGTGAGGTTTATAAAGCAGAATAAACATGGTCCAAGGATAAATAACCCATAACCCATATTGCTGGAGCCTCTGTGCTGGGGCCTGAGTCTTATGTAGCAGTCATGGTCAGGTCTTTCACTCTGCAGTGGTAAATGTTCCATCATTTCAGGGGACCCCCTTAGTGAACAAAATTGTTCACTTGTGTAAAGGAAGCAGGATTTGGAGTCACAGGTATCACTGCAATACAGTGATGTTTCTCTGCATCTGATCATTCTCCACACCTTCATCTCAAGGCAACAAAGGATTACACACTATTGATGGAATCAAAAATTCCTGTCACAAACAGGCTATGCCTGTACTGAACGTGTCTCTCACAAAAAAGAACGATTCGAGCTACCTGCACTGTGACAGTCCCTCTGCTGGAGAGCTGAGCATTTTGCATCTGTGTTTTTAATGTACAGGAAATCATCTCTAGGTCACTGCCATGCTTCTCCTAAACAGTATTCAAGAGAGAAAAAAATGCTGGTTTCCATTTCAAGAGAAGGGAGCCAGTATAACTATCCCTAGATTTTTTGCTGCAAATGAATTTTGCAAAGTTTGTTTTCATTAAGATGTAGAGAGCTACTGGAAAATCACATGCATTAAGCTGCATAGCACCAGAGCAGTGCACGTTTATAATGAAGTTCCACAATATGAAAGAAAACACACCCTTTGAAAACAAAACTCCTGATAGTTACAATGTGGTATCTCAGCTTTTCTGCAAAGCAGAGCCTATTTTCAGACAGATTTCCACAAAACTGCGTACCTTCTCTCCAAATGTGCAGCCTCTCTTCATGCTGCTTGTTAGTTACTTGCTTTTCAGTGGGAAGACAACTGTCCTTTACTGTTGCCTCCTTGAGGTATGATACCTTAATTCTGAAGGTTTAAGGTCTGGTGTCTTCTGGGGAGGACCAGGCAGTGATATCTAGTGATATCTATTTAGGTAGCTAAATAATGAAATAGGCTTGTAAAAAGGACCAGGTGTACTCTTTAGCTGAGATCTATCCTACCTACCTCTGACATGTCTAAATCAGGGGTATAATACAGGTTCTCTGTGGGTTATATGAAGTGCTTGCAGTGGCGATTAACCTATCTAAACCCTCAGTGACTTCATGTCTGAGCTTCATGTCTGTTACCTTGGATAACCGGGTAATTCATCCTCCTAATTGAACCACCTCTGTCGGTTGCGGAAAGCTAGCTGGGGTCTGTGCATGTTAGACGCTCTTGGATATTTACCACTGAACAGATAGCAGTAGTTAAAATTTCTATTGCTAGGTAATAGACATTCATACCTTTTCAGACTTAATCCATGGGTGTTGAGTGATAGGAAGAAGCTATATGGGTGGTACGGCTGGGTCCTACCTGCAGATAATCTTTGAAATTATGTGCTTTTTTTCCTCCTGATGGGCTTCATAGTCAGACTCATGAGGAGAGAACAGCAACTGAAGTGGTGTTGAGGATTTGTTGTCATACTTATTTCCAGTTGATCTGAGATAGGTATAATGCCCACACTGGTTTATGTTCAGCAAGAACATGAGAAAATACTGTCTTTATTGTTTGGGTCTGTGCCGAAGACATCCTGGACGAAAATGCACTTTAACAACTGTTCAAAATGAAGAGTTTGGAAGATCCAAAAGGATTTATTTTTCCCAGAGCCAAGAAGGTGAAGCAGGGTGCCTCCCTGGGGCAGCACTGCTGTCTCTGTGGGTTGGGATGGGACTGAGGTGGGGAAATAGTGGGATGCCTGGGGCACCTCAGTTCTGCATGAAAAATCTGTGCAGGGTCTGCCTGTGGTTTGTATCACATTATTGTTCTGGGCAGGCGGCTCACTTCCCTGTTTTGGGAGAGAGGCCAGGTCTAGCCCCATGCTGACCGTCCCACAAAGCCCGCTGTGCAGTGCTGGACACCAGGTCCTTCCTGCAGCCTGGCCCTTCTCAGGTTTTCTAGGAGATAAATTATTTATTTTAAGAAAAGTGGTTTCAGTGTGTTGGGTTTTTTTGTCATTAAAATTTTTGTCATTAAAACTGATGAGAGACCTTTCCAAGTTCATTCTTAGAGCAATACCCTGTAATTCAAATGCAGTATAAGCTCACACAGAATCACAGAATCACAGAGGTTGGAAGGGACCTCGAAATATCATGTAGTCCATCCCCCTGCCAGAGCAGGACAACCTAGAGCAGGTCACACAGGAATGCATCCACTCAGGGTTTGAATGTCTCCAGAGAAGGAGACTCCACAACCTCTCTGGACAGCCTGGCCCAGTGCTCTGTCACTCTCACAGTGAAAAAGTTCTTCCTTATGTTCAGCCAGAACCTCCTGTGTTCCAACTTGCACTCATTCCCCCTTGTCCTATCTGCCACTGGACAGAAGCTCATTGTAAGACACTTACAAACCTTAAATAATTTAGAGTTGAATTTGGACAGGTACTGAGTACTCTGCAGCAATGCTGCTGAGTGTTTGTCCTACGCTAAAGTGCACGAACAGCTCTGTACTGGGTCAACAAAATATCACAAGCCTAGCTCCTAATGTCTCTAGCCTTAGTTGTGTATACAAAGGATATTAAAGTCTTTGTATACCTTGTAAGCATTGTGTTCACCCTCTAATTAATAAATGCAGGATGAGTAAATTGTTGTTATTATGGCTATAATTATTTTTGAAGGCACCTAGACAAAATGCTTCCCCACTGAATTGACATTATCATGCTTTAGTTGGCAAATGTGCATCTGAAAGCATATGGGCTCTGTGTTACTCTGTGAGCATAAACAAAGCATCTGTGCTCTTCTATTAATCTCAGCTTAAAGTTACCATTTTCCCCAGAAATAGTGTACCAGAGTTCAAAGCAGTCAGTAAACACGCTGCAGTTTTTGGGCATCTTAGCAGGGCTGGGTTCCTGACTGCTGCATTTAATGAATTCTGCTGCTGAAAAATGAGCACCTATAAATCAAGATCCACTGTTCCATATCTGATCACAGCAGTCTTTTTTTAACTTCCATTATATGAAAGAAATATAGTCATTGCAGGTAGATGGGGAATTCTATAGACTGAAGTACTCTTTCATCCAGTTTGAATACAAGGGAAATTGTAGCAACAACAACAACGTGTGCTAGTAAGAGAATTCACATCTGCTACATAGCATAAACCTGTGTCATCATTGAGTACTGCACATCTTTGCTAGATTCACTCCTTGAAGAATCACAGTCTGAAGCTAGCATTAAACTAGTGATTCTGCTTTTGTGGTTCTAGTAGTGGGGAAGGATTCGCAATGAAAGAACCAACTTCTGTTTTATTTGCTCTCTGGGCCAAAGGGAAAAAACAATCCCCCTGGGCTGCTGATCAGAGACCTCAGGGGAGATGCAGTCTCAAATTCCTATTAAAGTTGAGTATCTAACTACCATGCTAATTGCCACTCTGGTATGGCTTTCTCTGTCACTCTTTTTTCCTCTAATTTTCTAAAGTTTTGAAAGTCTACTGTGTATTTTGGACGTAGAATAGCAAAACATATAATGCAATTCATGGGATGGTGGCAATCGTTCTCTTCTCCCTGTGTGTAAATGCCAAATGTTCCCCTTCAGCCCATGCAATGCCTCCGAGATCTCTGTCTCTGCTCCTGAAGCCAAGATTATTATCCTGGAGCCAAGCTGTTCCTTTTTGATACTTGATCTTTTTCTTCATTCAAAATGTATGTCCACAGTATGGGAACAGTCTCATGCCTCTCGCTCTGTAATCAGAGTCCTATGGGGTTTTGGTCTGGACTTTCTATACACAATTTATTGCTTTGGATGGTAGCTTCTATTTTTGCCTGTGAAGCTATTCCCTTGAAGGGACTTAATTACTCCTTATGCTTAACCATCACCTTTAATAAGACTTGGGATAGTCACTGGATCCAAAACCTGCTTAATGTTGGCCACTAGGATGTGCCACTTGAACATTTGTGGTGGTGTCTAAGACTCTTAGTCATAAATAAGGTCCCTGTGTTGGTAGACAATGTCTGTAGAACAAAGACTGTCCTTATCCCGAGGATTTGTAAACTTAGTGTAATAGATGAGAAAGTAAGCAGTTGCAGATGGGAGTAGATTGGTAAGTATGTGACTGTCAGGAATTGCTTAAGCTTTGGTTTATGTGAAATCAGAAAGTGCAAAAAGTATTTGGAATGCAACCTACTGTATCTTTGACAGTGATTTTAATTATTTATATGCCAATAATACAATGAAATGCATTTAAATGTCTAAAACCAGAAAACCAGGTAAATTTTACTAGGAAGATGTGTCTCTCAAATGGCCCGCTCATGGAGAAGTCCTGCTCCTCCAGTGGAGAAGTCTTTAGAGTCTGTGTGGTTGAAAACAAATGAATGTAGACAGACTGAATTTTGGGGATGCTGGTTTTGCAAATAGCTGGAAGGAGGAAACACTCCTGGTTCCTATCTGGAAGGACGGACAGGCATGGAAGAACCCACGGTAGGGTACAGAGAGAAACCCCTGACTCAAGCACTTCACTGATGAGACAACAGGCCTTCTTTTACTTTGAGATGATGCCTGGATTTGACCAGTGTGTGACCTGAGCATGCTTTAAAATCTGAATAATCCAGAGGCATAGGATTTTTGCCTTCTTGTTCAGGCTGAATGTTCACAAGGGTCAGGGATGGGACATCACACTGACTGAAAGAAGTGCCGGGGCATGAACTGTGTCCTCAAGTGTCACACAGACTTCTGGGGAGTTCGCACCGCTAAAAATCTGTGAGGGTTTGGATTTCCGAGTGTGCTTCTGTGCCATTATAAAGTGCAGCACAGCCCCATGGCCACGAGAGGGAGCAGTTGGATTACTTTACACAGGTTTTTTCCAACGAGGACAAATATCTTGCACATGCGAAGGCAAAATTCTGCTGTCGTCAGTCCAGATAAATATGCTGTCAACATTTTAGATGAGAGCAAGAGCAAGAATGTTAATGCTTTAGGGAAGGCTCCACACTGCATTGTGTTGAGTTTCAGCTTGAATCTGGTCTTACATAATCCACGCATGGGTTCAGAGCGGTGCAATTTGTTTCTAAATATACAAACTGCAAAGAGAGAACGCTTATTAGAAAGGAAAGACAAGAAAACACAAACCTGGAGTGGCTGGAATTGCCACATCGATCATCCCTCACCTCCAAGGCACGCCTGACTGATTGGCACAAGAAGCAAATGTGTCAAAGCCATTTTCTGTTGGCAGACAGCCCTGCTGATGCTGTCCCAACATCTTTTCTTTGGCATTCAGCGGGGCTGGTCATGCAGCAGAAGCAGGTCACTGCATTTCTGGGTCTGACTTAGCCAAGACTCTGATTTAAGAGCATTGAGAGCATGCATGCTTGGAGGCCCTCATACCACCGAAGTGACCTCCGAGTCACGGCACAGGGGCAGCCAGGCAGAGGTGGATCTGAGCATGTGCTGCAGTCACAGTGGGTCTGGATGCCCAAGCACGGCTTTGGTGGCTCTCCTCCATGCTGCTCAATAGCACAGGGTTTTGGCACTCAAAAGAGTGTCAGCAGGAAGCAGCATCAGGTGAAAGCAGGTCAGCTGGAGGAAAAGCAATGCCAGAGAAAGGGGATATCAGAGAGGGGAACGGGCTGACCAGTCTCTGAGCAGCAGGCCTGGAGTCTGTCTGTACCTTTCCTCACTCTCGAGTGCCAGGTTGGCTGCCACTCTTTCAGCTGTGATGGAAGAGAGTGGGAGGAAGAGTAGTCCATTCCGTTACTCTGATCTGTTCTTGTTTTTGCACGGGCTTTGTAAGCTTGCCAGCAGAGCACAGAAAGAGGCTTGTTCCCACAGAGGACTTGTTGAAACTTTTCAAACACAAGAATATTCTGACAAAGAGTGAAATACAGCATTTATGAGGGTTTTCACTTCCTGCTTAACATTTTTTACTGTTTTTACCTACTTGTTTCTCAGATTCAGAGTTACAATTTCTTTATAAACATAAGACAGGCATGAAGAGATCTCATTTGCATGATCCGTGGTTTCAGGGGGTTGTTATGTTGTGCCTGTTTTTGGTAGAGTTGGGACTTAGTCTTAGCTCAGCAGAGAAATGTAAGGGGACAGATGCTGCAGCTGATGTAGCACAATGCAGGTGGTTGTTCACTGGAAGGTGAGGTACCCTCCAGAGCCCCAGAAGTTGGTGAGAAGTTGGTGAGAACTGTGTGCCTTTGCAGCTCAAGGGCTTGGACATGGGGGGCAGGAGAGTCAGACTTGTGCACGGGTATGTAGAATTTGATATGACATACATAGAAACTAATATTTCCAATAAAAGGCTTAGGTCAATGAGATGGAGAGATAGATGCCTTGAAAGTCTTATGGCATCCTTGAACAAATGTTCATAAGCTGTAACTCTTGCAGCTTCTAGAACACTGAATCCATGAGGTCACTGTCCTGTTCTGCCTACAACAAGAAACTAAAGATTATTTGGAAGTTCTTCATCTCATTTTTAGCTGCTCTTACAGCATTGTATGAGGTTCTACTGAAAGTAGTTAACAACTTACAGTAATACTAAACAAATATATAATGTAATTTGTGTGAAATAATTTCAGTCCAAACATCAGTAAGTTGCCTGTAAAGGAATTTCATTTGGTAGCATTCCTTCCTCTTCAGGGAATCTTTCTTTAAGGCGTTTCTCATAAATTTACTTATTCTCTTCTAAAACTTGTAAATTTACTTCAAAACTTGTTCTGAGACTTTTGTGTGCAAACAATTAGTTTAGTCACATTAGGAAGGATGCAGTACCAGAACAATAGCAATTGCTAAGTTTATTTCAAATGGTCTTGCAACCACTACTGAAGACATTGTGCCTTGGTTAAAAAAAATTTAAAAAAAACCCAGAAGCATGCAATTTCCTTTTTTTTCTCTCCCTTTTCTGTGTGTATTTATGTTTAACTCAGGGCAAGAATTTTATAATATTCTTAAAGGAAAAAAATAGAAATAAAAATGGCATGAATTCATGAAAGCATGGGTTTATATATAGACATTCTCTGTAAATGAACCAAACATTCTGTATTCTAGGTAGAACAACCTTATTTGTCTGCTCATACACATTTCAGTTACCTCCATGCACTCCTGCTTGTCATACCTTTTTTGTATATGAACCGAATGTATTGTACCATGTTCCTGTTCCAACTGTGTGTGCCTGATGCATAAAACACAACACGGAACAGCAAGGTTTTCCCCACCGTCTGCGTTAAGTCACAAACCATTCAAGCTTTGCTTCACGATTGTCACCATTTCACCAGACTCTTTCGGTGTTTGTATAGCCTTATACAGTATATTGCACTTACTGTACCTGTATAGTATCTTGTCTGTATACTGTATGCACATAAATATGTATATCACTCATGTATGTATGTATAGTATGTTTATATATCTCTGTATATGTATGTGTGTTTGTTCATAGTCTTTCACTAGATATGTGTGGCTATTCATCTACGTTATGTGTATGCCAATTATAAAAAAGTATGAATGCCAACACCCACTTTTGATAACCTACTTTTATTCTCATTTTGTCTTGTTAAAAAATGAAAATAAAAATGTCATGTATTTTAAATGAGAACTTTAAAAGATTATTATTTTTACTAATTTTAAGGTTTCCAGTTCTTCAGAAAAGATTTTTCAACAGCTCCAAAGTTGCAAAGATATTTATGTTTCTCATAACAGGTTTCTGTGGTTGAAAAATTTTTCGTAACAGTCCAGACTGTGTAGTTTTGGTTCTCTGTATCTTATGCTGGTCAAGTGCTCCTAGGTTTAGAAATTCCTTTAACCAGCTGGACTCTAGTGTGGCAAATCCCAACTCTATTCACATGTGAGGGCCTTGCAATAAATCTAGGGGGTGTCCCATGTCTACAGCATCTTGCACACTGGATGTAGAAGGGCCTTAGGCTGGAAAGAAAAGTTTCTCCAGTGCAAGTGAGCCTTAGGAATGGGCGAAAATATACTTTATGAGTCAATTTCATGGAAACATTACAGACAGTATTTATCAGACCTCTTGTGCTTTGTGGTCCACATAATTGCTAATTGATTAGATGTTTGTTAAAACAGCTAACAATCTTTCCTTAGCCCTTTGTGAAATTATTCTGAATCACCACACAACTGTATGTAGGCTCAGTTTTCTGACCTTGAGGCAGCAAGGCACTGGCTTATCTTAAATAGCAAAATATCCCTGTAAATCAAGGGGACGATTGATACATACTTTGCAGTTGAGCACGTGTTTAAGTTATTCACTGAACTGGAGCTTCAATGCTAATAATATGTGTTTATCTATGAGACCTAGGAGTGATAAATTTGCTTCCTTTACAGTTAAGTTTATCATTGCATTAGCTTGTCCAGCCACACCAGTCTCGATGAGTTGTAACTTGCTGCAGCAGAGTGGCAGCAGCTACTCAGAAAAATCTCAGAAGACAGATCTTTATGAAGGAAATGTGAAGGAACTTGTAGGATGACAGAACCACTGCTATGAACAGCCTTCACCCCAACTAAAACCTCATAATAGAAAACCCTTTTCATTTTTTGTTTTAAGGTTCCAGGGTTAAATTCTGTCTTCACTCACATCAACAGCAAATTCCCATTTCACTCAGAAGCTGTAACTGGAATGTCCAAGGAATGCTTTTCCTCAACAAAAAATAGGATGGGGAAAGGACACATTCCACTGACAGAGCTTGGTGTTTATGGACAAACAGCCTGAGCTTAAGCCTTTGCAAGTCAGTGGCAATTAGTGGACTCTTACATTCTGGTTGGCCCATCTCTTTTTTTACAAGGTGGAAAAGCACATTTACTAGCTGAGGTTTTTTATTGCAATTATATAATTCACAATAAGAAAAGAAAAAAAAATTAGAGAAGACAATAGCAATATTCATTTTTTAAATTAATAGTGATCAAATCATGGCCCTTGCTTGATTTCTGCTCCAAACTTTCAAACACAAACACAATGTGAGACAAACAACACTTTGTTTGACAATTTGTTTGCATGTTACAGGTGATGCATTTATATAGGTTAACATGAAGCTGAATGTTTTGTTTGCCATATGTTGTTGTTAGCTGTTCCTTTTAAGATGGATATTTAAATTTCCACCCTGCTCTGGAGATCTGAACTTGAATTCATCCCATGCTGCTGTCATAGGCTAAGTCGAGTTTGCGTGGTCACTCCACGCGTGGGAGCCTGCGAGCAAAGCTCTGGTTCAGCAGATTGGTGCTCATGGTTTGGTACGTGGCAGTCTTCTCCATGAGTTACTACTGAGTCAGTGTCACACGCTGCATGAGCCAGTACCATCCCTTTGGAGACTGCCTTTTAAACAGAAAGCCAAAAACAAGGTACAGGGAGTGGCTGCACCCAATGAATCCCATTTTCTGAAGCATGTGAATGCCAGTCTTAGTTCTTGCCCGTATCTCAGCTATTCTCTGTGTCAGGAAATCATGTCTATATTAAATTTGGGTACTATAGTGTTTATCAATTCCTGATATAAATGCAATTGCATGATGTTGCTGTGAGGGTAGAGCAGATGTGGTATCTCATACTAAGGACAGACTTACGTATTTGGATTTTTTAGAAACTGTCAGTACAGTGTGTAACTGTTCATTAACTGCATTTCAAATTGGAGTTATAAATTAATCATAAATGGAGGTCTTTGTCCTTTAATCATGTTTTTATACATCTTTAAAAAGGAAGATGTGTCCACCTACAAGCATATGATCATCTTTGTACTTTCAGTGTTGTTTTCAGTCATGCTTTCCTAAATGCTTTTTCTCTGTGTAATCAGTACAATACTTGAGAAATGGCATTTAATCTAAGAAAATGGTTATTGCCTCAATTTCACTATCAAAAGAGGAAAAATGTAAGCAAATTTCAGAATTTCTCATCTCTAAAGCAACTGCAGTCTGTAACTGAGATATTTGTGTATTTATAACACCTAGTGCAAAACAGGAGGAATTGAAGGCACCAGTCCTTTCAGTGCAACGGCACTTTCCCTCTATATATTATTATGATAATTTTATATTTTTTTTAACATTAAAATTACTCTTGTGACCATTTTTGTAAAAATGCAAGAGAAATATGAAGACTTAGGGACTTTGCTGGAAAATGAGTGTGGTGAGGTTCTTCTTTTGTCACAGCAATAAAGGTTAGTTAAATATTGCATTCTGTACTGATGTCAGTAGAAAGAGTGCTGAAGCTCATGTACATGTTTTTGGCTTGGAAAAAATTAGGTCCAGTAAAATGGGAAAACTAAGGACATTTGTGCTGTTCCCACAACTCACATTTTTGTAACTTTAGGATTGGCCTTGATGTCCACTTTCTCATAGTTCTTAGTTCTTCCAAAGTCTTGGTCTTGTTTCCACTCATTTTCATTCTTCCATATTCAGTTTCTGGGTCCTTCTTGGCCTCTGGTGGGTGACCAGAAGCAATAATCTACAGTGCGCACCCTGCTGCTTCAGCTCCCTCATACGTGAGAGCTTTTGCACTCTGCAGGGCTTGGATCTAGAGGAGGAAAGAATTTCACCCACCTGCAGCTCATGCTGCTCCAGGTCACCTCCTAATGCAAAGTCTGTTCACTTCAGGATGAGATTTAGAATCTGGCAGTCTTTCAAAACTACCATGATTTCGAGTGAGAAGCACTAATTAGAGGTGTGCTGTATTGTGGACGTGGTTACTCAGCCATAGGCAGGGCCAGCTACAGTGGCTATTGAGGTCACTGTGCAAACCATCCTGCTCTTTTAAGGCTGGTTCATGAGCAGTTAAGGCACACATGCAACAGAGCAGCAACCTCCAGCAAGAGGAAGCGGTGGGGAGATGGTCAGTAACCTCCCAAGGAAAACTAGGACATTAGGATGTTACTGTGCAGGTGCTGTACCCTGCAAAATGCAGTTAGCGGGAGATCTCTGGGTCATTGAACTCTAGCAAAGTATTCTGTCCTTTGTCCCTCCTGTGATTGACTTAATACAATATTGAATTTTCCTTTCTATTTTACAGTGAACAACAGGATGTATCACGGTGGGTTGCTTGAGTTCTGCATTTATTGCTTAGCAAAGACATATATTAAGTTTTGATTTTTCATGAGTGATCTCAATAGGAATGCACTTTGTGATGATCCACTGCATAAATGAGATGCATGAGACAACTTTACACGATATCCCCAATATGAGTTACTTTATGGGCTCTTATTTTGAACATACTAGCATTTACAGGATAGGTTCACTAGTAGGTCAAGCAGTACACCTCAGACAGTTATTTGGTGTTAAAAAAGAAAGCTTAGATGAAAAGAATACATGTTTCCAAATAAGTTAATAATACAAGGTCAGGAAGATCTATAGCTAGACTGATTGCCAGTATAAAAATTGAAAGCAGGATGGTGAATTTATCATGTAAAATTTGCTTTATTGATAGCCTCAGCAATAATCCGAGGGTTACTGGAAAACTCGAGGCACAGGAGTATGTACAGTGCTGGTTCTGTATAAAGTAACTGTGACATTCAGTAATTGGAAGCAATGAATCATGAGACTGGAGGTCTGGAATGAGAGGTGCTGAAGGTTTACTAACCACTTGCTAACTCAATTTTAGGATAAGTATTAATTGTTCATAATCTTGAATCTTTGGGAATACTTGGCATTCCAGAGGTTCTTGTCAGTTTTTAAGTGGCGGATTAGTCAGGTCATAGAGAGCAAGACGATGTAAGTATTTTAGCTAGTCTTTTATTTGAAAAAAGATGTCCAGACTTTTCTTAGGATACCACATTAAGTGGTAGAACAGTTTTTACAGGGATTCTAGTTTTCTTTTTTTTTCTGTAGTAGTATAATTTGTAAGAAAACCTATTTCCAGAAGTTTAGAAATTTAGAATGATGGAAATCAAAACATTAAACACAGCAATTCAAATGTGATGTGAGTATGTGAATGCACAGGGATCATTGTAATGTGGTTGCTGGCATCATAGGACACTTTCTAGAAAACACTTCAGACGCTTCTAGAGAAGAATTTGCAGTTATCCAGTGTCCCCAGGGAGCATTAATTACCATGCACTACGAATTGCATGGAGAGTGTCTGCTTTCACGGCTCACCTTGCACATTCTGCGTGTTCCTGAACATGCTGTTGCTTTTAATCACCTTTGTATTAATAACCAACTGTTGTTTTGAATTTAGCATTAATGGGAGAATGGGTTAGCAGAACAGAGCTATATGAATGGTTAACTATCCTGGGTCAAATTACTGTCTTTCATGTTAATATTATTCCAGAGTACCTCTGTTGGAGAGAAAGAAATGACTGCAGATTTAGCCTGTGGTTTTACCCTCACTCACCAACTTTTGCAGTCATTGGAAGTAACAACATTCAACTGCAGTCCAATGGTCATAGCTAACAGTTGGCAAAAGAAACCTTGCCCGACATAATTTTTCAAGTGCTCTTCTGAAGGCTTTTTAAATAATTTGAGAGGTTTTTTTACTATTTGTTTGAACAAACTGTAGTCAAATTCTTGGACCCATGAAGTCAGCCGGTACAGTCCTGTTGGCTTCAAATGGGTGAGGATCTCACTGCTCAGATTTTCTGAAACCTGACTGTGTATGAACCTCCTGCCTTGGGCAACTCCCCGTTTGTGAACATGTACTAGGAGGACCTCCACACCAAGCTAGGAATATTAGATAGCACATCGTGAAGTAACTTGCTACTTAACATAGCCTTCTGCCTCTTGAGCCCATGGCACCCAGCTGCCTTCTAGGAGTGGGATTTTACACCCTCCCAAGTGGAAATACCTTACCTGGCCAGATAGCTGGGACCCACCAGCAGCAGAGAAAGTGCCATCAAGAGTTTCAATGGGAAGGAGAGTTTGGAAACTCCTGTCTGAGAAAAGGCAAGAGGGAGGAGTACCTTTTCCTCCCAGAGGATGGTAAGTGGCTTTCAGAAAGCCTTTCTTCTTCACTTACTGTAGCCTGACAAAACAAACCAGCATGCTTGGCTCTGCTGAATGATGTGTAGCACTGCTCACAGATTGCACTGTTAGAGATCGCTTTGTTTATGGATCCAGGAGACATTTTTAATAATCTCCTCTAAATGTTACTGATATTTTTTATTTCATTATATTTTGCATTGGTTTAAGATCACTTTGTCATAGCCTCATGTCAGCTGTTGGGCTTTCATTTTATCTGTGATACGCAATTGTCACAAAGTGTATTTGTACATGACGCCCATGATCACATATGTGCGATGTGGTTTTCCCCATCCTTCCTGTGAATGAGTAGTCAGCCCCTCCAGGAGGTGAGGGAGACACACGGGCCAGAAGAGAACAGCATCTTCCTCAGCCCCATAACCTCTACAATTTCAGCACAGTAAGTGGGAACCTATAGTACTAGGAAAAAAATATGGAAGCACCACTAAATCAGGGGGCAGATGCTTAATTGTATTACTGGAGAGTATTTTTTTCTATCTTTTTTCCATCCATAACTATTATTCTCTTTGCCAAACCAAGCTATCTTGCTTAGTTAAGAATAAGGGAATAACTATGTTCATTTACATTTCTTTTTCTTGCTTTAAACACCCATACTGAGAGCACTTTTGTGAATCTGCTGGTGCAGGCTGCCGTGGCACAGCACGGGCTGGATCTGCACCGGGATAGTTCTACAGGCAGCAATGGGGCTGTCCGGGGCCAGGGCAGAGCCTGTGCCAGGGAAATAGGAATCAGAAATAGTCTGCTGTGACACCAGGGAGTTCCTGGTAACATGAGTCATTGTCTGTTCCCCAAAGCCTGTTCTGAGCTTTCCCTGGGATTAATTCTTAGTAAACTCTGATGTGGCAGAGAGCTCTGGTGTGTACTGACCTCTGGCTCCAGATCCTGTCCTCTAAGAGCAATTGAACTGTAGATGTTCTGCCTGTCAAACCTCTGCTCCAAGACAGTTCTGTGGTCTAGTTGAGGGCAACCTAATTTAAGCAATACTTACATATTTGTAAAACATTAGAACAACTACTTATATTTCTGTAATAATTCAAAATTTTAATCCTGTGAGTCAAGAAGAAATGCAGACAGGCCCACTGCTGGAAGCGCCTACACACAAAAATGTACCAGTTGCACTTTGTGGAGAAGGGAACTTGTTTGTCTCTCAGATCTTCATAAACCATTAAACACTCACCAGAAGTGATCTTTTTTTAATTAGAAAGGTTTTCTTAGACAAAACATTTTGCATTATTTTGAGGATGTATAAAGTTGTCGTTGCTTTTTCTTAGCTGAAAGATAGTTTTAGATTACTTCTTGTTCAGTGGCACTGCCAACATAGAATTTGGAACAATGTAACAGATCTTAATAAAATTCACTTCCAACATTTTAGAAAGGGCAGATAATAAAAGTAAGGTGGCAACATAGAATGATTTCTCCTAAGGCCTTTCAGAAAGTTGGTGATTAAAACTGTATAGAAGAATTCAGTTTTGCATAGTGGAAGAAGTTTCTTACTTTTTGTTGATGAAATTTGAGTTTGGGACAAATATTTGCTTTAAAGCATATTTTTGAGGAAAACTAGAGAATAACGAATAATTGAAGGGTTAGTGTGTTTAACAGGAACGCATGAGGCATCCTCATTTACACTTGCACTCAGTCATGTTCAGGTGAATTTATTCAACCACTCTGTGTTCCTGTACAGCTCCTACACACCAGGTTATCACACAGCTTTTGCTGCCAGCTTAGGAAAAAGGGTTTGAGCCTACCACAAACACCTCCTAAGTGAATGTTTGAAGTTCTGGGCCTTTGGCTGGTGTTTTCCTTTACTCTCTTACTTTGTCTGATTTTGAATAAAATTGTGTCTTAGACTCCAGATCATTTAATGAGTGAAAATTCCATTAAACAAAAATTGATGTACAATCAGCAAATTTCATAATTCAAAGGAGATTATGTGACGTGGTACCTGATAGACATCCTGGAATCTCCAAGGTGATCCCTCCTTATAATCCTAACATTAGCTGCTGTCTCTTTCTTCCCTTTTCCATAAGAACAGGCCTTGGACCAAGACTCTTTGGTCAAAACCAACTTTGCTTCTTCTGTGCTGTGTCTCGCCAGCTGTTATCTCCAGTGCTGATGGGCATGGTGCCATCTCCCTACATCAATATGTGCAGCCAAGCTCTGACATGCTGCAGTATGTGTACTGTTCCTCACAGGCTATATGATATTTTAGGAATGGGAGAGCCATAGAGCTGTATAATACTATGAATGCTCTACTTCATTCCATAAATTAACTTGTAATATCATTAATTTTTGTCTCTCACACTGAACAAATTACTTGTTATGATGTAGCAAGGATATTAACAGCCTGGTGCATGACCAGAGGAGCAGACTGAGGCCAGAAAGGAGGAAGGATATGAAAAATAATTAGTACTGCAGCTAAGCGGGAGCACCATCATTTCAGCAATCACAGGAAGGATTAGGCCTAAGTCCACAGTGTTTAAACACATGAGCTTTAAACACCTCAGTAGCCCTACTGAAGTCATCAAGGATTACTGCTGTGATTAAACAGCTGGCTTGAGTGCTGGCTTGTGAGCCTTAGTGCCTGTAATTTGTCTAAGACACCCTGAAAATTTAGTTAACACTCTTTAGGATTTTGTGTTAACAGCATGGTTATTGTCATATTAGCATGTCAAAATCCTACTTCAGTCCCCTTGAATCCTGTGTAGGAGTTTAGCTACCAGAAGACACTGTATTGGCAACGGCACTGCATGGAGTACAGTGCCGAGAGTGGGGTTGATTGATGCCGTACCCTGATGGTGACTGTTGTATGTGATGTGGATGGTGCTGGTGATGCACAGTGATGGGAGCACACAGCCTTCCATAAGGATTTGGTATTGGCACATGCTCTGCTTATTTACATGATGGATTATAAAAGAGAAGGTATTTCCTGATGCCTAGAAGAGGAAACCTGCACTCAAGCACCGTTGTCATCAAATCCAGCCCGGAAGTTGGTGTGCAGCTGTGTGTTGTGAATATTTTGTGTATGAATTGTGCACAGATTATGTCCCTGTCCTGCCCCATGCAGGAGGACCCAGCCAAAATGAAGACACTGCTGCGTAAGTACTAACTGTCACTGGTGTCAGGAAATCTGCCTCAGGTAGAGCCTCGTCCAAATACCTCAGAGCTGGGGGGCAGGGAGGAACATCTCTGGTTCAGCTGGGGAGTTTTGGACCAGGCCTGGGCACCCAAAGAGAGAAAGTCTCACGGCCGGGGCAGATGAAGTGCCTCGTACCTGCCTGCACTGCAGTACGTGTTCGATCACTTCTGAAATTAAAAATAAGTATTCATTTAGGAAAAGCAGGCACAGCAGGCTTCCAGAAGACTTTTAGCACAGCCATTCAGGAGGACACACTGCAGATATGTTACCCGTGTAATTCTAAATTCATGAGACTATTCAATAACATTCATTTTGTGGTTTAAATTTGTTCTACTCAAAGTACTGTCTCATGTATAAGGTAAGTGTTTCTTTGTTTCAGTATAAAAGGTAATTCTGTCTGAAATTCTTTTATCTTGTCTGACCCCTTAAAAACCTTTTTTTTTTTACAAAGATATTTGAAAAAATACACACGTTTCTGTATTCTGTTTATTTTTCCAAGTACATCACTTATGATTACTTTGTCTGGTACTTTGCTCACATTTAAGGCTTTTGCTTCATTTCCTGCTATGAATCTGAACATTTTCTCTATTTATCAATAAATGCTTCAAGCTGACCATGAAAACTACTGAGTTCAATGGAGGTTTCTATACTGGCTTCTAAGAAGAGCAGTCCCCATTTCTAGGAACTTGATGTTTGCCCACACTTGGCATTCTAAGATTTGTGATCAAAAGGCATAGGCATTATTAACTGTACTCAAATACTCTTAACAATAAACATGCATTTCCTTCATGAATCATAAAATGCTGCCAAAGTATTACTGCACGTGTGCATTTTCATGACAAGATCAGAGATGTACTTGTACAGCCCCTGCAAATGTATGGCATGTGTTTACTTACATGCAAATCCTTAATATGGAAAATAAATTTTGAGAGACTCAAGACATCACTTCAAATTTGCAAAGTAAGTGTTAAGAGGAAGTTTCTTGATTTGCAGGTGTACAGTGTGTCATCCAAACACAATGAGCCCTTTCAGGATAGTTTAGTATTGGTGATTTCAGTTCCAATCGAAAGCCTTTGAAGACACACACATTTTCAGTCATGTGAGCACCCCACTGAACTGAAATGAAGCCACTTTCTCGGGCTTCAGTGGAGCTGTAGCATGTACTTACAACTAAATATATGCTAACCTCCTTTTTTTTGATCAGGATCATGTTTTCATATATTCTGCATTCATGAAAACATGGAGTTTCCAAACTCTTGGTGCATTCCAGTTAATGAAATATCACTACAGAATAGGATAGGTTAATCCATATAATTCACGTGGAGTTCATTAAATCATTTAAAAAATATTAAACACAAGAGTTATATTTAGCTTGATACTCAGAAGTGTTAACACCACACTTTTAATATGACAGATTGGATTTGGAAAGCAATATAAAACATGGGTTTCAATGTATAGAGTTTTTTATTTCCACAACTTAAGGATTCATGTGCATTTTTAAGATCTATTCCATTATATAAAATTCAACCAGTGCTAGTTCATCAAAAACTTTCAGTGCTCCAAAGTTAAAAAGGGAATCTTTTATTATCCCTTTTTTAAAAAAGTAGTAGTTAGAAGTAAAGACTGACTTTGTTCCTGTTGTTGGCCTAGAGATCTTTTGTTCATGAAACAAATTAGAGTGTTTCAAATAAGAGTAATATTAACCTTGCAAAGAATTAACATATTCAATCTATGACCAAATAGTTATTTGTATGCTCTTTTCCTCCTTTTCTTTTTCTTTCTTTTATTTCTCTCCCCCTACCCAATAGGTGACATGTATGCAGTGGTTGCAAGGAGACCATACAATGCTGGATATGATTGAGAAAAAGCGTTGCCTCTGCAAAGAAATAAAAGCTCGACAGAAATCGGAAAAAGGACTCTGCAAACAGGACAGCATGCCTATTCTGCCGAGTTGGAAGAAGAACACCGGGACCAAGAAATACAGCCCTCCTCCTTATTCCAAACAACAAACTGTTTTCTGGGACACTGCAATTTGACAGGCGTGTGGAGGATGCCCTCTCCACTGTGTTGCACCGTGCACAGGTAGCCTGCTTTCTTAATAAGGCAAAGGCTCTAGTCTAAGACTTACCTGCAGGTGGTGAACTTCCTAGGAAAAAAACCACACTGATAGTGCTCACCTGTCAATCAAGAGAGATATTTAAGTTTCCTGCTGGATTAAGGCATACATATTCATCCAGGATTTTTTTGGATCCAGAAGATATCAAAATGTAAATATCTTGCCAATATATTGAAAACACCCAAACTAATACACTGTTTAAATATATATATATATATAAATCAAAAATTTATGAAGAATTTTACTATATAATGTTACTGTTATACTGTTTTATTACCTATTTTCTATGTGGTGTTGTATTGTTCCCCTCTCCCCCCGCAACCATTTTATTTCTCTTACCTGCCTAGATTTGGCCTCTGTACAAAAGCATCTTGTTGTACATTGTGTTGAATAAGACAATGTACAAAACAACTCGGTGCTAGGGCTGTAGAAGTTACCTAGAGTCGTACTCATTAGGTGTCCTTAGCTTTGGAGCGAGGTGGGGCTGGACAAAGGAGAGAGTTTTGACTGGAAACAATAAAACTCCAAGCAATGCAAATAAAAGTGCTTAATATGGGTGCCCAAGCTGCATTTAAAATACGAATTGTTCTGCATCAGTTTTCTCATAAAATTAATCAGATAACTTGCCCTTAGTTTTATATGAATCAGTTACTAAATTATTTGGCCAAGAAACTAAATTTTCTGCAGAAAAGGCTGCAACAGAAACTCTTCCTTCATTATATTCAGCTGACTAGCGGAGACCATGGTTCACTGTGACTAAGCATTGTACAGCCCATGTCGGGGAGACCCAGTCACTTCGCAGGTTAAGGCAGTGGCACTGCAGCCCCGGTTCCTGTCCACGTTTGTCTTTGGTCCAGAAAATTAAGGCAGCAAAATCTGTTTACATGTTTATTATTTTTAAATCCAAGCAAAACATCCTTACTTTACGTTGAGTCAGATTTCCTTGTGTTATTTATAAAGTCTGGGATTCAGACCCCTTGAAAGCCAGTAGGGAAATCCCTCTTGATTTCACGCGGTTTTGAAGCGGAGGCCCACGTAACACGTTCTCCTGAGTATGCCATTTCTTCTTCCTGGCTGCTTCTGTAATTGGCTTACAGTCCTGTATTATATTACACCCATTTTAACAGAGTATTATGTCATGACCAAAGAATTACGACCTCCTGGTTTTAACGGGAGAAAGAGATGGCTTATACTGATTACAAGGGTGAAATCCAGGCGGTGAAATATCTTCCAAAAGGATCTGTTGAGAACAAGAGAAACTTGTAGTGCTGTGGAGAAGGGAAAAAAAGATCTATGGCATATATTTTGTATATTTAAATTTCTATCTACGTGTCTGAAGTTTAGTAGCACAAAAGTCCCTCTTTAAAACAATCATTTTAATATTATGTTTGCCGAGAAGAAAAGGTGTGTTGTTTGAAACGTCTTGTTATATTGGCTTTTCTTTGAAATTATAGACAGCATTGCCACAGCTGTAATTGCTGATCAAAAAAACCAAAAATAACAAATTTTAGAAGGTTTTTGTAATCTATATTGCTAAAGTTTGAGTTTGAGTAATGCTTTATCAGTAGTAGTTTCTTTTCAGCCTCTGAAATAAAGTTTTTAAATATTTTATATCTAATTAACTAATGTATATTTTGATGTCCAAACTGAGATTTCTGTAAGAGATAAAGTGTGTGTTTATATGTGTGTATGTATATTAGCATTATTGTATATGTATATATGCATATGTGTACACACATATATATGTATATATGCATGTATCTCTCTATATATACTCATAGATGTATGCATACGTATATACTCATATGCATTAAATATCAGTGTGTGTTACAAATAGACAGTGGCTGGAATAGGTACGCAATTGAAATGCAGATTTAAAGAGACCCTCATAGCCAAAATGACAGAAGACATGAAAAAATCCAGAGGCTGTGGAGGAATCTTTGAATACATGTTACATCCAAAAGACACCAACTGTATATTCTGCTTATTCTCTTTTTTTTAAAGAAAGAAAATGGCAGAAGAAAAACTCCAGAGATCTCACAAAGTTCCAGAATCTACTGGAAAGAAGATGACTTGTTGGTCATGAGAAATCTGTTGAGATAACAGCTTCATTATTCAGAAAGTGTTTATGCTTTGTCTTCCTTGTTCTGTGGCAAGAGAAGAATTTCTCATAACCATGTGTGAAATACTTCGCTCAGCCCTTTCCCCCAACTGCACTAAGTCTCTGGTGACAAAATGAAAGCTGGCATTCAGTCAGTCTTGGTACTCCTTCTCTGCACTGGTCTCTTCCCGGAGCAATTACTATAAAACCCTACTGAAGCATAGATTTTGCAGTCCAGACCTGTGGGCACGCACGGGCGCTGCAGTGCCAGGCCCTTTGGGGGAAGGCAAACATTAATGTAAACAGTTACATGTTTAATAGTGTTTGTTTGTATTGTGTCCCTTTCATGTTGATACATAATAGGAATAATGATCAGGGAACCGAAGCATTCTCTTCCTAAGCAGACTTGCTTGTACACTTAGCCCACCATAAAACCACTCCTTGGTTTACTTTTATTGCCCAACACTCTTTATGTTGTCCTTCCTAAATAACTGCCCACGTGCTTCCAGACCTCCATTGTATCCCATGGAAACAATGGCTTTTTGTTTTAAAGAGTGACAGTACGTGAAAAAGTAAAATATAACTTAGCACTTATCTTCAAAGCACTTTAGAAATGTGAACTAAACCTCACGCTTGCGAGAATCATTTTACAGAGGAGGGAAGTGAGGCTCAGGTTTCCAAAGGCTGTGGACAGAGCCAGAGCAAGACATTTGCCACTGTCCTGTCCTGTGCCTGCTGGCCCACCCCATCACTCGAGTAAAAGGTGCATCGTACTGCCGAGAGCGTGCCATCAAAACGCTGTTCAACATTTTCCACATCACCTATTGTCTCAGCAGCTTCTGTGTCACAGGGTGAATGACAGTGCTTAGTTACACACGGTCATTAAAGCTGTAGTCTGTATAAATATGCAATCTGTATATACATACAGATCACATATATACACACACTTACAAAGACTGTATATACGAAATTGTTTGGTATGCACTTATTTTGCTTTAAACTCCTGAAGTTAAACATTATAGTGTAGCAATTTGTGTAAAGTGCACTGTGATTTCAAGAAAGCACAGTAAAGTCACAGGTCTTGTTATTCTTGCACTAAAAATGTGTTTACGTATATTAGCCAATGTATGTCTACTTTATTGCTCCTTTTGACAAATTCAAGCAAATGGTATGGGGTTTTTTGGTTTGGGTTGTTTATTTTTAAGTGGACAATGGCACTATGTTTTTAAATGACAGGGTTTTTAAATAAAACAAAATCATTCTGTGTTCATTCCAGTGTAATACATTTACTAATATCTTGAAAATGAATGTCATGTTGCTTTTTTTCATATTTCATTAGAAATTGTCAGGTATGTGCCTGAGATTGTGTAGGAGTAAGGAGTAGCTAGAGGCTAACTGTAATCATATATTATTAGCCGTTTCTATATACACAGTATAAATACATATTAATTTTCTTTTCATTTTTGTACTTGATTTTTTTAGGTAAGATGTAATTAAATGTACTTTGATACTTCTGAAGTAATAAGATGTCGTTTGAAGATCAATTCTGCTTTCTTTAGTGCATTGACAATATTTTACAATGATTTAGTGCTTATTTATTTGTGCTCCGGTGTAATTATAATAAAAAGCAATAGTTTAAAATATTTGGCTGTTCATTTTTATTTGATGGTTTCAGCTTACAGTTGGATTATTCACTAGGGCTTAGCCAGAGATTCCTGGGAAGAAAAGTCAAGTCATAGATGTATATTTATACCATTCCCTAGGCACATTTTTAATCGCAACATTTGTTGGAGGAAATGAATGAATTGCTTTAATAGGTTAATATTTGCAAGTCATGCCTGGTTGCATCTAATGCTGTGAGTGCCACCCTTAACTAAATCCTTAGGATCACATTTCTCTGAAGAGCAGACAGAAATTTTTCTGTAAGTACTTTTCACAGTTTGGAATGGAAGATGCTCACTTCAAAGATTTCCCTTCAAAGATTGCCTTTTGCAGAATATCCACAAATGAGAGATGGACCCATCAAACTCTCCATAAAGCTCTAAAAAAATCTGCTTAAAAGTTCACAATTTTACGTGTTTCCAGATAGAAGCTTTACTGCCGTCTGTATGTAAAACCCAGTCCTTACAGAGGAGTTCCACAGTGGGAGGAGGGGACAGGACAGGGCAGTGAGGAAGGAAAGGGCCTGTACAATCTTGCAAATGATACTCATCTTCCAGTGCTCAATTTTTAAATGTTTTGTGGATTTTGTTGAAGTTTTGTAGCCTGGATTCTGTGATTGAGAGAACCTCCCACGCTAATATTTTTAGGAAGATGTTCTGTAATTTGAAAAGGTTTCGAAGAGCCAGTAGCAAGTAGTTAATAAAGAACCAAGTAAAAAACAGTAATGTTCTTGCTGTAGCACTCAGACAAAATTTCTCTCCCTTGATGGAAAAAACCACCTTTAAAATGAAAAAAAAATAAAAAAAAAATTATACTATCTGTTCAGATTTGTACACAGAACTGAACTAGTGGGAAACTTTTGATTGTCTTCTGAAGGAGCTGCTCCTGAGTCAGGTTGCAGATGATCCAAAAAGTGCTTCCAAAGTGCTTCCCTGCCCCAGGAGCCACGTGCTTAGCCCAAGACACCAATTTCTCTTTCCTCAGCAAAAACCCCATGGCCAGTGGCCATACAAATCTTCACTGCCTCTTTATGTTCTTGTTCCTTAACCCCAGCCCCTGGTATGGGTGTTCAGAGTGACTCATCCTCCAAAGCAAACTCCAGCCTTTTGTCCCAGGCTCCATGTTTCATAGGGAAATCTTACAGGGGTGACTAGAAATGAACAGAGGAAGGTTTTACAGGGATTTCTCCAGACCTAAAAGAGGAAAAGAAAGAGATTATGTCAGTTTAAGAGTCAGCTTGTTGCCTGTACTCTTCAGTGGGACAGTTCATGAAGTCCTGTGTCCTAGCTCATTTCTAAAGACTTTCCAGGATGACTTCCAGCATCCACCTCACTCCCCATGCCATGCCTGACCACTGCTGGAGACAGCAGCACTTAACCCAGAAAAGGAATGAAAAGGGAGGATTGACAAATTCAGCTGGGAGCATAAATTTGGGGCAAATTGAGATTTTTCCCTATTCGAAATACTTGTATTTGCTTTCTTTGCCACTGCAGAAACACTTTCTATGTGCCATTGTTTCTTAAACAGGAGACATTTAAATTAAAAGGAGACGAGACCATAAAAAGCAATGCTTGTGTTTTATACTTGTATTTGCTCTGCCTATTTAAAAGTGGAAAGGTGCCTGCAGTGCTTGATCCTGGGTCTCTGCTCCTTTTGCATGTTAAGAACTGTCTCAATAACACTGGCTGGAGTTACTGCTGTTTCTCTGCTGCGGTCACTCAGAGTGACCTTAGCTGGTGCCAGAGTGGCTGGGAAGCAATTGAAGCACACAGGGGCCTGTCTTGCTTGGGAACTAATAACCTGCCCTGAGCAAAGCAGAGAAGTTGAGCAGCCATTAGAGGAGAGATGGGCCAACATCTCTCAGATCTATGGCCAGCACTGACAGAGCTGGCAAGGGAACACCAGGAAACTAAATAAAATTTACAAAAACAAAAGACAACTGAAAAGAAATGCTGCTCAAAGGCAAGACTGAACACATTTAGCATTCATTTTCTAACCTGCCAACATCTCTTTTATGGTGTGGTTTTGCCTTTAAAACAAAATTACACACCTGTCACCTTTTAACTGAGGTTTTTGGCACAGGAATGGGTGGTGCTTTTCGTGTTCTCCCCACCTGTGGCATATTTTCATCTTTGTCCCCTTCTCTCTTTCTGTCTCAATCCTTTCTTTCATTATGTGCTTTGGGAAATATATTTGTAGGCACAATGAGAGTTCCCCTGTCACCTTTTGTTCCTGTTAATGTTGTGTTCTCCCTCCCCTGTTTTCAGCTGGCTCTACACTCTCCAACCCTTCATGAAAACATACAAAGAGAGCAGGAGAAGGAACCACCATCGATTTTGGTTTAGAGCATAGCATTTATCAGTGCTGTTCTTGGTGTATACATAACAAGTTTCATGGAGGGATTCAGTCAGACCTCTAATTCAGCAGCCTCACTTGATCAATATCTAGCAATAATATCTGACTAGACATTTATGCCAGGAGGTACGAGATGAATTTGACAGTAATGTTTCCTAAATCCTTGAAAGAATGGAAAAAATTAAGTGCATTGGATGATTACAGTTTCACATTTAGGTACATGCATGGCTTGTGTTTGTTTGTAAACATATCAATGAAAGAGCAGCTTCAGGGTTTAGTTAAAAAAAAATCAAGGCATTTCAGAAGAAGGGAAGGAAAAGGAAAAGGAAAAGGAGGAAAAGAAAAAGGAAAAGGAGGAAAAAGAAAGAGAGGAACCCTTGGTCTCCGACAGCCTCCTGGTAGCTGTGGCTGAACTCAGAAGTCAAGCCTGCAAAGCCCCCGTGTGAGGGCAGAGGCTGGTGGCTACTGGCCGCCTCACCACTGTGCCCACTCTGAGGGGCCAGGCTGGCGGCGGGAGGGAGTCGCAGTCCCAGTGCCACCTCCCTGCCTGTCCTTGTGCAGCCACAGTGGGATCTTGTCTGGAGGAGAACAGAGGGAGCAGCTCACCAGCCCTGGGCTGCCAGCAGGGCCAGGTCCCTGTGCCACCTTGCAGGCCGAGGGTCAGGCCACACGCCAGGGGTGAGAGAATGGCAGTTGGGTGGGGGAGAGAGAAATCACTGGCATTTGGCAGTAAATGCTAAACTTTGGCACAAGGAAGCCCCTGAGGCAGCAAGGCCAGGTACAGTGCCCCTGCAGTCAGTTGGGTGTTTCTGTTTTTCCAGGTGAAGCCCATTTCCCACGGGAGGTGCAGCTGCAGCTGCCCCTGGCCTTTCCCGCCACTTTTGCTCCTCAGGCACTCGCTCTCCCCTGAAGGAGCTGCAGGCCCTCCCCAGCACCACGGGAGAGCCTCCCTCAGGATTTGGCACACAAGAGGCTGCCCTGCTCCTCAGAGAGTGCCCTGGCATGGCAGGGGTGGGTAGGAACTGCTAGAGCTCCCCGAGGTGAGGTGGCAGCTGGAGCTCTGGTCTCCAGCACTCTGCCAGGTCACAGCTTGGCCAGTCCAGCCCTCGTGCTTGGCACAGGCTGAGCTCCTGAGGCTGCTCCAGTGCAGCCCCTTGCTCAGTTGTGCCTGGAGGGCTTTGGGCTGACAGGCTTGGTGTTGGGTCAGTCATACCCACCCTAAGCTCCCTCCCATGCTCTCATCTCGGAGGAGGAGGGTGGTAGCATGGCAGTGCCCCGTGAGGACCGAGCCCATGGCTGGCCAGGGTGGCAGCAGTCAGAGTGTGCTGGTTCACCTCAGAGGCACCACTCCGGACCAGGGGAGGTCATGGGGACAGAGCTCTGCAGCACAAGTGACACCGACCAAAAGGTAACCTCCTCTGAACAGTTTCTGATAACCCTGGCAGTGTGTCCCCACAAAAAGGCTCCTGCCTGGGGAAAGCACACCGGCCCTCGGCACCCTGGGGCAGAGGCCCTGCACTTGCTCAGCGATCACTCTAACTGGATGTCTCTGGGCCCACTCTCTGTGACCTTATACTTTGTTTGGACATTAACACCTCTACAAAGTGGGTGTTAAATGGTGCTGTTAGTGTCTGCAACGTTTTTACACCCACTTGAGGAGTGTAAATGATTCTACAAGGTGCAGGGCAGTGGAAAATCGGCCTTTCCTGGCTCCAGCTGGCTGGGGAATTTCAAAATAACTCCTGTGGAATCTGTTTCCACCAAAGAACTCTTCTCTTTCCCAGGTTCTTCAGGTTTTTGTTAGTGTTCTGGTAAATACAACAACTGAATATCTAGTGTGTTTATTTTTCCAGCTTAAAGAGGCTGAGATGCCCTTGGCAGAGCAGGCTGAAGCATTCACATTCTGCCTGGCTTTTGGTCCATTGGTATTTGAGAATTTTGCCACAATTTCTGCTGAAGTGTGTGGCCTATCCAAGAAGTCTGAAACCAGCACCTCCTTTTCCTGGCTCTTCCTTGCATGTGAGAAGCAGTGACACAAGTTGTATATGGAATAAGCTGACAGGATGAGTTATTATTCCCTGTGGTATGTGTTTGACTGGATAGACACTGCTAGGCTTGTTGAGTAGTATGGCAGTGAGCCCTAGGTGGGATGGTGGCACCCCGGTGTCCACTGCAGGTGACTGTGGGAATATGGAGTGTGCTAGTACACTCTGTGTCATTGGAAACAACAAGCTTGGGAAGTGGAACCGTGATCACAGTTCCATGCAAAACTGTTGCAATTAGTTCACAGCAGGCTGCAAGGTTGTGTCTGCCCAGGTCTGTGCCATCACCTCCTGGATGCTGGTTTCTCTGGTGAGCAAGAGCAGATGCTGTTCTAGACTGATGTGAAGGTCAAGAGGTTTCAGAACAGTATGGACACAAGTCCTCTGTTGTGTATTTTCCAAGCAGTTTAAGCAAGTTAAGCCGGAATAAAAACTAAAGACTGATGCAAAATAATGAATGCACCAGAGAAATCATTTGGCCCTTCCAGTATTCATTGTTTCTGCACTCTTGTAACCATATAAAATGTGGGAGTGTTGCTTTGTCCTCTGAACTGTTCCAGTTACAATTCCCACACCCGTCATCCGTATGACTTTGATGTTATGCATTGACCATCTCTCTCCCTGATCATGGTGACAGAACATCCAGCCTAACCTCCTAAAAGGTATCTAATCTAGTGGTACCACAGATGGAGAGAGGAAATCTCCACGCTATCTGAGATCCGGCACGTTCAGGGTATTCAAAGTTGCAAGCGATGCCAACAGGAATTTGGTGTCCTTTGAGGGAAGGCCCAGCGAGACAACTCAACTGAACACCAGATCAGGGGCTGCCCTGCCACTGCACGTAGACCTGTGATCATGTGTGTGTCTTCATGTGTGACCAGGGTATTGGTGTAAGCACTTCAGAAACAGGTACTGCACGTATAGTTACCAGAGTCAATGCTGGAATGATCTTGCTGACTGTTGTGCCAGGGATTTAGTGCTGTGGACTGATAGGGATTGTGAATTTGACCAGTTACCACATATTTTCTCTTGTACTTTTGCTGGCATTTCATTTATCCTAAGAAGTCCCCCTCTGTTTCATCACTTATGGCTATCTTTTGCAGACATACAGAGAAGGATAAATCTCCAGTCTGCTGTCAGAATTAATACTCTGAATGTCTGTTTGAGAAATGATGAGAATTCTTCATAATAACATTTTTTTAAAAATTAACTAACACATTATATTTTTTTTTTTTGCAAAATAGTTTCAGATTCCTTTGTTTTCCATCTAGTTTGGGAATTGAAACACACGTGATATTTTGAGGCTTGCTACCAAAAAAGAGATTTCAATTTTTGACAAATTTTAATCAAAGTGAGCATAATCTAAGCATAATCTCATGTTTGGGAATATATAGAAGCAAATTTGAGTGCAGGCTTTCTGTATGTCCATAACAAAGCTTTCTTACTGCGTATTTCATTTCCACAGAGACACAAGTGCTTATGTTAACAGCCTTCTACCACATATAAATCACCTTTCTGTCCTTCTGTCTCTGGGAAAGAATGAATATGTAGTGCATTTTACTCTGGTTTTTCTTCTTCTGTATGTCCACAAGATAAATGAATGCTCTGTCAAGTGAGGTTAGTGGGTTCAGGGGAGGGAAGGATTGCTTGGTGTCCTGTTATGATGAAATATAGCACTTAATGTACATATTCTGCTAGTTCAAGGCATGTTTTAAGAAAGTTTTATACTGTTTCTCTGACAAACTAATAGGAAATCAGACAAAATGCTGACTTGAGATTTTTCCTTGTGACAAAGTGTCCTCTGTCCTTCAAACTGTATCTCCACTGAAGAGCACTAGATAATATAACTGAGAAGAATAATAAATGGTACATTTACTGCTGTGCTAGCATAGAGAAGTACCCTTTTAGATTTACCCTGGACTGAGAATATTTTATACACCTTTGATTTATCTTTGGATAGACTGTTATTGGCTGTCTGATACTGTCAAAGGTAAATCAAAGCCTTTATGAGGATGCAGTGCCAACCCATCCCACTGTATTTCAGAGAACATTTTAAAACTTTGGAGATCTCAACCTTGAGTACTCCCTCGCCTCTCCTCCCTCTTTTTAAACATAGTCCCATTTTCTACAACGTGCACCTTACAGATGCTTTCCAGATTCCTGCTATTGACTAGTTTGCTCTGGTTTTTTGGTTTGGGTTTTGTGGGGTTTTTTGGAGGTTTAAGTCTTGGAATTTGTTTCTATTCTCCTGACACTCTCCTGCAAAACTTTGAAATAAGGAATAAATTAGTTTGCCATGATAAGGAGCAGACATATCACATATATATTCATGTACGTGTGTATATCTTAAAAAAAAAATGGATACCTGATTCCAAGTGCTTCTGAAGAAGAACAAGAATATGGGGTCATTTGCCTTTTTTGACATTCAGGTCTTTCACATGAAGAAGGTCTTACACTGTTTATGTTATGCCAACTCCAGCTTGGAATCCTCATTTGAAGATGTCAGTTACTTTGCTATAGATTTAGGCACTTACTTACTTTCTTAGACATGTGAGTAACTTTACTCTGGAGACTACAACACTATCATCGGAGGGGGAAAGGAATGTAATTTCGTGCCTTTGCAAGAAAATAGTTGTCAGTGTCACCTTTGTCAGGTGTTATTTCTTTGATGTAATTCTGCAATGGAACATGAAACTTTAAGTTAGAGCCTTCTTTTAAAAACTCTTCTGAGGGGCACGAAGCTTTAGTGTATCTAATTAATGATTTAAATATTCTTTCCCATCAGTTTAATCTGTATCTATCTCTGTGCTGCCTTGTTACCTAATATTAACTGCTCATTGAAATTGATTGTTTCTGGTCTTTCCAAGCGTTGATTGTTCTTTCATGGCTGAACATTTTAAAATAACACTATTGATTTTTCTCACATTATAGCCCTCCTCATAACTCCTAACTAGACAGTGTCATTGTGGCCTAAGAACATGTGGGGATACAGTGCTGCATCTGTAATGAAAAATGTACATTTAGTGCAATACTCATCCGAGTATCAGGATGTTGAAAGGGTCAATTCTATGATTCTCTCTTAAAACAGTGCTTTGGTTTATTTTCTATTAAAAATGGTGAAAATATTTACTCATAAATATAAATTAGTGTGACAGAGATCCTAGAATATGCTAATTGGAATATCTTGGGTCTCTGCAAGGCTTTCATTTACTGACTTTCCACAGATTAACAGGATCAGAGTAGGACTAGGGAATAATTTCTGTTCTCCCTTCTCCTGCAAAAATGTCCTCATACTGGCAGGTCTTATCTCTGTTGGGACCATGTGCATCCTTCATGCTTCCCAATCTCTTTTCTGGATTTTCCATGGCCATCTATGTCTGAAACAAGAGGCCTCGCAATCGCCACAGCATACTATTATAAAAAAAATTCATTAAAAAAAAAAAAAAGGTATTCCATGGCTTCCTAACCTTGTAACTTACATTAAAAAGGAAGATAGAGGACACCTGCATAGCTAATTAATATCAGATGATTATTCCTGCCATACTTACTGAAGCAAGTGATCTTTGGAAAATACAGTCAGTTTACAAGCAGAGAGGTGCACACAGCAGTTTTGAAGAAATGGATAGCTAAGTGTTGTACAGTGGATAGGGAACTGATGCTGTCTCTTGCACCACTGATGGCCCAGAGCACTCTCTGTGTGCTTGGAGGTGACTGTCAGGCTTGTGGAGTAATCACTGGTGGCTGTGCAGGACAGGAGATTCACATCTGCTTCAGGCTGGCAGGATTAGCAGCAGAATGACAAATTGTCAGCCTTGTCACTTATGCCATTTGTGGCCTGATATTACTGTATCCCTCAGCCCTGGTTTTGGGGAAAATATTCATTGGATTTCTTTCCATTTTCACTGGGGAAAGAGGGACAATTTTAACTACAGAATGAAATACCATGTTGCCAAGAAAACCTTATTTGCATGTTATAAGTGTTAGGACATACCAGGAAGATAAATGCAAAGAATAGGAGATCAGCTATCAAGAACAGTTGATCAGAAAATTCTTGCCAGAAGTCTTTTGTCTAGGTATCTTTTTTTGTTGATATAAAAAGGTGATAAAATTATTATATTGTTAAAAAATATGAAGTAATTAATGAATTGTGGTGTGTCCTATGACTTTATGTTGCAAGTGGAAAGTTTCTTCCATTTTGAAATGCATTTTTAATGTTAGGCAGGTTTTAAATATTACTATAAAACCTTAACTAAAAATCAACTTTTTGGTGTTGTTCCTGAAGTTTAAGACTTGAGAGTAGGAAAGACTAGAAACATTGTTCCTTTTGGAAACAAGTTTCAAAATGATTGTATGTTCTGCAAAGTAGAAAAAATTGATAGGAATTGTGAGCAGCAGAGCATGGCATATTGACATATATGTACTGTGGCCACAGTGTGATCTCCCAGAAGAGCTGGCTGTGGCCAATGTCAATGGACAACATGAATACTAAGAGAATCCTAAAACAAGCCCACAGAATCATGAGAAGTGGTTGTCTCTGCAAGCACACAAAATGATGAGAGTCTGAAAACCAATGCAGAAACAAATACTAGGTGTCATGTCTTGTTCTGTAAGATGGAAGTCTTTTTGCATGAGAGACATGTCATCTTTGTCAGCAAGTTGATTTAATATAACTCCTTTCACTGCATTATTTCCAACTTTCAACTCAGGATGAGTTTCTGACTCTGATCTAATGGTCTCTAGAAGGCAGATGATTAATATAAACACATGACTAAGCCAGAGATCTTGCTGTGATGCTTGTGAGATGAGTTTGCTTAAAGCCTTTGCCCATACAGTAACAGAGATCTCTGCAAATTAGATGGTTCACCCAAAAGAAATCAATGCATAGTTATTTCCATGGGTTTGGAAGGTTGAAAATATTTGCATGAAAAAAAGAAGGTCTTTCCTTATATGTCATAGACATCAAGAATATTTTGCTGCTTTCATTCTGGAGAGGATTCACGCGTTTTCCTTATTGGCCAGATCAGCTTCACCTGGAGCCTCCACCCCACCACCACTCCTCCCTGCAGCCCTGCTCACGGGCCCAGGAGCCCCATTTAAGCTGAGTCCAGGGACATTGGTCCCTTCCTGAGCAATATGGTAGTAGTGGTGTTCAGCTCTGTTGTAACCCTTTCCTGTTGATCTGGACCCCAGCTCTGAGACTGGTGTCCTGCCTGGCTTGGTCTTGGACCTGCCTTGCTGCTGTGGGCTTACCTGGTGATCTGAGTTATTTGCTGCACCACAGCCTGCCCTACTTTCTCTTATCTCATCTTTAGGAGCCTACTATTTCAAGCGATGAGCAGAAATATATAGAAAAAGACAAAATCAAGTAAAAGCAAAGCTAATGCAGCAATTTGAACAAGCATAGAATAAAGAAGGTGAGGGATTTAAAAATTTGTACCTTGACCTAAAAAGCACAGAATATTGAAGAACAGACTGATTGGGTTCTGTTGGAGGATGTAAAGATGAAAGGGAGAATACAAACATTTTCCAGTGTCATAATTAATGCAGTTAAATGACACCAGGAAAACATCCAAAGATACTGTTATAAGGCTGACACAAAGGAACTTTGTATAATTAGTAAAAAACCAAACCCTGCAGGCATTAACTGAGTAAATGGGGAAGGGATTTTTGGTGTTTAAGGCACCTGCATCACCTGTATTTGTGCTTGACCCTTGTGAAACAGCTTTTGAGATTACAAAACCTGATGCGGTGACCACTACTTGGACTATCCTGGACTCACCAAGGTATGTTGTGGATAGAAATATTTGTACTCTGAAAACAATATACAATTTGGGGGCATTTTTTTCTGGTTTTGAAAACTTGATCAGCTATTGCCAGTGTTTGGTTTGACAGAGATGATTGCTCCAGGGCAGCGTTGTTAGCACCCAGCATGAGACAAGATCCCTGGATCTTGGGTTCCAGCTACGGATCTTTTGCCCTTAAGCGTTCCTCACTAGCTTCAGAAAGTTGGAAATGGTCATGGGAGTTGTTGGGTCTTGTATCAGTGGTCTTTGCTGCCCAGCCTTGATCATCAGGTGATGTATGGCTCACCAGTCCAGAGATCAAGGCTGAGCAGCAAAGACCACTGAGAAAATATTGTCATGAAGTCTTACCTATGTGAAAGAGTTTGTACTTCACTGAAGACTGCTTAGCATTATCTGAGCAGGTCTTAAACCCTTTTCCATACAGTTGTTGTCCAAACCAGTAAAGTATCATTGAAGCCAAATACCAACTACATTAAAAGCCTCCTGAGCCTGGCCTGTGTTTTCTCCTTGTATTTTCCTGGTGACTGTGTGAATCTCCTGCCCCTCTTTGTAAAGAGGCAAACTTTTAGGTGTTTTTAATTTCAACAGCATGCAGTGCAGGAAGACCTTTGGACATGACCAGGGCTCCTGGTTGGATTGACTTTGGGCAGGCCTGGAAACAACTGGCTAATAACATCAAATCAAATTCCTTGCATAGTTGTGACAGAGACAGCAGGAGAGGAGCCACACTTGATACTGAGCTTCAGGCAGAGGGTCAGCTGCAGGCATTGAGCCAGAGGATGTATATGTGCAGGGAGGCTAGATCAGGGTGGCAACACAACTGTGAGGTGCTTCGCAGATGGTGGGTGGATGCCCATGAAGCCTTCCATAATAATCTCTGAAATACCCAGGATTTCATTTGGGTGTCAGGCTGCTTGTTTCCTCAGAGAACAGTTTACAGCGGAGTTGTGTGTTTACAGAGAACTGCTAGGCTGCCCTTTTGAAGTGTTTAAATAATATTGTATCAACGCGGTGCAGACTGATATGTATCTTAGCAACTGTGTCAAGTTCATGATGGGCTAAAAATCCAAATGGATATCAAACAATCTGGAGCCTCAGAGCTTAGAAAGCTGAGAATAAGGAGAAAATTACAAGGTTATTCTGGGCCCAACTGATGCTCTCCTTCAACTTCACACTGTGCTAATTGTAGCTTAACAAGTACCTTGAAACTATAATTAAAATGCAAGATACACACTGTATCTCCAAAATTGAATACCATAAAAAAAATGTTTCAAGACAGAAAAAAAAATGAAATATCGTAAGTGTGAGTGAAGTTTAAAAGGTGGTAAAGTTTATAATGAAGCAAAATATACTTGTCTGTTTTTATTTATACTTTACTCTTTATCAGTTGGTTCTTAAGTCCAGAAAACTATGTTTGAAGATAAGGTGACATGCTGTATGTTTACCCGAAGTGCTATGGGAGCATGAATAGAGGCACAGCTCCCTTCATAAGCATAAGCAAATACATGTCATCTACTGTGCTGCTACAAAAAGACATGCAGCTCTGAGCTGTGCAGAAACTGGCACCATAGAGAGTCTGAAGCCTTTTGTTCTCAGACAGGTTAAATGGGTCATAAATTGTCCCAGAGCTAGCAACGGTCACTTGGCATCACATTTCGATGATCTACATTCATGGTCACCCTGATTATTGTGTGACTATTTTGGATCATCCTTGAACACACTGTGTGAGCTGTTCTTTTTGGATTCAAGAGGCTGAATTGGTACTGTCTGCTGTACCTGAAATGAGTCTGCAATGTCGTTTGCATTAGGGAATGAAGTAAAACACACTTCAGCTTTCAAAATGTGTCATGCAAGAGTTGTTCAAATTTCCCAGGTACTCGTTTATACTGAGATCTATGACTCAACTAATGGTTTCTATGAAGCCAATATTTAAAAGCTTTATTAGTTAAGCCTATTTAAGTACCCCAAAGCTGATTATAGGTCTGAGAGTTTCAAGCTGTCAGTACTTCATCAGAACTTTAACTCATCAGATGTCTCTGCCAGAATTCTTACAAGGTAGGATTGTGCTTGGTTTGTTCATCTTTTTTCTTGGCAAGAACAGATTTCAGTAGTTCTCATTGATTCCTACAGGAATGACAAAAATATTCTACAAGGGATAGTGTGTACAATGCTGTCAAAAGATCACAAAGCCATAAAGTATTTTATTACCCAGATGATACTGTGTCTTAGCTTCAAACTAATTCATAAGCGCATCTACACTTTTGTAAATCTTCCTAGTTAAGGGTAGTCTTTCCATTTATGGCATTTATGAGACAAGATAACCATAGTTTTCAAGGAAAGCACATAGCAAACTGGGTGCAGTGTGGACTTTTTAAGGAGTTTAATCTGTTTTGTTTGGGTTTCTTTTCATTACTTAACCAAATTAAGATCACATAGAATTGCAGGCATTTATTCAGCATTGACTACTTGGTAAAGCCAGGGCAGGTGAGTTTTCAAACGAGGTAGTGGACAAAGGTCTGTCTATTACATAGTAGCTACACTGTGGAATAAGGGAAATAAAGACATTTTCATGTTCTTCATCTAGAGAGAACCCATAATGCAGTACTTGCAACCAATCACAAATATTTTTCTGACTGAATCTTTAAAAGCCCGCTTGTTTATAGAAGGGAAGCTGATTTGTTTGTATGTCATGGATTTTATAGAATATTTTCAATACAGTTCTATATTGACAGTTCTATAAAAGACAGATCTAAGACAGAATGAAGGAATAATAATGGCCCAAATTGAAACTGATGCAAAGTTTGTTTTAAGTGTTCATGGTTATGACCTTATAGTCCTTGAGTATGCTGGGCAAATCACTGCCGTAAGTACCAGGGAGTCTCAATGAAGAGTAAGGGCAGCCCCTGAGGTTCTAGCCAGGCTTAGGGCAGAGATGCACTGTGTAAGAACAAAGTGTTTGGTTTAGCACATGGAGATTAAAGGATCAATTTGGTAAGATGAAGCAAGAATATAGAGTTATTAAAGTTAAAAGGATCCTTAACTTGATTCACCATGTGATGCTGAGTGGGCACAAAGGTGGCTAATGTGGGTATGCTTCTCGTTGCACCGTGTGAACCTCTGAAGATTGGAGGTCCCATCTAATCTTCAGTTACTTCGTCCTTCCCAGTTCTTGTGTCATGTCTGAGATGTGGGGTTTTACTGACTCAATAACCGAATCTCCCAGCTGATGACTTGCACCTTTCCCAGGAACCACAACAGATGGTATAAACATCTCTGTGTTTTAGGACACTGAGAGCATTTCAGTATATGAGGTTGAGGACTTCTTCAAGATCCCAATGGCTCCAGATGAGCAACTGTAATACTGGAGTATTGGAAAGAGCAGCAGAGACTGGAAAGAACAGTAACTCCAACAGTCAGAAGGCAAGTTTCTTTTGAAGAGTTATTCCTTTGGAAGTAGTTAACTTTTATTAAAAACAAAGTATGAAGATCTAAATGGAAAGGCAATGGAGTGATTTTTCTAGAGTTAACTATCTGTTCCCAACAAATATTTTTAAAAAATTTACCATGAAATCAATTTTATTGGATGTTAAAATCACGAGTCTCTTCCATTGTGCAAATTCTCTGAAATGAAATGCTCTTTTTTGTGAAATAATGCTTTTTTTCCCCATGGGAAAATGATGATTTTACAGGAAATAAAATACTTTTCCTTAGGAAAACTTTGCCTGAAGGGAGAAAATGAAACTGAAAACTTCTCTTCCTCTGAGTATCTTACTGGGAGATGAAGATGCCACGTACCCTACAGCCTCACTGCCCCTTCAGCAGCCAGCCAAGGGAGGCAAGGTATATCTGTTTCTCCCTGTCAGCCTCCACTGTTGGTGTCAATTTCATTCCTGTGAAATTACCAAGATCCTTTCCAGCAGACAGTAGGAAGAGAAAATTCATTATGATTCTTCCAAAACAGTTTTTTTTCTCCTACAATTCTGTTTCCATAAAGCAAAGAAAACATGTCTCTAAGTTCTTGCCCCATCCTAGAAGGGAAGAAAGCTCTCCAAACCATCATTCCTTTTGAAGGAATGGATATGATTCTCCCAGGTATTCTATTTGAGACACTTACTGGGTGTTAGTCCAACGTAAGTGACACACGGGAAGTGCTGTGTGGTGGGAAGATGCGTTGTGCCTAGTGTAGGTGAAGATGTTTCTTCCACAGGATGGAAGATGTTTCAGGATGCAGAAGGCTGCATAAGAGGGCTGTAATCTCCAACAGAGCTTCACAAACATTATTGTGTTAAAATGTGAGAGCTGTTTAGTGAAATTCCTCTTGTTAGCCAATCCCTGTTTTTTTCCAATGTTCTCCCCTGCTTAGCTGTTCCTCTGATATATCTTCCCTTTCTTTCTGTCACTTTTCTGATTATATATCACCCCCTTCTTACCTTTCCATAGGAATTTCCTTCTTGTGGGTGGGGGGCAAGGAATCTGTTGTATTCAATCCCACCTTACTCCTGAGAACAGCATTTTTAACCTTCATGGTATCTAAAGATACTTTCAAGATATGACAGAAGAAAAGAACTAGACAGTGACACCAGTATTCCTTCTGGCACAGTAAAAAGAAACCTGAATGTTTATGCAAGAATAATTGTAACAACAACATGCACTGTCTTAATAATAATATTCCCCTCTCCCTGAGTGGCAAGGCACTAATATGAATACAATTCTATGAAATGTATATTTTTTCTTTATCTGAAATATTGTAGGTTTAGGGCCTTTGTGCTTTTTGCTCTTCTTGACTTGCTCCCTATCCTGGAATTAATTGTTTATTCCTTTGAATTGATATTTACCCAATACTTTCCAAATGACTAACAAGTTCTTGGGCCTCAAATGAGAGTAGATCGGACTTTGTTTGAGAAATTCAGAAAGAAAGATGACACATACATGTTCATCTAAGCCAAGCTTCTCTCCTGCTCAGCAGGTACCTATTTGCTTTAAGTCTGCCTGCACTCCTCAATTGTAAATGATTTTTTTTTTGTGATTGCCTGTAAAACAATGATTTCCTGAACAGTATTTTTGTTTCAGCAGGATTTCTTATTATTTTGTAATTGTAACTTTATTCATCAGAAGAAAGAGCCACATCTCTTTCTGACCAGGCTGTGTGATCCAAAAAAAAAAATTAGTGTAGTTGGTAGTCCTTTCTTCTGCTTTTAGATACTTCTAGTGTGAGTTGCAGTTTTCTGTAGCCCATGATGCACTAAAATGACTTCAAGGGCTCCAAAGAAATATTAATTCTCATTTTAACACTGTGTTTGAGTGCAAGTCAAAGTTCTGAAAGAGTTTTTGTATCTTTCCCCTCAGTTGCACTATTTGACACTTCAGATGCTGTGTTGAACTCAGTTATTCTATTATGGGAGAATGTTTGTTTCTCTCTTCTAACAAGTCTCCTTAATCAAAATTGTTTTTTGTTTACATTTTTATTTTAGAATAATGGCACTTCATATGACTGTTCTTCTCTAAGATGTTATTTAATGTTCGACTTTCATCTTTTGGTTTAAATTGTGTTGCGATGTTCTCATTTGTTTTGAGATCAGCTATGGTTACAATATTGGCTTCAGCTTTTTGAACACTTTGGAGTTAAATAGTATTTAAATCCAAGATTAATCATGTTGGGTTTTGCCACTAGAGAAAGAGTTCCATCTGCTAATTTTAAGATTACTTTGGGTTGAGTAATTTCAAATATTAACAACAAGGCATTAAGCTTGAGCTTGTTTAAATTCTCTCAGTTGTTTGAAATCAAAACTCTTCTGCTTCCTTTATACTTACTGTCAAATCACAATACAATATTTAGAAGAATGTTTTGACCAGTTCTATTAGTCACAAAGATATAACCAGATGACATTCTACTTTTTAATTTAAAACTTTCATTTAAACCCACCAAAATATATAATCTGTCGTTCTTCCTGAAATGTTTCACATGCAGGAAACATGCAGCAACAACACAGTTCTGTTGTGCTGTTGGTTACCACTTTGTCTAGGCCTGGTTACTGGACAGCCTGTGCTTGAGTAATGGGAAGTGTGTGCTGACAAAACACTTCTGAACCTCTCTCAATAGCAACACTTGGACTGCTGCTTCAAAACAGAAATTGCAATAGGAACACAGGCCTCCCTGATTTCGTGGAGACTAAGCTGTGACTGGATGCTGTTGTCATTTCCATCTTTTATCTCTAGGTTGGGGACAAAACTACTGAGCTCTTCACTCTAGGGAGCACTGCAAGCACACAAGAAGTCATGTTGAAGTTGCTGAGCATCTATGTAGAGTCAAGGATTAGCTGTCATGATTAAGGATCTCAAAAGCTAGCTCTTATTTATTTACTTTATAGGGGCTTATTAGAAAATAACCCTCTCAGTTTTGTTTTGATTTTTTTTGTTGAGTGGAAGTTGGATCGGCGATTCCTGCCAAGCAGTTATTTTACAATTTCTTTTGTATCAATTCTCTCTGAAAACAGTAAAATCTGCCTGAAGCAGATTTCTATAAATCATGGTTATGTATTTATTGGGAAAGATTTCTAAGTGTTCTTGCAGAAACTGGAAAACTTCACCTTGAATGAAGTCAATGTCTTCTCTGAAAATATCCATTGAAGGCAGTATTTCAGGAAAGACAAAATATATGGTACAATACTGCTGCCTTTTCCTCCTCAACATTAACCTCCCTTCATGTTCTTTCTTCAGTTAAGGGATATTAAGTCCCTGAAGTGAGAAATATCTATGACTAGATGTGTTGCCCCCCTTTTTTTTTACGCTTCCCTCGGCATATTTCTTTCCCCTTTTTTTATCCTAATTTTTGACTTGTTATTTCACCTCCCCCCTCTCCTTTCCCACATATTAAGGGATTAAAAAAGGAGGAATAGTAACAGAAATTCTGAAAGCAGAGATTTCAAGAGTGTATTTGATTCCTATAATGTGGAGTACTTTCATCTCCAATTAAAAGGAATGATGGATGAATCTGTTTAAAACACAAGTTCAATCACCAAATGATTTAATTTTACCTATGTTACTGTGGCTTAAAATTTTCATACAATACTGAATCTAATGGAAATTCTCCTCTGAATGTTCAGGAACTGAGTCTTACAATGCTGAATTTTGAAATAATAAAAAAAATATAATTTAAAAAAAAAGTCATTGCAAACTAAAGCATGGCTTATACAAAATTTCCTGCTTCTTTGTAAAAGCTGCTAGTTATTTAGGAAAAGGGTGAGGAAATTCCATTTTCACTATTGCATCATAACTCTTTCTGTATCTTACAGTGGATTTTTAGCATCTAATATACAAATAGACAATAAAGTATTACATTACTCTGACTAAGTTCAAGAGTCAGTCAAAACGAATGTGTTCTCTTTGTGGACATTAAACAACACAAATATACATATTATTACTTTCTATGCAACAGAGCACATGCCAGGACTGCTGTGGACGCAAACTAAAGCGAGCTGGATGAACTATATGTATCTCCAGAAAAAAGCAAAAAGTTTAACAGCTTTATTAAAAAAAAATCAATGCAAAAATTAATCTATTAATCTCTTTCCTTAAGCTCACTGAGTTTTACAGAAAACACGTAAGGCCATAGTTACAACAACATTTTTTTATCAAGTGTGTTATATATCAGCACCAAAAAATTCAAATTTACAAGATATTACTCAGTGAAGAAACGTTTTAAGACAAATGCATAGCCACATAATTTGAAAATCACTCATCGGTTTTGTCTGCCTTCTCAGAGTGGATAGGTGGTCTTTGAGTCATCATTTGGCTGTTAAAGAGGAATATAGTGCTTAAAAAAGAGAAAAATTAAATACAGTGAAATTTATTGTGTAGGTGTTCCTAAACTTCTCTTAGATGAAAGTAGAGCAAGAATCAATCTAAACTGTCACAATGCACTGCAGTGTGAATTGTTTCATCTACTGGTACTGACTGAGCAACATTAGCTAAAAAAAAAAGGAATTCCAAGCATTTTGACATCTCTTTCACTACTACCAGGGCCAGTGAGTCAAGTTAACAAGTTGAGGGAGAGATCGAAGAGGCACATGGCAGGCACAGATGCAAAGCAGCTCAGGCAAGGGCAAGGCAGAGGGTTTGAGATTCAAAGCAGCTTCTTGAGCAAAGGGTGGAAGGCCCCCAGTGAAGCATCTCTTGGCTCTCCCACACTTGTCTGAGATGGGTTACTGCTGTGCTGTATCAGAGCTGGCCTTGAACACAGGCAGCAAAACACTGAGGGGCACAGATACCCTGCCAAGTACAAGAAATAATCTCCCGCATTGATCAAGCTGTGACAACATCAGGAGACAACCTATATCAACTTTGTTTCCAAAAAACAAGTTCTTGTTCATGCATGCAGTCCCATTGAGGTCCCACCACTTCTGCAGCTCCTCGTCTATGACTGAAAGGTGTGACTGATTTTTTTTCTTCAACCTTAAAGGGAAAATACATATCAACTCACTAGAGCATGCTTTTTGTTTCTGTGGTTCTGTCATTCCAGACTGTCCAAGGTTTCATGGATGAAGGCTGACGGTGTGTTAAGAACATCTGTAAATCAACACAGATTACAAGTTTTGGCAGATTTGCTGTCATTCATGCACATACCTTGTTTTGGTGATTGTTGTTGTGTTTTGATTTTCTTTTTCAATGAGGAAATGGGAAATATGCTGGCTGTGTGCACCCCTGCTATGTGCCACAGGCATGCATGGAACCAGTTAGCATGTGGAAATGCCTTCCTGCCTTTAGGGGTAACAAGCAATATGCACAACCATGTTATCATTTTAAAACTAGCAATCACTTTTGTCTGCCTTCTCAGAGTGAATAGGCAGTCTCTGATGAGTTTCATTATTTGACTGTTAAAGAGGAACATAGTGCTTAAAGAAGAGAAAAATATAAAAAATAGCTCAGGTTTTCAATAGTCAACCTAAGACTAGGTCTGACTAAGAAGCCTCTCATCTATGATTCTATGATCTCAGGGCACAGAAGCTCAAAGAAGGGAATGGCCTGAGGGAATAAACCTCACTCCAAAGACTTAATCATCCTGTTTCAGAAGATCTCGGCTTGCTTGGCAGAGGCAAACATGGGCTTTTGGGTGATTTAGAGTAAAGAAGCCATTATTAGGAATTGATTTGATTTATTGTTTTCTGTCCAAGTGCTACTTATTCCAATCTCCTGTGGTTATTGAACTTATAATCAATGAGTCAATTTTGGAGTATATTTACTTCTTGATTAAACAAAAAAAAAAGAAAAACTGACAAAATAATGGTTTTGAGAAAAATGGTTTTTAAAAATAATTTCCAGAAGCCTCGATGTAAAAATCAAACCACAGTTATGCACAAAATGTATTTCTCCTTTGCTAGTTCAAATGTGCTCAAAAACTCTTTTTGCAAGCATTTTGTTGCTAGTTTGCAAGACCATGTTTTATAAAAGCAATTTTCAGTAGTTAACTTAATGCCAGGCCCAGTTTCTGGAATGGAAACACAGGATAATATTCATAAATAAATTGCCCTTAACCTCCATTAAGCACTTGGTAAATATCCTCCCAGGTTCACAAGGGTATTTAAAGACGGAACTCATATTTGCCTAATTCTCTGAGGGAAATGGAAACAAATGGGAGTTAAGTGCCTATTGAGAAGTTCTGGATCTGGGCCTAAGTGAAAAAGGCTTAGTTTAATTTGCCTTAGAAATCTGCTTTTCTCTATTCCATACAAAAAAAATAATATATTTTTAGTTTTCATATGTGGAAATCTGGCACCATGTCATTGTTTACCACCAAAGTTCAGACCAGTGAAGGGAAATGCAAGTCATGCTGCCATTGAGACTGCTTATACATATATAGAGTGTAAAACTAAATTTTAAATTCTGTTTTGGTTTTATTCAGGCCTGAACATGCAAGGTGCTTGATAGGTCATAGGAGAATTTCCTTCCTCAAAGTCTTCCAGGCCACCATAAGTCTAACACCTATTAAAATGGATATAACCAGGAATATAAAAAATACAAATGGAAGTGATGAAAGTGAGATAGGTGTCAAGTTAATTTCTTTTTGGTGACTATGCTGATAAAATAAAGACTAGGGGACATTTTCTTATTTTAATTTCACAGTCTTCAGCAATAGGCAGCATGACAAACAGAATTTGACTTAGTTGGTGATACAGAACCAGTTCCTTGAACCCAACAACTCAAAAATGACCAAAAAACTGCCTTGGTTGGGCAGGGAAAGGTTCCCTGATCTGGAAGCTTTTCCAGGCAGGCTAAAACCTGTGTGGTCACTTTCATGCTACATTTTGCATCACTATTTGTGGATGGCTAGGGTATCACCACCAGCAGCAAAATTACTTTCTTCAGAGACTGAAGTGCTCTTAACTGATCCTAGGCTCAGATGTGAAGTTGTCTCTATATATATGATTGTGATAGATATGTGTTTATGTAAAGATGGTGAAGAACTGCCTTGGTTTACCCTTCTTGGCAGCTTAGCAAAATGTACTCTACAAAAGTGGAGCTAAAAAGCCAATATCTCAGTTTCTGTGGAGTGGTGGTATCGTACCTATTTGCTTCAGCTTTTGGATGAACTCATTTCACATAGATTAAATATTAGGATAGATTTGATCCTACAGTCAAATTTTCATAGAAGCTGGGTAAAGGTGATGGATACGCTACTGAAGTATCATCAAAACAAACTCTATAGCAACTGTGGTCTGCCTTGGATGCTTTCCACAGATTGCTTTTCATTGTATTAGAACTGATTGATCCCAGAGTACAGATGGATTCCTGAGCTCTAGAGGTTAGTTGCATACCAATATATTCGTAGCAACATATCATGAAAATAATCAACACTTCAGTTCTTTATATTTTTTTTAGTAGTCTTTCTCCTGGGGTTGAGATAATCCATCTGCCATAGTCTTATTTTCTATTGCTTCATGGTTTATCTGAAAAATCTGATTTTTGCATCTTTATGTACCACCTGGCTCACAGGAATGAAACTCAGTAGGAACAACAACATAGAAAATATAGTTAGGTGTTTTCCATGAAAAATCTTTACTATAGATAAAACTATTCAGTTCCTTAGGGACTAAGTGAATGTTTCTCCTTGTGCTATTCTCACCTTTTATGAAGCTTTTTTTTTTTATAAACTACTATTCTCATATGTGCTGTTAAATTGTTTTGAGGGGTACTGGAGGGAAGAGAGAAAGGTAAGGAGCTAGTATTACATTTTTTCCTGCATGTAACCCTAAACCTTTTTAAATTTATAGAATCTGAAATATTGCCAATTTTGAGTTTTGAATGATTTTACACTGACAGAATATTCAGGATTAAGAGATGCTAACTAAAAATGCTGCATTAAGAGAACTTCATTGCATTGTTATGTTATTGAAAAATCAGGAAATGAGAGCATTATGGGTTTGTGTCTAACTTTAAATGTCTTGCCTTTGGATTGTCATGACAATAAAATCTTTAGATTGTGTTTAGTACTGCTGCTATGTTTTATGGGTTCATATCTGACAGCATAAAATGCTAAACTAGAAAACAGCACTTCTATTTTGTTGTTTTGGGTTTTTTTTTTAAATAGTCTGGATTTTTCATGTTTCATCTTGAATAGCCTGAGAATTTTCAAAATCTTGGGGAAAAACCTTAGTGTAACAGAGGAGCCCTTCCCTGGCAAGGGTGGTCATCTGGCAGTGAGGGCATCCCAAGACAAAGAATTGTTGCAATCACCTGTGCACTTCAGAAAAAAAAGTGTTAGAAAAATACTCAGGAATTCTCTCTCAGAATTGCCAGTGCTGTATATGGTACTTGCCATTACAACTGCAACATATCCATCATAACTATGGTTTCTGCATGCACTTGGAAATTAAGATACCTGTTATAAATGCTTGGTAACAGTTTACATGCAATAAATTTTACTTTATCTTCTGTTTTTTATGCTGTCAAAGGATCTGTAGAGTTACGTTGTGAGGAAACTTGGACTTTGTGTGCTCAGAGATGACAGTTGTTTAAGGCATTATCAGTATTGTGGGCCAGAATGGTTATATTTTCTGACTCTTGTATAATTCAAGGGGCAGTCATGGAGTGAAAAATTTCTTTAACTCATTTCTGTGCCATTTTCATCCAGAGAAAGAGACTGTGTTTAAATTGCATTTAAACCCTGGCTATTAATGCTGCTCCATTGTTGTTTCAGCACAGGGTTATGGGCTGCTTTCCTTTCCTGTGACTACATGCATGTTAGCTGCCAGGAGTCCCTTGGAAAGTACCTATACCCACCTGCTTAGAGCAGCCTTACTTAACCATAAAAAGTCTATCCATATTCACTGTAATATCTCACTATGTAGTGAGAACAAGCTACTAAACAAATAAAGCTAGCTCCTTCTTTTACACAGGCTGTATCTAATTCCCTCTTTTACTGACCACAGAAGGAAGTCACTTAAAATCAGTGAAAACAAGACTCCCAGGTGAAATGAAATAGGCTTGGGATAGGACTTGCATGGTACAAAACACACCTTTTTACTGTGCACCCTCGGGGGCTGCAGCAAATATATTCCATGTGCTGTTTTTATAAGCTGAGAGCACAGTCTGTTGGATTTTGTTTTGTTTGTTTGTTTTTGATCGTTTAAGACTGTATCATATCTAAACTTCCACTTTGAGTAAGATCTGCTGTTATTACTCCAGGGATGTGAGAGCCAAAGAACAGTTTTTATCATAGGGTTGTTTTAAATAAACATTTGTTTTGATGTGGGTGTTCTCTTTTGACTGACTAATCTCACCAGCTGTTTAGCATCTTCTCACATGATAAACTTGGTGCAAAATAGTAAGTGAGGGGGATGCTGAGTTTTGGGGCAGAACACTTTCAATGACTGCTAAGATTTTAATGCTGGAGAGGGAGAAATTGCTATTCATGAAAGAAAATCAGGGTCTTAATTCCTGAGTGGCACATGCAATGAAAACCTGAGCATCTACAGGGCTTACTTGCCATGTCCCTGACGTTCAGATCTGGCATATTTATGACATGTGGTGACAGAAGCAGGGGCAGTAACAGGGTGTACTGGATTTGCAAACCAGCATGGGAAGTCCATACAATAGAGGTGAGCAGAAATGGAAGACAATAAAAAGTTACCTTGTTATAGTGTTATAATTAAGTCTATTTGTCAGACTTTCTTCCTCTCCACCTTTCTCCAACCCATTTCTCATTCTCTCTCAACCTTGTCTTAAACTCTCATTTCTCCCAGTCTTGGGTCTCTTGCAGCTGTTTTTTCTTCCCATGTGAATAATCAGTCAGTCAAATGGACAATCTGCTGTAGACAGATTATAATCTCTCAATGAGATCCCAGAAGCAGGAAACTGAGATGTGTAGGAAGCAACCTATTGTCCAGAATACTCTCTGGTCGAGATGTGAGAGGCCAACAACTGCTCAAATGTACTTTGCTGCATTTGCTGTTACTGTGTTTAGACACTCCTTCTCATATGCATTTTCTTGGCTAGTCCCCAGCTTCCATAGAACTTCCTGTGTGGTTTCAAGCTGTGGGGATATGCAGGGTCTCCTTCCATAGGATGGCTCTGCAGAAGCCAAAGCATGTCCAATCACTCTCCCAACAGTATGGTGGGAGCAGGCTTTCTGAAGGATGTCAACAGTGGCAAAATAGAATGACTCAGCCATAGTTCTAACCACTAAGGATTGTGTAGCAACATTTTTTTCAGACAAGAAAAATGTTAGAGAGTAAATCAGATGAGTTTTTAAACCACATAGCAGAATGAAAGTGGTGGTTATGATACAAGCTGTTTTATCGCCCTAGCAATTTTCCAGTGGTCTTGCCTATAATTTTAGTAAATCCAGCTGTGGTGTTTAGTAAAAAAAGAGATTTGGGTTTGGTTTGGGGTTTTTGGTTTGACTTTTTTAGTTTTTGTTTTCTTTAATTGACTGAGTTTTCACATACTGTAAAAGGTCAGAGATGAATGGGAAACATTGATTCACTTTTATAAGAGCTCTACCTGCCTCTTTAAAAGCTATATTTTGTTGCTACTTTGGCCTGAAGTTGGCAATTTATCTGTAACAATCTGTATCTTGTGGTCTAAATTAGCCTTATTCCAACATACAGAGGCAGGATTGGCATTTTTGAACCAGAGACATAAAAAGTAGCAAGGTTGTTCTTTTATAATCCCAGAGCATACTTCTTACAAGTCTTCTCTCTAATTGTGGTGAACATGATGGCTACCTTCCCTTCAAAGTACCCTTACAGGGAGCACAACTTTTTATTTCTGGCTGGCAAATGAGAGGGATGGCCTGGCAGGGAGCAGCATTGCTGGAACTTACCCGTCCCAGCCAGCAGTGGCTCCCAGATGTGTGTAAGATCATTTCAGAAACCATGGTAGTCTAAGAGTATAAGTGAGGCAAGATCTGTGGGGAGGGGTAATAGTTTTTATTAGATTGATATTCTTGGAAAAAGACAGGCTTTCAGGCACTCAGCCTGTCTTCATGTCTGAAATTGTGTTCTGCACAGCCTGCACAACAAAATATAATGAAATTAACTCTTATTGCTAATGTCTCTAATTTGGCTGTGCAGCAATCTTGTAGTGGCAGCTGCCAGGTGTTTCTGGTTTCAGGTCAGCCTGCTCAGCCACTCCTCACTCTGGAACACAACCCCTAGGAGGTGAGAAGGAAATTTCCTGGAAGGTATTAGTTTCTTGGGTTCTTGTTTGTGCCTGTTAAAAGGCCTCTCATTAATTATCAAATGAGTCATGCAATCCTATTGAATTAGAGTATATGCACCTGTAAAATGTTCTGCCAGATAAAACAGATCCTTTCAAGTATAATTGAATGTATCAATGTCAAAGTCAGCTCTACCTGTGATGGAGTTTAAAACTTTACATCATGTACAACATTTATTTCAGTGTATTCCCAGTTTGTCACTGAATTAACCACACCCAGGTGTGATAGAAGTGCCAAGCTCAGCACCTGGCTCTCCCTGGAAAACTTGTGCTGGGCTTGTTAAGGGCAATGAGGCTCAGCTGTGCTGGAAGTGTTGCCTTTGCCCAGTCATGTGCATAAAGAAGCTGTGGGAGTGCACGAGGCTGCTTTTGGCTTAGGGTGAGAGTGCAGCCATCATGGATGCGTTGGAGGTGAGGAGGTCTGTGAAAGGAGTATGAGAAGGGGTTGCAGTGTGACTTTAAAGAGTGATATTACAGAGGTGCTTCTCTCTAATGTGGTAAGTTAAATATCTCTTACTTCATTGCTAAAATGGCCTTCCTTTCCCATTTAGGGGGGGCAGCAGATGTGGACTGAGAACCAAGCCATTTTTTTCTGAGCAAGGAAGACTTGCCACAGAGTACCTGCAAAACTGAGAGTGAAGGTAAGTCAGAGATCCTTTAAAGTTGCTCACTTTAGGCACTCAAGATTCCTATCTAAAAAGCCAGTATGATATATGAATATTCTTTGGATTTAGTGTTCATTGGGATCCATATGTGATCATTCTCTTGATGTCTTTTCCTCAGAATATCAGTGATATATGAAGTGTCCTAGGGAAACGGATTTTGTCACTATTGTCTGAGCTTCTCAGAAGGACTTAGCCTATTTTTATTTTTCTTGAACCTTTCTGGTTGCTTCTGGTTTATTTTGGTTTAGGCCCTTCCACATTCAGTTCAGAATGCAAAGGACTCTGAAGTCATTAGGTTTCAGTTAAGGTGTGTCCATTTAACAACACATATCACAAATTTCACTGAAAATTCAGGAAATTTCTCTGCTTGAAAGGAGGAGGTTAAAAAAAAAAAGGAAAAAAAAAGTAGCGACAAACAAACTTATTCTATGGAACATTCTCATAGTCCTTCAAAAACAAGAGTATCTCTAAGGTCTTAAGCTTATGTATTATTATTAACAGAAACAATCTCTGAAAAATAAGGTCTCTAATTGAATCTTCATTATCTAACCACATGAGTATAACGTGGCAATTCAGAAAACCTGTGGTCTAATTCATTTGATGTTGTTGAAGTGAATTACTTATGTTACAGCTGTTTATATAATCAGTGATCTCTCAACTGTGTGGTTGTTCTATGGCTCCTTTCATCAAGACTTAATCTGTGATTTATAACTCATAGTAATGAGTCAGACTTTTGGTGGTTTCCATCTGGAGGAAGTGTTATTTTGCAAGCTAAAACTTTAGTTATTTACAGCATTAGTAAACCCCAAAAGAAACTTAATAATTTTATCCAGTTTACCATAGGACTGGGCCTATCTAGTTGCTTACTTGCAGCCTATCACAGTGCATATTAATAAGAGGCAAACTCTCTTGTTAAAAAGAAATTTTCCAGAATTTTGAATAAATTTTTTTGTCATGTCAAGCTCTATATTACTTTTGTTGGTTCTAGCTTTGTGGAAGACTTAATGTTTTGTAAGTTTCTATAGATTCTTCCAATATGTCTAAAAATATCTAAATGTTATGAAACTTATTTTTTTAATATCACCAGTTAGTGTAAATTTTATGGATCTTGTTTTTATGCTTGGGTTAAAGTAATAAAGCTTCACAAAAGTCCTCATTGTAAAAGCAGAGCATCTGGCAGTTTTTGTGCTATGAGTATTAGTGTAACTTGCACCAAAAGATGGCTAGATAAAGGCATGGTTCAGTCTGTTTGCTCATGTTCCTGGGCTGCACATCAGTCTGAGAGGCAGGAGAAATAAACCCACCTCCTGTCTCCACCAGTGACTCACTCAGCTGCCTCTGCTCCTCAATCTCCCATGTGTAGTAAAATGGTAAGAATGATGCTTTGTCCTGCTTTATAAAATATTGTCAGATATCTGACTGTAAGTCTTCTGGAAGAGCTGAAAATACTTCCTAATGCTTTATATATATGCATAAGAACAAGCCACTAGTAGTAAAAATAGCTGAACTCTGTAAGAGGTAACACATAAAACAAGAGTCACACATGTTTTACTGACACCTGGTAAAACTTCCACACAAGTCTGAAGAAGCAATGACTGAATTATCTTTTATTTCAAAACTTCTCAGTAATTTTGGAAGAGACAAGTTCATTGAGATCCCCACAGTAAAAGAAAGAAGCCTGAAACCACAGAACTGACAAACATATAGACAATATCAGCACAAAATAACTGACTTGAAAGAGATTAATAGAACAAATAGATAGGACTGAGAACTCTATTAGGTCATTTTGAAGGAAGTACTTGGATAACAAATCTGCTCTTGATAATGAGTGCAGGCCACTCTCAGTCACAATAACAAGTTTGTACTGATGTGTGTTGCACTACTATTTTAAAGCACGTGTAGAGACTGCTAAACATTGGGCTGGACATGACTGTATTCTTATCGTGGTTTTTTGGTACATGGGTGAATAATATAAAAGGAAGTGTGAAAGTTAAGCTCAAAACTACAGCAGAGAAATGAACCATATGGCAGAAAGGTAATACAAGTGAGATCTCTAACAGCTAAATCATTGACTGGTAAACACAGTTCCTAGCACTGTGCTGACCTCCATAGTAATTTATGCTTATGTTTCTTCACCTGGAGCAGAGATGGCTAGAACAGGGGAGGATGTCTAATGGGTTGCCAGTAGCACTGCTGAAACCATTTCAGAAAGGAGAGGCACCTGTCCTAGGAGCTAGAGCAAGTCTTTGCCCTATATATTTCCCAGTCCCCTGTATACAAGGGTGCTTTTTAACAGAAAGCCAAAATCTGTGATAGTTGTGCCATGCATTAAATATGAAGAAATGCCTTGCCAATTCTGGTGCCTGAGGCATGGGTTTCATTAAACATATCTTCACAGTGTGTCTAGCTTCTAATTGTTAATGCCAGTAATTAATTCACCCAGATTTTTAATGAGACCTTTGAACTTAGTTGCCCTGGATCTTGATATAGTATTGTTTCAGTCTTTGAACAGAAATTCCCTAATCCCATTTGCTCTATTAATTTGCGTTATCAATAAAAGAAGCAACCATCTTGGGTGGCCATGAATCTGGAATGTGGTGATATGTTAAGGCTGCGAAGTAGGCAATAAGAGAACATGTCTCAACACACATCAGGAGTTTGGATAGTCAGAGCATCCAGAAAAAAATCCTCCCCATTTTATTTATTTATTTAAAAAGCCAATTCAGCTGGAATAGATATACACATGTTTTTGTGTGTACAGAAATAAATGCATGTGTATGCACACACAATGCACACACAATCAGTTCAAGAGAATCAGTTCAGTGAGCTCCCCAGTAGAACCAGAGAGAAGAAAAAGTGAAAAGTAGGGTACAGAAATCTGTGGGGAGATGAAAAGTGACTGCTTGCTTCAGTTTCCTGGGAGACGTCTTGGTGTAGAAAGAGAAGAGATCCTGGGTCAAACTAAGGAATGATTTAGTGGGTGCTGTTTGGAGTGCTTTTTTCCATGCATAAACGTTCAGAACTCTGGGGGCTTATTTAACTGTCTGCTACTTCTAAACAGCATCAAGTAGAACCAATTATTTGTTTATATTTATTTCTTTTCCAACAATACAGAACTCACTGGCACATAACTTTCCTTTCAAAACTGACTTTGTAAGTGTGGGTAAAAAATGTCAGAAGTTTGTGGTTTTGTTGTTAGGGGGATTTTTTTTAGGGTTCTGGGAACTGAAATGCAGCCTAAAGCTAAAAATTACATACCCAAATATGAAGTTTAGATAAAATCGGACATTCTAAAAATACTTGAAGTTGCTCTCACTTCTGTTAAGTAAAGGGTTGTTACAAGCAATTCTTGTGTTTGGTAACAGGCTGAATTCTCAATTCAGTCATGTCCAGTATTAGACTTGGAAACAATATGAATTAATCCAGATAAATTGAAAATGCAACAAACTTTTACGTATTGAGTTGTGAAAGAAACAAAGAAATTTATATCGATATTAAAAAAAAAAATCAATCTTCACCATAGATGAAGACAGTAGGTTAAGCAATAACTATTAATGATGAGTACTTGTAAGTCTGGGACCGTGTATTTTTTATCTTGTCAGTGGGAACTACACACCAAGATGTCTATACACTTCTTTAATTGCTTATGTTTTTAATTACTCTAATGTTATAAAGCTATTTAAGTAATTTGCCCTAGTTTCACGAGGACACAGGCTGTGAGAGTTTGTTCACTAAGCACAAGCATTCAAGTAGTAAGAAGGAAAAAGTCATCTTGAGGTGTAGAATTGATGTGGCACCTTTTGGGGCCACATTAAAAATAAGAACAAGTGCTAAGAACTACAGAATTAAAGTACAAGGACGTGTTGTATGCTGGAAGATGTGTACTTGGTCTATTGATTTCTGCAAGTGAAGGTGAAGATGTGACTTACAGTAGTCAAGTGGCTTTGTAGGGAAAAATAATAGATAGCTTCACTTTTTGCCATTGGATTTCTCTATGCTTTCTCCAGCTGATTGTAAGAGCTATGTAAATTCACACTAGAAATAAGGCTGTCTCTTCTCGCTAAGGGTTATTCATCACTGGAACAACTTACCTAGACATATAGTGGTTTCACCTTCACTTAGAGTATTTAAGGTATGACTGAAGATCTTTCTAAAAGAGATGCTGTAACTCAAATACAAATTATGGCCTGTGTTATTCAGGAGATCAGGCTATACTATCATAATGGTCCCATTTGGCCTTATGATCTATGACTAAGTAGCTGCCAGCAGGATTTTGTGGGGTTATAAATCTATCTTGGATGAATATACCTATTGAGCTTGATGAATTTTGTATATATGCTTTATGGATCAGGCAAACAAAATAGTGTCTGTGAGCATTTGACTGCCACCGCACATAGGAAAAATTCAGTCTTGTGGATTTTCTAAACTCCTCCTGTAGTTAATCCCAATTCCTTAGAACAGTAATGGTAGAAAAATATCTCTGTTGTTATCAGTCTGGTTTGTTTAATTCCACTGAACTATCTGGTAAAATCCTAGGGAGGCTGCTGGCACATTTACAGCTATCTGCTACACTATTGCAGAATGATGGAATCTGGAGGACAGCTTAGGATATCAGTAAAAACACCAGATGTTATATGCAGGCAAATGTAATGAATTAACTGCCATCAGCTGCAATTGATTGTTAGTGTAATAGCCCCAATTTCCAGATACTTTAATAATGGATAATGCATAAATATCCTTACTGAAATCAATCGAGCTACACACAATGTTTATAGTCATTTTCAGGAGTCTTGTTTCTTATCCTAGCTAAATAACTACAAGACCAGATTTTATATAAGTTTGTACAGATTTGCATCCCCTTGCCATATGTTTAACAGCCTATCTCATGAGATTCTCAACACTGGTGTCACAAATTCCAGTACTTGTGGTGGTGTTTCTAAAATCAGAGCTCAATTGTATCTGTATTCTATTGTAAACAAGGAGTACAAGGAATATTGCCTCTAGTGAAAGAATTGTTGGCCTTGAGTGTGACTTTTTTTTAAAAAGGATCTCAAAGGACATCATGTTCTCTTCAAGGTCAAACTGACATGAGCAAAAAAAGTCTAGATGAGTTACAGAAAAAACTATTGTGCTCTCTGTACAGACTCCTTAAAGGAGAATGCCAGGTTTGACATCATGGAATTCAAAACAAAATCTTATTCTGACTAACTGTAATTATTTGTATCAGCTAGGTACATAACGCCCTTAAAAGATCATTATCTTGGGATCTATCAAGGTTGACCTGTCTCTATAGCAAAATCTGAGAGCATATTTCAAAACTTATTGGATCCTCCTGAAAACCCATTAAATCCTATTAATCCTACATATCCTGATTGTCAAATTTCACTTAAAATAGTTAGTTATTTCTCTAAAATTATCATAGTATTTCCAGCAGGGGTAGCATGCTCTGGTTTAATTTGTGACTAACTTACTCTGTATTTGACAGTTACATGTAGAATGGTCATACAGGCTACGGTACAGTCTAAGTTTAGTATGTTCCTCTAAGGTTGGATTTAAACAAACTTCCCCAGCAAGCTGGTGTGGACCCAGCTGTCCCTCCTTAGCAGAGTGATGTTAGTGAGTGCTGTGGACCCCCCAGCAGGGTTTGCTCCCTCTTCTCTGTGGAACCTAATGTTGGACACTGGAAGAGGCAGGAATGGCAGGAACCTGTGAAAGCAGAGAGGGCAGCTGTTGCCATTCTCAAGGGCATGCTGTGAGCCCTTCTGCTGCCACCATGCATATAGCAGTCACCTTGGGACATGGATGGCTCCTACCAGAGTTTAGAGGCCGGCAGGGCTTGCTTTGTGGCTTAAGGACTACCTTGGCTGCTGGACACCTGTACAGCCTGGGTGAGTCCCTGCCAATGCTTACATGGGGCTCAAGTAACATTTCTGAACAGGAGAAAGAAACCTGGAAAAACCCAGATGAGCAGTACCAGTAACACCACAGGTGGGCTGAGGTATGATAGCACCTGACCATTGTATCATGCACGTGGGTGTTCAAGGGTGCACCTGAGCTGTTCTTGTCTTGACTGTTGCAGGTATGAGTGGTCTCTAACATGGTTACCATTGTTACCTTGCTTGATTTTATAAAGAAAGGTAAAATTTAGTCCTAAATAAATCCCGATTCTTCAGGCTGATCTGTAATCTGGAGCTCATCTTGATCAAAGCTGAGACCAATTTATATCTATTTAAGGCTAATTCTGAGTGTGTTCCAAACACATTTTTCTTTCACTTCTTCAAGAACCATTGTGAAATATTCTGTAACTGATTTAAAAGCAATAACTGCATTGCTAGGTGGTGTTCAAATGTTCTTGAAAAGCTTAGGAACAGAGACCAATTCCTGCAGCAATGTTGGAAAATTGTCCAGGGCTTTTTATCAAAAAACACAGTGTATTCTTGGACTGGACTGTGGCATGTTCATTTATTTCACAATCAAACATGGCATTTGAGAACGGAGAACGGTGCTGCAAAAGACAAGTTTCCTAATGAACTCATCTCTAAACCCTACAACAGGGTGCTTGCCATGGCTTGTGTCAGCACTCTAACGTAGTTCTGGCATGCTAAACTTGTCTATGGGAACAGTCAGAAAAGTAACTTCACTGTGGTTGAGCCCTTTTGCTGTGGGAAGGAAATGATCAGTAAGAACTCCTCACAGGTGGCTGTAAATTCTTAAAGTACTCTTATGGCACTCTAAGTTTTCAATGAAAACTTAGCTAACAATTTCTTTTTTTTTCTTTTAAAATCCTGGTTAAGCATTGCAAGAATTGTAATAACTTAAAGGAATGAAATTGTATTTGTAAAGCTGGCTAATGTGGATTTGATATCTTTTCATGTAACTGATTACCTACAGATAGTGACAAGTGTTCAGAAATGCAAACCAGACTGAGACAAACAAAGCATTATTGTGGAATTTGAGGTAAATAGAATGACATTTGGCATAAATGAGCTATTTCTAGAAAAAGCAATTATTCAGCTTCTCTTTTTCTAATAAATTTTTATTAAAATCATTGTCATAGATGGAAAAAATCTTTGCATAGTATATAATCATTCTCAGAAGAGATTATATCAAGTATGTTTAATAACATTTATTGTTGGATACGCATTTGGAGGACAATGTTCCTTTGTAACGAGTTTCCACAATGTCTAGTTCAGCAAGACAGGGCAGGTTTGCAATGTTAACGTGAGCGAAGGTGAAAGACATTATTAAAGATTTTATTACTTTATCAGTGAGTATATGATCCTTGGTACCACACTTAATTATGTTGATGATCACTTCCTTACCTGTTTTATGGAGACACGACATGGGAGGAACAGTTACATTTTTCTCTTCCAAGATAGTTGTTGAGTAGGTAATTATGTCTCGTCACTGTCAAACTTCTGCTGTAATGGGGCTCAGTGTTCACTTTTAAAGAAACAAATAAAATCCATGGGTTTGTTTATCATCTTGAAAGATAAAGTTCCTGACAAAATAAGGACTGAAACAAAATGAGATGTAATGTAATCTAGTTTAAAAAACAATCTGTAGAAACACAGACCTGCAGCCACTGAAGCCAAGGGCAACACACTGGTTTTACCTCTGCAGAAGGAAGATCAGGCAGTTAGTCTTTAGATGCAGAAGGTTAATTTTGCTTTACTGTGGTTATGTAGAAATTTGGTGAGAATAAGGTAAAGGTTTGAGCTGCCAATTTAAGCAGAGCAAATATCCAAAAGATGTCACTGTTACTTAAAGTTATTTACTACTTTTTAAAAATAGTTCAACACTGCTTGATGACTGAGAAAGAATGTTCCCACTCAGCATCCATACCCATGTGTACAATTAATCTCTAGGTTAATGTTTGGAGTGTAAATTAAGATAAAAGACAATTTCAAAAAAAGTTTCCTATTTTGTGGAAGTTTTAATGTTGAGTCACAGTGTTGCATAACTGGGCAGCAGGAAGGAAAAAAAGTATTACCCACATCTTTTATTTCGCCTCAAATTTCTTTTCCATCAAGTGAAACTTGTGGCATTCCTGTACAGCGTGAGTAATTGGGCTGCATCATGCAATCAGAACACTACGTCTGTAACTGGGGCAGAAGGTACTTACTCATACAGCTTTTAGAGAGGTGGTAAGGACAAAGAAAGTCTGTCTTTAAAGGACATCACCAGACTGCAGGTTAGCACTTTTAGAAAGGGATGAGCAAGGAACATGGTCTTTTTCTTTAAATATAAACATAAATGAAAAAATGCACATCTAAAGACATACACAAGTGAGAACTTTGTTTTCTCAACTCAGTTAGCTACGTAATCTGATTAGGCACTTTCAAAAGCTGTTTCATCTAGGCATGTGCATCTTTACACTTCAAAATACTAAAGTTTTCTTGGACTATTTCGGTTTCTTGGGTTTTGTCTCCTAAATGCTGAAGTCTTGTTTGAAAATAGGATATAGGCATTATGTGGGAATTATCTGAAAATTTTACTTGTGACACTTAGCAGACAATGGCTTTTTTATTTTTCTTTGCATGATTATTGTTTCTAAAAATTACTTTTGCAACAGCTGGGGAATGTTGGTTTCTTTCTCCAGACAAGATATTGTGTGGGTATATGTGTGTATATGTCCCATAAATTGTATCTTCCAGCTCTGATATCTCTCTGTTTAGTACTTAGTAATTTTTGTGTGAAGATAATTTCTATCAGAACATCTCCTGGCAATCTCTTAGTCTCCTAATTATTCCTTAGAATAATTTGAGGGTTGCATGAATATACACTATGGACAGTTCTGAGGAAAAGAGGTGAAGGGGGTAAAGGTCATTTCCAAGGAAGTCTTTTGACTATGTGGGGTGAGGTGTAAATGTCTGAAAACCAGGAACTGATCATGTGGGAGGTGTCATATGATCTTCTCAAGTTTTCATTTCTGGGCTTATCATGACATGGGGTACAATTTCCCTGGAAAATGGAGTTAAGTGACATTCATGCCATAAACCTGATGAAACTGCAGACATTTTAAAATATTTTTTGAATCTTTGGCTGAAATCTGTATATTGTCATTAAATACAAAATACTTCATGGAATGCAGGTTTCACACAAAAAAAAGCAAGTAAAGCCCAGTTTTCCATCAAAAATATTTTTTAAAATGTATTTTGCTGAACCTAAACAAATCACTGTGTGGAGTTTTTATAGTAATTTGTACTTCCATTGTATGCTTATCTATTGAAGATTAATTCTATAGCTCTTGTGTCTAATTCGTTGGAATAGTCTAATATGGTAATATTCACTATGAAATCACCTTTCCTGGTTGAACAGTTAAAACAATACATGTTGGAGTTTCTTATCACTTTATAACCATCCCCTCTGGTCTGAAGAGCAGAGCTCATGTCCTTTTCCTTCTGAAGTAGCTCACAAGGCAACAGCGGAAATGTTTTGTATAGTTAGACCAAAGAGGAGTCAGCATGGGGAGGGAGGAATCTCTCATGGCTTGTCACTGTTTGTAATCCTGCAGATCAATATCTTGTAGCTAAACATGATACATGTCTTTTCCAGAACAGTAACGAGCAGTTGCTCAGTGTATTCTGTAAGGTGAAGTAGAAAACATAAGGAATTGAGGTTCAAACAGTAGAGGAGTGAAAGTCTTCAAAAGAGTTGGAGAGGAAGTATCAATAGATATTTAGCTGATGTCTGATTTTTGGAACAGCAGCAGAAACACAAGATGGCTAGTATTAAAAACTCACCTTCTCTATAGGACACAGCTTTACTGATCTGTAAGATCCATTCTCCCTTTCCGAGGTGGGATCAGCTGTGACTCTGCTGTTTCTGTTCATGTTTCTCTGCTGTAAAGCTTGGCAGTGAAGGCCATTTTAATCCCTTCTAGCTGCCCACTCCTGCACTTCTGAACGTTGTCTTTGGACAGGTTTTTCTCATCTTCTTTGGTGTCATTTCCATCAGCTTTAGACTTTTAGCTCCTAAACCTATCTCCTATGGGAATGGAAAGATTTCCTTTCTTGTCACAGTCCACCATGTCTGTCCTTCTGCATCTTTAAGATTAAACAATTTCAGTTCACACATTTGTTCCTCATTCTGTATTTTCTAGGCCTTGACTATTTCTTATTGTTTTCCCTCCTCTTTCTGATTGGCCTAATGATTCTTATAGTCTAGTGTCCACAATGGAGCTAATCCTTCCCCTGTGGCACCTGCATGCTAAATAGAGCAAAGGGACTATTTTATGTAATTCATGCTTGCAATCTGCTGTAATTCCCTCATTCTTTCCTACAGATCAGCTATTTATCCAATCCTGTGTTGTTAATTTCTTTTGCTTAAGAATACTGTCTGTTCATCTATTGACTTTTATCTGTGGTTTTATTTGTTCATTTAGAACTCAAATTAACTCTGGCTATCTAACTTTCAATGCCGTGTGTAGTATCAGAGCCAGTGTGGACTCCTGTAGAACTCTGCTTTGATATGCCCTTCTCTTCTGACAGTGAGCAACTGACAGCTGCTCTCTGGATATGATTTTCCAACCACCTTCACAATCCTTACTAAATTCAAGGTATGACACCTACTGCTTCTCCTCTGTACACAGCACCTGTTGTCCAAAACAAATGTCAAATCAATCAAGTGTCCTTCCATTACCCAGTCATGTCCAATGTGGATATGTCAATTGTCGTGTTACCTTCTGCAAATTTCTAAAGGCTCCAAGTATCTTGCCTGCATATTGAAGTTGGTATATATTCTTTCAGCATCCTGTCTCTGTTAAAACGTCTGATAAAACAGTACAGTTGTGATAACATTCACATTAGAGAATATCTAGAAGTTTTACAGCTAATGGTATGAATCTTTAGACACAGCAATGGATGGTTTTGATAGCAGCATTCACTTACTGTGACTAAGTGAGGACAAAGCAGTCCTTGCAACCACTTCCCCTGTATAACTTTATTCAAGGGCCTGAACTTTCTGGCACCGAGGGGAGAGTTCAAGCTCCCTCTGAAGCAGCAGGTGCTAGCTACAACTGGGAGGTGTGAAGCAAAGCCTAAGCAATAGTTTAATGTGAGTCAGTAAAAGGCATTTACAGCATGGTAATTGTTTGCTAATGGCTACTGCAAATTTTTAATTGCACAAATGAATCATGTGATCTAAGATGATTTCTTTAGGGCTTTCTTCTCCCCTAACTGCTATTTTAATAAAAACAGTCCAGTATCTTAAAACACAAATTAAAAGATTATAAATTTTCTTAAAGAGTTGCTGTTAGTTTCTAAAATAAATGGCAAAACAATAGCAATAATTGAAGGCAGTGTATAAATGTTGTCTCCTATGGTAAATTAAAAATACTTTGTTACTAGAGTCAAAATACTGAATTGCACAAACTAACAGCTGTAGCTTATTCTATATACAGACAGGCTGACCGTGTGTGCTTGTCTAAAAGATTTCCATGGGTTTATATAGAGTGAGGTGATAGAAGTGCCTGAAAATGTATTACAGAGCTGTACGAGGAGGGGAATCTAACACATTCTAAATGCTCCTACACTTGGTAAACAGGTATTGTATTATAGATTACGTTTGGTAGAAAGCTTATATAACTCATGTAATTTGGCTTCCTAATTGAAGTGATTTTAAGAATTGCACTGATGTATGAGAAGAATTGGATTCTGTTCAGTTAATGAGAAGATTTTATCAAATAACCTGCTTCACATTAAGTTTGAAAACATCAAATCTGAGTAAAATGTTAAATTTGGTGAGGATGCTTCTAGTTATATACACATGCCTGTTAAAAGCTGCCTCAGTAAAATGGCTTAGATCATTTAAGAAAAATGAAATGGATGTAGTCCAAAAAAACCCAAAGACATGACAGGCTGTGGGTGAATAGCTAGAGCCAATTCCAATTTTTGGATATGCTTGTGACTTTCGATCATGCACATTAGGGAGCAGAATCTGGGCCAAATAGAAAGAATTTAACTAGAAAATGTGATATAGAGAGGTATGAAAATAACAAATGAACAGCTGGCAAACACATTCTGTAAAACAAATTGAGAATGAAGTTGAAGACAATGCACTTGAACAAAAAACCTAAATTCTTGTATTCATTTCTTGAGTCTGCTTATTAAAGGAAATTCGAGCACAGGGGAAAAATAATACACCCTTAAACACTTTCAGGAGGAGTGTTATGTCATTATTGCGATTTAGCTGATTCAAATATCAAGCTTCCAGGATGTAAATTGCACTGTGACAATAGGCCTACAGGAGAGGAAGAAGTTCAGAAGAAAATGAAAATGGAAAAAAAAGTCTGAAATATAAATGGTTTGCAGAGGCTGTTTATTATAATGGCAAGCATTCATTGCTTTAAGAGCAATGAAATACAGTAGTGTTGTTACAAATGTTTGTAGATCTTAAGGGTAGGATGAAAAGGAAGATCAGTTGGCTGACAGTGGTATATAAAATGGTTTGAACAATGATTGTAGGAGAGGTCAATTATCCTGACAATACTAAAAAGAAAAGAAGAGTTCAGGAGTGAAAAGGATGAGTGCGAAGATGCCTTATCTTAGTCAACAATAAGGCTACATAAATCATTTATTTATTGGTCACTTTCATAAAGAATTTTTCTGTCAGTTCTTTAGGACAAAATGGAAGATTTTTACTCTTGATTTGCCTCCTTGCGTTCAAAAACCTTCTGAAAATCAGAGTAGATCTACGTTTTGATTGTTCTTTCCGTGCTTTTAAACAAGAAGGCAAAATAGCCCCAAGGAAGTACAAAGAAATTGACTATCATCGATTCAGTACAAAGAAAGGATTGTGCGGAGCAGTAGCATCTCTTACCAGACCAACTTATTCAGCATACAGGGATGTCCTATTTTGAGCAATTTGTGAAGAGAATTTAGTCTGTTGGTCCGCTGCTCTTGCATCTAGTGACTTGGGCATATCGCTATGAATCTGTCCTAAAGCCTAACAACTTTGTAAGTGAGAGGAAATTCCACTTGTCTGACTTGTTGCATTTTCCTACTTGATTTTCCTGCTTTTGCACACAGTGCTAGAGATACATCCTCACAGATAGCTTACTCTCATTGCTCATTTCTAGTCTTTTTGCCTCTTCCAGGATGAGGTGACTGTAAGAACACAAAGTATCAAGGAGTGGCTGCACCATAGATTAGCATAGCAATGCAATGGCATTTTCGGTTTAGGTTCATTACACTTCTAATTGTGCTTTCACATCTTTTTCCTTCTTGAGTTCTGCTGAGCATCAAACTGCATTTTCCAGACAACTATCTACATAGAATACAATGTAATTTTCACGTTATAGCTAATTAAGCAATGATGAATTCTAATGTAATTACAATTATTTTCCTTGCATATGCAGTTTCACTTTTAATTCCACTTGCGACTTTATTGCTTGTTTGATACTATGAAATCCTTCTGCAATTTTTCAGTCATTTTGATACCTGCTCAATTATTTTGTAGAGTAACTATTCTCACTCCTGAACAATTGTTTTCCTGAGAAGATTTTGCATAGATCCTCTGGCAGTTTAGTTTCCTTCAGAGACCTTAATGCTTATTGCAGTTACAAGACTTCTGTGAGATGATGCCTTGATATGTCACCTACTCAATAACATCTTCAGGTAACTCTTAGATTTGGACAGTATGATATCCCTTAGTAAAAAGCCTCCTCAGTTCTTGTCTATTACATTACTGTGTTAACTGATTTTATCCTTCATCATTGTTTCAACCACTTGGACACATGCCAAAGATTAAATTTCCCCTTCTGTGTGTTTCTGGTTCCTGCCTGAAGCCTTCCTGAAAACTGATGTCCCACTACTGTTTCTGGTTGTAGTGTGCATTTAGGTGACAGATGAGGAACAATAGGGTATTGACACTCTATCATTGACGTTAGTTAAGCATTAAATCTTGCCTCAGTAAATCAGCATAAAGGAATCAGCACTTAAGTTTATTTGCAGAATAGAATGTGATAGGGAAAAACTAAGGTATTTCCAGCCTTCTTACCTTACTTCTGTTGCTCCTCTCCATTCACTGGTGGGTTTTGCTACAGCTTTTGCATACTAGTGTTTCTTTAAGCTGAAGTGCAGCACTTTAAAGACCCTCCCCAAGGCCATACAGGAGGACATTGGCTGTTCCAGAACCGGTATACTGTGCAGACAACAGAGACAAGCAGTGCATCAGTCAACCCTGAAGTTCAGAGCAGGCACAAATGGAAAGGATGAAGACATGGAGTCTAGTGAAGGCTTTATTTGTATGGAAATAGTTATTTCTGCAAGTCACCTGAATGTGAATTTTCATGCTTTCAGACAGCACATGTATTTTATAGTTTCTTGTTTATAGAACTTAAAGCATAGGGTATATGCATTTTTTGTGAACTTCAGGAACAAGATTTATATTGTCCTTAGATTATTTTTTTTAGTACTTTCTCATTCAAAGTTGCTCATGCTTACCCTTTATGTAACCCTTCCTCTGGTTTGCTAAGAAATATCTCTGCTTCATTTCTTTCTTGACACAATTTTTCAAATGTAGAAGTCTTGCAGATAAACTCAGATGTCACTTCAAAGCACTGTAAAAAGGATCACCAAAATGATCACTGCATTTTACCACTCTGTTAAATGTCCGGTAGCAGAATAATACTTCCCCTGTGAGCTCTTGGAATCTGAGGAGTTGTTGCTCTTAGGGACTAAGTGAGTTTTCAGCAGATGGAGCTTCATTTACATTTGTTACATCCATGAATATTGAAATTAGAAAGTCATCATCTTTATAATTTCTTTAATTTGTCCGTCAGCATATATACCTGCATTGTATTAACCAGGGTCAGTTTTCCATGGTTTCTACACACAACCAGTTAAACTGATTGATTGGCAAGTAATAAAAGTATTACCTGTGTTTAGTGTTTTCTTGTAGCTATCTTATCTCATTCAGTAGTGCACAAAAAAACCAAAAAAGAGTTAATGACTAATCTTAATGTGACTTGTGAAGGTGGAAACTTAGCAGCATCTGGTTTTAATCCTAGATTTTGCAGTGGGAATAACTTGCTTTGAGCTATGGTTTTTGGCAGAGGAGGATGTCTCCCTAATACAGATGTAACTCAGTCTAATTAAACTCAGGAGGAAAACAGTTCCATTTGCAAATTCAGATTAGGTGATGGCTCATTGCTGTCAGGCTGGCACAGGAGTGCTGCAGGACTGGTTGCAGGCAGCAAAGACACCATCCCTCCCTTCTCTGCTGCTCTGTTTTCTCAGCCACTAGCACATGGCAGGAGGTTGAAGGCTGGTGACACACAGTCCCACCAGCCACAGCAAGGACTGATGTGGCAGGCAGCCTCTCCAAAGAACTGAGCCATGACAGTGCCCTGGGCTCATGCTTGCCTCCTGGTGAGGAAGCTTTTTTGCAGAGTATGAAATGGATGTCCCTGGGATGTCCCTGACCCCCAGTTAAATTCTCACCTTTCAGATTATGTCCTGTGCACCGTAAAAATTAAAAAGCTATGACACTGAATATCTAGTCAACATCCATGGTATAGAGTGGAAATTTTGGTTATCTGGTTTCTGTGGAAAATATGCTTAGATGGAAAAAGTGCAAAGAATTCACTCCTTTAGGAGAAGGGGGGAAAAAGAGTAAAGTAAGGAACCTTTTTTAATAGACTTTTATTCTTTTTTGTTTTATGAAGCCTGATTCTGTAATTAAAAACATACATAGTTGAGAAATGAAGGGGGAGATACTTTCCCCTGGTTTTTTTTCCCCTACTAGTATAGCCCTCTTGGAAGGAAAGTCTATGTGCCAGGAGACTTTTGCATATTGCTTTAAAGGAGTAGGTTAATCTATTTGAATTTGGCCATCAAAATGACTGTGACTTTAGACTTAAGAAAAAAATAGTGCTTAGCAAAGAGCAGAGCTGTGACATGCATGCAGCTCTTCTGTGGAAGTGATCCTGACTTGCTTAAGAAACAGATATGGTGGATCCAACTACTCAGAAAAGCTGAAAAACACCAGTTGCCTGATGTTAACTTTAACTGCCAGATCACCCAGCTCTAAAGATGCTGTCTTTAGCTTAGTTACCTGTGAAGTCTGTTTTGCTGCAAACTGGGGATGTTCATGGTACTGCACTAGGTCCTTCAGCAAGATACTTAAGCTAGTAAAAATACTATTTTATTTTATTTACTATTTTATCTGTACAACTATGCATATACTGGAGAACAGTGTTTGCAGCAGCTCTTGTTGAATGGTACTATTGATGCTGCTCAGTTCTGAAGTTTTGAGTAACCTGAAGCAGGAGCAGAAACAATAGACATGGAAACACAGGTATAGCTAACAGATGGGGTTTGTTTGCAAACTACTCAAGAGGCTGTAAATATGAAGCATACAAAGAATAAGCCCCTCTCTCTAGAAGAAATAAAAATATTGGAAGAATTCATTGAAAGAAAATGTGATCAGCTTTAGTAGTTAATAATAGAAGGCAGTATGGTAGCTCCAATATATAAGGTACCAGCTGGCATCTACTTTGTAAGGTTGATACGTTGACACCTGGGAACTAAATTATTTTCAATTAAAAAAAAAAGCTTCAGAACCAGCTTTATCTCAGCTGAGGTCTCTGGTTGAGCATTCAGCTGGAAAGAAGGCACACAGCCCTTCTCTTCCCATTCCATCCTCAGACTCCAAAGGATTAAAGTAATGTCTCCTATGGCAGTGAGTGTAGTGAACATGAAGCTGTTGGTATTTTCCTTACTCCCCCTTCTTGAGGTCCTGGGGAAAGCACATGCTCTTTTTAGAAATAAGGCACTTCGGTGCTGGCAGTTCCCCTTCTGCCTCTCGTGTGAACACTTAAGCTCCTATGAGCCATGCTTGGTCCCATAATGAATTTGAAGGTAAAATCAAAGCTTAGCAGAAATAATTTTTCCACACCCATACTCTTGCTTTATACTTGCTCTTCTGTAACTAAGAGAATTGTACATTGTACTTTTAAAAAAATTGTATTTTATGAAAGCTGTAAAAGTTCGAGCAGATGTTAAATGAAAATTCCTGCCTGGGATGCTGGGAAAACCAAAGTGCTCTTTAGCATGCAGATTGTTAAATAATTACATTATAAAAAAGTACTTTCTTTTTTCTTTTTTTCTTTTTTTTTTTGTTAATGAGGCATGTTTTACAAACAACTGTTGAACAGTATTTCAGAAAAAACTACAAGTAATCAGCAGCAATATTTTCAGTTGCATAATCCATTTTGGTTTTGGCCATATTACTGCCATTTGGCTATCAAACAATCTATGTTTCAAACATTTGTTCCAGTTCAGCCCATGTTTACAAATATACAATTCTCAGTCAGCACTGCATTGTAACTTAGGCAAGTTCAAAGTGAGTTTAGATGCTAAAATGAAAATACTGCCTGTAAATTGAAGAATTAACCTCTGTCACCTAGATCATTACTTTCTAAGTCTGTTCTATCATGAAAAAAAAAAATTATTTTTTTTGAGCATTGTAGTCTTCAGTCTTATAAGTCCATGGTTAGTTGTACTGCTTGATATATACTTTATGTAATCATTATTTGGGCTAAATACCATTTGTCTTACTGTTGTCAACATAAAATGCTGTTGGACCACCTGGAGTCTATAAACACACTCTTTTGAATTAACTGCATGCAACTTGATCCAATGGGATTTTTGCTGAGTTCCAATTATTTTAACTTGCAACTTGTGAACTAAATAATAAGGACATGCATAAACTACCTACAGCATAGATCTTTATAAATCTATTTTATTCTGTTTCTTAAGTTAAAACTCTAATTTATAATATTTATTAGAACCAATTAATTAGGAAATGTAATGAGATAAATGACCATGTCAAAGATGTGATGTCATTCAGATGGAAATTTCTTATGTATACACAGATGTAAAATACTTGCATACTGATCATAAGGTTACCCTCCTGCTCTTCTGAACCACATCCCAGCTCTTTGTAGACATCACCTACAAGTTCAAAGCAGCAACTGTTGCTTTAAAAGTAGCACTTGGTGTATGAAAACTGTAGCAAACCTCTGCTCTTTAATGTTACAAGCTCTCAGGGCAGCATCCACAGGAAATAGGAGGCTAAGAGTGGGCAAGCCACCTTAGGGTATCTGGGCAGAAACTATGCTATGATAAAATATTAACGTTCTTTATGGTGGCTGTAAGTAGCATTGTTTAGTTTTCTCTACTTCTGATGACAAGGGAAAGGTTTTGCTTCAGTCTGAATCACATTCCTATATATAATACCCTGTGCAACCTAGGTGGTATTTAGGTCTTTTTCACTTAAATAGTTGCTTGATTGAGGCTAGTTTTATTCCATAAAATCCCAAATTTTCTAGAAGCCCCCCCTCCAACTTTATGGCTGGAAGTAGAATTCTGTAAATAAATTAACTGATATTCTATCTAGATTTCATGGATTCATTTTACCTATAGCATGGTGTGCCAAGAAAACTTTGAATTAAACAAAACAAAGTCTGCAGTGATGCAAAAGACTTTGTTCCCACTTGCACAAGTCAATCAACAAGCCTCCAGTTAAAGTGTTATAGCTGTGCAAGTACAAATCCCATGTATTTCAACAGGAAACAGAGAACTTGCTTTTGTGTTCTTCAGTGAAGACAGAGTCCAAACCTGCCATGACTGAAGTCTAAAGCAAAAGCTGGGGGTTTGTTGTAGCTTTTTTTGTAACTGGAGGAATGCAAATTCAAGGCCCCAGAAGTAAGGCCATGTCCACGTGTTTCTATGCAAAGTGTTTTCACCATAAAATAATGGCAAAGGTCTGAAAACTAGCAAGAAACTTGCTTAAGAGGATAAAGGAAAAAAGGCATCTTAATCACAATTTGTACATTGCCAAATTGTTCCTGGGCACAAGATGTAAAAATTATATGTGAATTTGTTGGGTGGAGCTTAGAGATTTCTGTGTTCACAAGTAGTTAGCTGTGTGCAATATAACTCTGTGGCAAACTTTACATTGGAATTTTTAACATATGTGCATTGATCATAGTATTTATATGTGTGAGACCATAGCTCTCGATCCTACCAAGGAAAAAGAGCTCCAGCTGCTCTAAGCCTGGAGCTGTGTTTACAGCAGACCAAACCTATGGGTAGTGCAAGAAGCAGGGCAGAGCTGAAGTCCCATTAGATACCTGGCATCTGAGGGTGGGAAATGGGGAGGCAGCTGGAGCAATTTCAGAAATGTACAGTCACCTCCTTCCTGTAAAATATCATGCTTCATATCTGGCTGATAAAGGGAGGTAAAAAGTTGCTGCTGGGCAATGAATGCAAACAATTAAAAGCTTGTCTTAAGTCTTTCAAAGTCTCTTTTTCCTGCACAAGCATCTCCAACTTCACAGCTCTGCAGAGCTAGCCCAAGGCTGTGCTGCCACAGAGGCCCTTTGCCTTGAGCCATGGGAGCAGAATCCAGCTCCCTTTTGTACCACAGCTCCTGTCAGCTTGTCACGCTCCCCTGGAATAGGGCTTGGCCCATGGTGAGATCAAGTTGGGCAAAAGAATAAAAAAAGTGAGGGTGAGCTATTGATAGGTGCAACCCTCTTCCTGACTTGCAGCCCTGGGATGCACCACTATCCCCTTGGGCAGAGTTTAATAATACTTGGGTGCTTCTTATAATTGGCACAGTGAATTCTTGAAGTGACATGCCCAATTGCTAGCTCTCATATACTTCTGTAGTAAAGCAAGCAACCACAATTACCAAGAGCTTCAGCCAACAAAAATCCAATTTTAAAACAATAATGCAAAAAAACTGGATTTGGCAGAGCATTTAGGTATGTGCGTATATCCAAAGGGTTTGATTTTTGCAAAAGTTTTGTTTTCTTCGAATGATAATGCTTTTGGCATGTGAACTTTGATTGTTTCATGAGGCCACAGTCGTCTACTTTGACTATCTAGGCTGGCCTCTTACATAAGGCATGACACAACTTCACAGAAATCACTGTAACATCTTTTGCCTGTGGTTAAGAATGCATATTTACTTTAGAGTAATAACTAGTGTGGAACCCTCACCCTGCTGAGGTCTTTAGAAATAACATTACAGCCTCGGCATTCATAAAGGCAGAGCTATTTCAGAGATGCTTAGGGAACTCGATAAAAGTTAGACATTGAAGGCTGCTGGCTCTTTGAAATTTTAATCTTCCAGTCTGACATGTGGGATATGCATGACTGTAATTTATGTAATGGTTCATATAATAATTTCCCTGTAGAAAAATTACCTTATTTTACAATAGAAAAAATCAAACTGCATTTTGTATTTTTATAAGCTCTTGTTGGAGCCCTCAACTGTCAGATGCTTTCACCAAGTATAAGGGCTTGGAAGCACTGACCAAGCTGCCTTCCTGCACTTGGGTCGTCCTCCCAGGGATCACAGTACCAAGACATCATGCAGGACAGCTGCAACTTCTCGTGCTTTCCTAATAAAATCTCTCTATCATTTCTGTTTTATCCGATACAAAGCCCTAGATACAGCCCAAACAATTCAAACCTGAAAACTGCAGTAGTTATTGCACAGTTTATAAAATGAGTGAAAATGAAGAACCATCAGGGTTTAAGGCAGAAAAAGAGTGATGCAAGAAACTTGATTGTCTCTAATTTCAGGTCCTGAAATTCACTTAAAGTAAATTAGCTATAGTGTACTCAGGGGTCCCCATTAGTGTTTTATGACAGATATAGGAACCCTGAATATCCTTTCTCTGTACTCATGAGTGCTGCATGTCTCCTTGACCAACTATTGTAGTTCCATTAAAATATTTTAACTTCACTGTTGGGAAATCTCATGACTTGCTACAGCTGTCAAATCAGTCTGATCTTTTCTGTTTCAAGGTTATCGTTCCTTACTGTGAATATGGAAGATGTTTAAGGAATGGTAGTTGCAAGTGGTATAAATGGTCCTTGGAAGACTGAAAAAGAGTGGTGTTCTGTGGATAAAATTCTGACTTGTTATACAGAATATTCGCCAACAAGCCTGGTTGATTATATAGTGCTATCTCACTTGAAAGCAGGCAATAACATTACTAAAATAACATGGTTTGCAGTTACTGTATAGTTGATATAATTGCAATTGTTCTTCTCAGAGTAAGAAACTGATTTTAAATCTTTTTATCATAAACTCTGTTTATAAGTTGTTCTTTTAATACTTTTTCTTTTGCTTTTCCTGGCATCTGTTAGGAAATAGGTGTTCCACTTTATAAAGCAATATTACTTCAAAGTACCAGATTACTGTATATAATCTGCTAAGAAAACTGACTGTTTCCCAGTAACAGCTAGCCTTTTATAATACAAGGAAGACACCTTTATAGTTATTAAGGATATAACTCTTGTTGACACTGGCAGCTGTTTTATGTTTGTCAGTAGTGCTGCACTGGATCGTAGAAGAAATAAATATGTGGAAAATGCCTCTAGGTTTAAAAATGAATCCTTAAGAAAAAAGACATAACATCTCAGTGTAACTGGAGACAATGAAAAATGTCCACAGACTGCAACACAGTAAAGACTTCAAGGTTGTGTGGGAGCATGTATACACACACAAACATGCATGTGCATATATATAAACTTGTGCATAATATATTAACTTATGCATGAATTCATCTAAAACCAGTGGAAGTTTTCAACACTAGGTAGTGTCCTCAAGAAAATGTGTGTCATAACAAATACCAAAAAAATCTGTAAAATTTTTCACTATTACTAAACATTTTCATTCCTTAATTGTCACTGAGCTCTCTCTCATTCAGGAATATTTCTCATATTTATTGGATTGTGCATAGAAAGAATAGTTCCGAAAATGTAAGTGTCCTAGAACTATAGCAGTTAAAAAAATAGCCAACAATTTTGATGCAGAATGAAATGACTGTGAAAGCACTACTAGCAGGGGTATAATTCAGTATAAATGATTCATTTTTTGGTAGAATATCATCTGCTTTATTCAGAAAAATGTGTGCAATGTAGTTTTCCAGTGTAAAGTAGGCTTTTTAGTGACCCGTTAGTATCTATGAATTTAAATGGACACTTTTATAATTGTATTGTTCTAATAAAATTTAAGTATAGCCCAAAAGAGGCCATTTGCCTGAACACAGGTTATTGGCTCTTGAAATGCAAGGGGTTTGTAGCAGAAAATATGATAGAAGTGACAGACTTTTCTGCTGTAGGATGGTCATATTTCATGTGGGTCTTGTACAGGTCTATCTAAAAACTAATAGCCTGAAATTTTCCTGGGCATTGAATTCATAAATTATGTGGGCTTTCTAGCCACGGTGAGTTGAGACCAAGACAAGCCCCATATTTATCTCACTGTTAGCCAAATACAAAAGCTACTGAAAATGTAAAATTGTGGCTACAAAGTGCAAATCTTCCCCTAGAAATATGTCTTTCTCTATCACAGCTGGAACAGGCTGCTGTATTTATATAAAAATCATCCAAAAATAATTGAGCCACTTCGTGTGTTGTGGAACTAAGAAATCTGGTGTCCTACATCTGTCTCCTGCATGGATTATCTGACGTGTAACAAGGAGTGAGCTCAGTTTGCCACTTAGCTTTCACTGGACACTGATAGGGTCTCTCTCTGCCACCCATCTCATTTTTACTGAATTCATAGAAATTCAATGTCTTCAGGCCCTCTCGGCACTGTTCAGTGGGTACAAAGTTACTGGGGTAAACTGACACGCTTATGCACATGGCATGATTGCAGAAATTTACTGTTTTTTGTTGTATTTGGAAAGGACAGGAGTCTACTCTCTTGAAACTGAACTGCGTGAGAATCAGGAGCTCTCCTCTCTATCTGAAATTTGAATGTTGAGAGTTTTAGTCAAGGACTATTGATATCTCGCCCCACTTTGAAGGCCATTTCTCTGTCTGAAGCTCTAACTTTGACCTGTTTCTCTGCCCTAGAAACACAAATGGGGGATCCTAGTCCTGTGTTCACTGCTGCAATACTGCCTTCCCTAAAGACTTTACTGTGGCAAGCTTGCAGGGTCACTGCGTGGCAGGGATGAACACCCCTCACGCTCACTGGCTTTACGCAGGGACTTGTGGAAGAGATCCTATAGTTGATTTTAATGAGAGTAGAACCAGTCCCTCCTGGATGTAGCTGTTGACTGTCAGCAGACTTCGCGTCAGTAGAAACTTTGGCAATGCTTTATTCCAGTTACGAGTGCAAAAACTCCCTTGTTATGCTTGGCCTCTTTGTCCTAAATGGAGAGTAGGAGAGAACAAATGACACATAGCTGAAGGATTGAGACACAGTGAACATACACTGTGGCAAAGAGGAAGCAAACCTTTAGAGCTTGCAACACTCTTCTAGTTTTGAAGAGCTCTAGGGTAGTGATGACAGCATTTCTTGAGGATTGTGTTCCTCTCTGGTGGCCAGAGGCCACGGTGTGGTGGTTGGATGTGGAACAGGGTTTGGTGTGGTTGCATGGGGGACAAGAGAGAGGATTCTGGCTTTTTCATCCTTTCTTCTTCCTTCTATTACAAACCACCACCCTCCATGGCAGGATACTTTGCTGCTCCTTATCCAGTTGCATCTCCCAGTGGCTGCTCACCTCCCAGCTGCCACACTGGGCTTCACCACTAGTCCCTCAGACAGAGGGTGGTGTGCTGCAAGGGCCAAGTCCTGCCCATTCCTCTTGCTTTTGCACAGCCATGCTCCACTTGGAGACATTGTATGGGTTACATGAGGAAGACGAAGCCCTAGATACAAAAATGTAACCCTAAATCAGAAATTAAAAGTGTCAATGTTTTTAATGTGTGGGTAGGATTAAGGAGGAGGAAGGATCCAGTCCTTGGACCAGGGGAGGGATGGTAAGAGGAAAGCTGTGAGTATCGTGTACAAAAGGATAAAGGTGGTATCTGTGCTATCAGGCTATCTCCTGCAAAGTAGTCTCTAAAAAAATCCTCAACCCTTTGAAATCCCCATAGGCACTTGTGTAACAATATAGCACATTGTACTTGTTGGCAAGTCCCGGCAGTGGTTTTTAGCTGGCTGTTGAGTTTGTGTTTCAGTGTGGATGTCCTTATGGGGTTCTGGGTGTCTCCACCACGTCTTCTGAGTCTCAGACACCCTGTAATTCTACTCCAGATCAGACCTCATGTATGCATGGGCATATGCAGATATACATGTGTATGCTGGGTGCTCTTGGTGGCTTCCCAGAGCCTGCCAGTCCCATGGTGTGCACTTATTGAAGTGCTGCTGCAGGCAATATGCACCATGTTAGTTTTGGCTTTGCTAGTGTCTTGGGTACAGAAATACAGTTGTGATCTCATGTCTAGGAGCTTTGCTTGTGTTTTCATTGTGGCCTTTTGTATTACAGTGCTTTTGCCAGTCTTTTGCTTTGACTCAGCCTTGAGTCAGGCTTGGGTCAGAATTTTGCCTTTCTGCTCTAGCAATTCACTGACAGCATCTACATTGTGGCATATCTTACTGTGGTGAGGCTGAGTACATGTCTTTGGCAAGAGCAGTCAGGTCTAAGAACTATGCATGGACCCATGAAGAAACTCAGAGGGATACGTGTGTCCTAGAGCAGATGGATAAATTTGATATGTTGATGTCTGTAGAGCTACTAATAATTGAACAGAAAGTGCATCTGGCCAAGGCAACCTCAACACACTGGAGACACAGGAATATCAAGGCAGCTTAGTACAGAGTGAGTTACTAAGTACAGGACGTGTGGCAGCAGAGCAGCTAGGGCTACACGAACTCCACAGGGAACAGGCTCCCTCCAAAGTGGATTAATGCCTGATCTAAGGAGGGATGCTTAGTGTAGCCTGAGGTACTAAAACACTGAAAACCAGTCTGATGTACGCACTAGCTGCTTTAAGGCAAGTTAACCACAGTTAAAGTGGTTCGACAACCCAATGTAGACATGGCCTAAAGCAGTGTAATAAAATTCCCTTCTTTTCCAGGCCATTTGTGGTTGTGTTGGCAGGTGATATAATCCTGGAGGTGAAAAAATTACTGTATTACCAACAGAAAATGGGAGAGGAAGTCACTTAACAATATTGCTAGCATTTTTATTACAGAATCGGCAATTACAATACAGTACTCAGGTTCTGGAAAAATCAAAGTGCAGACACACAGCCTCCATCCCAGGAATATGCCATCTCTGAGAGCAAAGAATTTCTTATTATCAGCATGTAAGACATTTTTGCTTAATCCACTTTGCAAAGGGTTATTCAGGCCTAAAGAGTGAAGTCTGCGTCCCTTGTTTCCCACTATGTACCTTACTTTTCAACATATTTCAGCACTAGCTATTTACATTTGGGAGAAATATCTTCATATATCTTAGCACTACATATTTATAGGTTCATAAGACTTCTAAGTGGGACTTTAATAATTTATTTCATTTTATGTTATCAGTTTCATGATGCCTTCTGCAAGATTGTATTTTTAATTGCTTGTGTGGTTCCCTGATGGGTTCAGTGTCAGGGTTGATTGTCATTACAATAAATTAATTAAAAGATTGCTATTAATTATTATATACTGCAAGGAAAAAAGGCATTACTTATCCTGGAGCACAGAGGACTAGGAATGCAGACTGTTCTGGTGTGGTAGCTGAAGACTCCCTGTTTTGCCAAAATTGAGCCAACACATTCTCTTCTACTCAATCTTCAAACAACGGAGGGTTCATTAGGTTTTGGTAACTTTACAGGGTGTACAGGACACTTGCTGTCCTCACTGAGAACCTCCAGATACTTGTGAATATAATAAAAAATAAAGAATTAGACCTAGGAAATAAAAGTATGTGTCCTACAAACTTGTGATTTATCATTGTGAGGCAAACACGGCATGATTCTTGACTCTTATTTTCACACTTTAAAGTTAAAATAAGGATACCATAATTTATACCCTCGCGTGAGTGTAACAACCATGTCCTGCCTGTATAATGTTCCATGCTATCAGCTAACAGTATTTCTAGCAGACTATAGCTTTTATTTATAATTTTTCATTTCATCTAGTTCAGTTATCTTTGATAGCCTACACACCAGCAAGTCAAGCAGTGTACCTGCTCTTGAAGTGGTCTGTGAAGCATTGATCTAGCTTAGTGCATTGAGATACCCATGCCAAAAAGGCTTGATGTCTAATGCACCCTCTGTGGAAATGGAGCCAGAGAACAGCCTCTCACAGTTACAGATATGCAAAATCTTGGCATTGGGCTTGTAACATCTAAATTCTACTAGTTTTCTTTAGAGACTTGAAAGCCTAATTCAGTGGAATGGTTCACTGACCTTTCAACAAAGTAAGGGCAATTTGGGTAACGCCACCGGTCATTTAAAATACATGTAACTGTTTTCTTAAAAGTGAGATTTAAGAGGATCAAGAAAAAGGAGGAAGGAAGCAGAGGAGAGCCACAGTCACCTAGACTAAGTGATGTGTGTGAACTGCCTGTCATTCCTACAAAGTTCAAGTGCATGCTGGAGTGAGACTTGAACACACATACTGTCTCAGCTGTGCACTGGGAACTTATGAGCCTTCCTGTATTTGTGACCAAGAGCAACTGTTGCTTCAGCCAGGAAATACTGCACTGAGTAAACCTAAGGAAAACATACCATGTTTTTTGCATTTAATTTTATATGAAAATGAAATTTAAAACTCTGCCAGATTCTGCAAGAAATAGCTGTAAAATAAAAAACTGAGCTGATGGCTGCTTGCCAGTTACACCATTTCCATTGATCCATCACTAGGAGACCTTCTGTGATCACATAAGCTCATCTGCTATTAACATTTCTAACATGAGGTGTTTCATGTTAGGTGGTTTCCATAATAACAAAACAGACATTGAAGTGATTTCTTAAGAGTCTGGGGGAAAAAAAACACTGATAATTACAGTATTTGAGGTTAATTATTTAGGGCTGCTTCCTTTCAAATGGTATACATTTTGTACTAAGTATGTACATAAGTGGTGCAGCTTGTGAATTTAACAAAGCTGAACACTTCTGATTTATATTTTCAATTCACTCTCAGACTCATAAAATAAATCTGCTAGGCTAGAAAAGTCAGAAAAGAATGACTGAAACAAATCAACGAACAACCAAAAGCAAGAGGACAAAAATCCTTCCTGGTTCACAGAGCTGTTGAAGAGGAAGAATGAGTCTTAATTCCCTATATGCTGTTCTTTAGACTCTGCACTGAGCTTGATGTGGATGTATGAAATGCAGTAGTATCCTACTGCCAGTGATCTGTATTAGTTAAAGGGAGAAGATGTTTCAAGCTGCTTTATGAATTTTTCATAAGTCCTTCAAGACAGTAGTGAATTTCTTTGGTTTTGGATATTATTTCAAACAAAGGGAACTCCCAGTATGAATTCTGAGATAAGAGCAGCTTGGTAGAAGTTGGAGGCAGAGGCTGAAGTTTGTGCTTCAGTGTAACATTAATTACAGGTATGGGAAAAATAAGTTTGAATGAAAAATATAAGCCAAGTCATGGGTATGTTTCATTTTATACTCTAAATTGTATGCAGCTTGTATTACAGAATTAAGTGCATGTGCATAGGTCTACTCATGATTGTTGCCTTGCCTCTGTTCTAAAGCTTACCTGTGGTACAGGTTTTTTTGTACCTTTACCTGTATTTTACAGTAATTTGGATGAGAATCTCATCAGGCAGTACTAGTAGATTATTCTCCTGGAGTTCGCCATCAGCACTGCAGTGAGTCTGACCCCTTGGGTTCTCTGGCCTGTTTTTAAATTCCCTTCTGTATTTTCACCTTCAGATCATGTAGTCTAAACAATTCATTGGTTTAGTAATTCTGCGTGTTGCTTTTGAATCACGTTTGTGGAAGAATAAGAATATCCAGCAGAAAGAAGCATACAGAGTAACTGCAGTGGGAGGCAGCTTCCCATGTGAGACAGTCAACCTGCAGATCAGCTGCACTCCACTGGCAGACTGCAGCTTTCTGTTCACATTAGATGTTCTTTGTGATAAAAGACATTGTCTTCTGGAGAGAGAGGTCCCTAACCTTTAAAAAAATCCGAGTAACTAAGGCACCCTTGCATCTGAAATGCCAGAGCCACAGGTGCCAGCCAGCTATGTCCTGGTGCTCGCGAGCTATGTCAAAAGTGAAAGCAGTGTATTTCTCTGATTTGGGTGCCCAGTCTGGCCCTTGAGAGATTCCCTGTTACCCAGGGGAAAGCTGAACTGGCTGGGCTGCAAAATCCTGGACCTGTTGTGCCTATTAAAGAGCTTCACCCCAGGAGACTGTTGTTCTAGCTAGGTGATATATGAATAACATCACGATTTTACTGTCTGCTGTATTCACAGGACCTTAAGGTAGCACACACCTTTAAAGAAAGATGATGACTTGCAGCCAATGAAATGATGTGATCCTATTCTTACTTTTATGTAGGTGATCAAATTTTAAAATAGGTACATTCAAGCAAGAGACTACAGCAACTAAATCCTTTCTTGCTTGACAAACGCACGTGGCTTTGAAATGAGATCTCTGACTTTCAGTGACAAAGGGTGCTTGCTGTTAGGTTTTAATTGTTGTTTCTGACCAGAAAAATACCGGGAGGACTAAGCTTTTCTCCAGTCACTTAAGTATGTTCTGGTTGAAGTTCAGCTGGAGGCTTGTTTTCCTTCATTCTCTGGGAACTGTACATGAACAGTTATATTGTGGGTCCCATTTACTGATGATCTGCAAGAGGGCAGAATAAGTAATTTTCAAAGAGCTGTTGGCTTGAAACAGGAAGCAGACAAGATGGGAGCTTGGTTTCCCTGCAGACTGAACATTTGTATATAGAAGTAAAACAAATCAGAAGCACTGAACCCATATTATCAGAATTTGACTCTGTTTCATAGCTGCAGGGCTGGATAGAGCTGTGGGTGATCTGACTATAGCTGTATTTGCATAGGCATACATATGTGGTTCATTCACTGAAATCAATAGATTTTAATATAATTTGAATTCAAATTGGTGCCGAACAGATCAGACTCAGGCCCTATGGTTTCTACGTATTGCTAGAGAGTCTGGCTGAGCCCATTTTTGCATGGGCTTTCACCTCATATAACCCCATTACCTTCACTGTGACCACACAAATGGAATTGAGTGGAAAGCTGGCACCATCTTTCCTGAAATTCAGCCTGTGAACTCAAGTTTCTGGGTGAATGGACACATATTCTAATTTCTTTTCTAAAAATTGCATGTAATTCATCATGAAAACAGAAGACCTCTCATTTCCTCACTGGTATTTATGATCCTCTGACCTCCTTATGCAGGAATATGAGTTTGCCTTGGTGTCACTATTTAACAACTTTTTTCCCCTACACTGATATGCACGTTTTGCATCTTTAAAAACACAACTAGATATAGTAGCACAACTGAGGAAAGCTTTTTAATTTTTTTTTTGCTAAAATTACTGCGTTTGATTCTTCAGAGTGTTTGATACTCAGGAGACAAAAACTAGATCACCTCAGCTCTAATGATGATCAAATATATTTTTACCCTTCCATGCTTCTACAGCTAACACAACAGTTTAGTTAAATATTTATTTATCAGGCCTTTGTCCTAGAATAACACATTTGTAATGATTCTAATCTGCAAAAAGGTGCTGATTCATAAGGCAGAAATACTGTTACATAGCTCTGCACAACAAAACAAATACATTTCCACCACCACAATATGTATTAGGAAGCAATTATTACAATGTCACACACAAACATCACTTAGCAGCATATTACTCTTTTCATAGATTACATGAGGGTACACACAGCATAATCTATTTTATTTTCTCTAAATTTCCTAGCTGAATGCAAGATCCTAACAGAAAGTACTTCAGAGTTTTGCGCGGTGGGAAGCCAAATAACTTTACCTTTGTCTAGCTACATAGATTTTTCACAATTACTCTCCCTTTGTTGTTGCAAGTTGCATCTGCCTATTTCCCTGCCAAAAAGTGCTGGAGTTTGGGTTTGTTTTTCCCCTTCAACTTACCAGTGTGACAACCAGAGGCCCTTTACACTAACAGTTGCCCCTTCTTGGTGGGCACAGGAAGGGAGGGCTCAGCTTAAGGATCTCCCTCCATCCCTGAGGAAAGAAAGTGCTGCTGCTGGCGTAGACCCAGGAAGTGCCCCAGTGTGGTAAGGTGCCCAGGCTGCAAAAAAGCTGCAACCCTCAAGAAAATCAGCCATTGGTCAGTGTAGTTAATCCTATGGAGATGTGAGTATGTGAAAAAGGTGTTATGTTCCACAAAAACAGACTGAAGTTTGCTGGGAGCATGAATAGTCATATCCACCGGTAAGAAGTATATGATTGCAAAGAATGGACAAGAATCCTAGTGGGTGCAGACAGTTTCACTAAGTAAAAATTTTGTTTACACCTTGTTGATGTGAGATGGTACCATCAACTGGGACCTTCCAGCTCTTTAACCATAGGGAGCCCTTGCATTTCTTGAAGAGGCTAGTCTCTGGGACAGGACTGACTTCCTCTCAGCTTACACATCAAGACTATTTGCCTAAGGTGGCCAGACTTCACATTTGAGAAACACAGCCACACAATTTTTGGTGGCTGGTGTCTGTGACTTTCCAGGGGTTTGGGCACTGGCAGAAATTCAAGCATAGATAAGGTTGCTCTGAGTAGCCTATCCAAGTGATAGCTCACAGGACTCTTGGGGTCACGTTTAAGCTACATGAGAATAGGCACAAATTTTCCAGTTGCATATTTAATTCTTGAAGCATTTCTATAATATTTGAACCCCCACAAAATCAAAAGTTTAGAGACAGAAAAAAATGCTGTAGTTTTGTTTTTTGAACTCTAAGCTGCACACAGTCTGTTCCTGTGGTCCTGGTTCAGTTACCTAGGAAACAGCTGTAGGATGGAATTTATTTATTCTGTCTGAATAAGTGTCTGTCATATATACATGAGGCTTATCCTGCTCGTGTCTGGAAAATCAGTGAATGCTTTTATTACTATTAGGCTGACACCAGGTATCTCCAGCTACATGAGGACGATTATTGGCGCTATTTATATAGTAAACAAAAATCCTCTGTAATTCCCAAAAGAGAAGGGTGAAAGAAGAATTGTTCAAATATATTATCAAGCATTTATGATGTTGGGTCAGAGTGGGAAGCCACAGGAGACCACAGCTGTCTGAAGTAGATGGGGACTAGAGTCCAACTGGCCCCTTCCACAGGAGATAGCAGTGTGCATCTGGTGCATGGTGCTAGCCAGGCAGAGGGCAGCCCACAGCTCATGAAAGCTGGAGAGGAACAGACGTGGGGTCATGTCTCCTTGTCCAAATTGCACCCCAGTAGCCAAATTTGTTAACTCGGTCAGCCCTGTCCCTAGGACCCTCAGTAAAATGCCAGGTACTGCAGGAGAGGATCAGGCAGAAGTCCATGTGCTCTTGTATCCTGACTTGGTCAGCTGTTACTATACAGCATGAGGTAGTGACCCACTCATGGACCGATGTACAGGCAGGTCCCCATCTCTCACCTTTGTCTGTGCATCCTCACCACCTCCTTCCATGCATGGTGTCAGGCCAGGTGGAAGGGCCTGTGTGTCTAGGCTAGAAGATTTTTTTTTTTTCTGATTCATTCTGGCTCCCACTAGGAACTATCACTTTATTGGCTTTTTGCCCTCATCTATTTCATTTATTTTTTTTGACAAGAACATTATGTTTTCCCAGAGTGGCTATCCCAACATGCTCTGTGAACTTGGGGAAGGGAGAGAAGATCCCCAGCCTGTTCCTTATCCTCATTCTTCCTTGCTTTCCTGAAACTCTGACCCACGATGACCTCACGCTCGGTGAACCAGCACCACACACCAATACTCACACAGTCTATGTCCAGCCTGGCATACACTGATGAAGGTTTCGTGTTTTGTACTGTAGGGAAAAGTTAAATAGCAGACAAATTACATCCCAGGCTTCACAGATTTTTTTTAAATGGTCATTCAGGCCTTGTTGGTAGTCCAGGAAGGGCTCTTCCAGCTGCCAAGAGTGACTCTGTGTGTAGGAGAGATGCCCACGTGTGGGCTTGGAACAATGTTGCTAAGTGAGGTTTTTCACTTCTGTTTCCCATTGTAGTTTCTGTAATTGGTACAAAGGCAGAGGATCTGTGTCTACTTTTAGTGGTTGGTGTAGTTGTGGCTGCACTGGACACCAGTAATTTCTGAATTGGGGGAGTCTCATTTGGATTTGGGACTCTGAAACCCTTGGGCTGAAGATCCACCTCCCACTTCCCAGCCTGGGCAGCCCTGCTGACATTACACCATGTAACCAACTGCCAGTGCTGGGCCTGCAGGAGAGGTCAGGCTTTTGGCTGCATTGCTTTAGCCAGCATGTGGAGAAGAAAATGTTGTGTTTCAGTAGGGTTCAGTTAGATGGCACAGGGAAGTGTTGTGTGAACAGAAATGTTTTCAAAGGAATATATTAATTTTAATAGTAAATAAGCCTTTGATAACTACCCACTTTAAACTCTCACAGGGTGCACCAGGTGCACCCCTATTCTAAGATCACCCCAGCTGTGTTTTAAATTGGTGACTTTTACCCTCCTTTCATAAGCTGTGTTGTGATGCTGCTGCTAAGTGCAAAGGCGGCTGCTTGCTCGGCTCTGATTTATGCACCGTGTAGTTTTGATTTTAATAGGATTAAGCAGGAGGGAAGTAAAGGCAAAATGTGGCCATTTGTTGTATTTACTGTCTGTGTATCTTTATTGTGGTGTTTTGGTATTTCATCCAAAGATCATAAAATGCTTTACAAAGATGGTAAAATTATGAGCCGTACTTTATGGGCGGTAAAACTGACTGGTTAAGAGAATTTCCCAGTGCCACACAGAGTCAAGAGCAGGAAGAGATTCCAAGTGTTTTTAACTCTACACTCCCTCCTTTAATTGATATATTATTTATTGTAATTAATATAGGCTTTTCTTGATACTACATTAGCATAAAGCAATCCAAACCACTCAGAAATCATTTTTAAAAGCAGAGGGAACTGTTGAACTCATAGCATTAGCATACAGGAAATTAAAGCATTTAAGAGGTTTATGAATTTAACAGATGGCAATCTTTCAGCTCTCGGTACATATGATGCTACTAGTTGTTTGGGGTTTTTTTTAGGATATTTATTTGAGAGGAATTCATTACACTACTAGTGTGAAGTATTCTTAAGAAAATCTTGGTTTTGCCTCTAGATGGCTCACCTGGAACTGCCTTTGAAAGAATGTTATCCAAAAAGGAATTCCTACATTATATTCTCATGCTATAGTGGCTTGCTTTTCCAGCAGCAATGGAGAGTTGATCATGTAAATATGTTATATCTGTGTAAAAACATTCTGCCAAGTTATTTTGCCTTTTGTAAGAACAAAAACAACAGATGGATTAGGGACAGAGCAGATTTATGAGTAAAGTAACTTTTTATTAGTCATTATCATGAGTCACATCCTAAAATATCTTAGAAGAGCTGTCTTTCTGGCTATAACAAACACTTTCCAGGTGCAATCCTTGTTGTGGAGTAGGTGATATGTTAGGCAGTGATCACATTGTCATCTGTCTATTGTATTTCTGCCCTGTAGATAAGAAATTGCATTTTACACAGAGGAGTAGGATATAGACTACTGTATGTAGTCCGAAGACTTCATAATGTATAAAAAGAATAATGATTAATTTGTGTTTAACCTAGTAGCAATTAAAAAATACAAAAGCAATTCAGGAAAGAGATAACAAGTTCTACTTCTCTTACTAAGCAATATAGTGCATAGAGATTTATAAAAGTTCAGGTTAAAATGTATATTTGGTATTATGTCCATAATAATTCACAAATAAATGAAGAACAGCTGGTGGCTGAGAACACAGTAAAACCCACCTAGCTTCCATGAGCAGAATTCAGAAAAGTCGGACTGCGCACTGACGCTCACAGGTTTTGTCTTGAGCACTACAGTGCATAGGACAGTCTTGTCACGGCGTGATGGCACTGTGAATTTGATTTAATGTTCAGGGGACACAAAACCATGCAAGCAACACAGAAATGAGTGTCCTGTTCTTGGGGATCCCATGAACCTCACTGGCGTGTAACACAACTTCCTCAGTATTTTTATTCCATATGCCAGGCATTTTTGGGGTTTTATTCAATGGTTTCTTTAGGATGAGATAAAAAACAGCAGGAGAGCTGCTTACGTCACATTCTCCTGACTGCAATGGAGGCTGTATTTATCCTTCATCTGCCAGACAGGAGCAGCCCCCTCTTTTCGGCAGCGCCCCGCGCCATTCCCGCTTGCGCATTCCACCTTTGTTCTGCAGGAGGAACTCCCCTTGACGTCGATATGTATTCCACACACCAGGCAAGTGCAGAGCTGGCGATCGACAGCCTCTGTGCTGCAGCCCGGGGAGCAGAATGTTTCTCCAGATCATTCTTTGCATTTTAATAGTCCAGAGGAAGTAGAAATCTCCATTTTCTGAAATGGAGAGAGTAAATAAAAGAATAAAAGGTGGGTCAGGTAATGAAATATTAAATTAATTTGATATACTTTTTTTTAATTCTACTATTTAGTCACACCAGTATCTGAGTGATACATTAAATGTTAAAACTGTAGCCTCAGACTGCATAGAAGAGATAGACAGATATTCACCAGACACTTTAAGTGAAAAACTGAGACATACAAAGATCATAACACATGCCCAGATTTATAGCAAACTGGGAGCTGGACTGAAATGTCTTGCAAACTCTTTCCTGCCTCTCTGGTACATGATTTTTGGGGAGAATTTTGCTAATATATAGTCAAAACTGGAAAAAAATAATCAGAACAATATTCCTCACTGAAATCTGGCTCTATCTCAGCCAAAATGCTTATTTGTTGCAAGGCAGTAATAAAAAGATCAATAAAATTAAGGCTTAAAGTGATGTTAAAAAGAGGTTGTGCCTGAATAGCTATTATTAATTTTGATAAATGTGTCCTTAGAAACAATATTAATTTCTCAGGGTGGTCCAATGACATATATCTCTGTGCCCATATTGTACCTCCTGTTCAAAAGTCTTTTTCCAAATATGCAGAAATCTCATATTCTTTCCTCAGATTCTGGACTGCCACACTCCTCTACCCATTGACACTCACATCAAAAAACTTACCTGTCACCTCTACCTGAACAAAGGGACATTGCATGGATTTCTCTCCATTTCTGTCCTCAGCCCATGATATGAAAGGGGCTAGATTTTTGTGCCTCCCAAATGAGACACTGAGAAACACCATCCAGAAGTGACTCTGGTGTTTTTCTTCTGGTGGAACTCCACGAAGATGCGAACTGCAGATCCCACCTAATCTTTGTGGTCTTTTCTGCTAACTCAGGTGTGTAAGTTACAGTAAGACTGAGGTAGGCTCCAACTGGAAGAGCAATGTTTTTAGGAGAGGCTGTTTATTCTACCTCTTTCACCATTCTTTCAGCATACATCAAACCTGAAATCAACCCAGTCCAACTGCTCCTTGAAAAATTTGTCACAGTTCAGCACAACTAGCAAACCCAGGTCAAGAAAAGCCCAGAACTCTACATTAACACAGAAACCAAATATGTGGAAGGGAGGATCTCTTTAGGTCAAGGGTAAGGGCAACAGCTGAGCAGGGATGTGGCTGCCTGCACTGTCGCTACTGTGCCTTTTGTATGTACATAAAGCTTTGGTTTCCAGGGGTTTGCAGGCACAAACTTCCCCCTGACACCCAAACAAATAATCAGAAATAACTAACTCATGAAGCTGTTGATAATCACGCCAGAGAATGGCCATTCATAGAAATATGCACTACATCACTCCTCCTGACTGCATGGTGATTCATCACCATTTCCCTTCTCTCCCCTTTTATTCTTTTGATTATCTTTGCTCAGGGATGCCTTAAACACTTTCCATCTAATTTTAGATTTGTTTTTGTTTGAAATGCTAGATCTTGGAAAAAGCTCTTCTCAATAGGAGTATTTCCTATAAGTAGGTCACTGCAGTAAAGGGGTTAGATGTGCAGCCTTTGCTGACAAGATACTTTGCTTTCTAAAGCACTTAATGCTGCTTTGCAAAAAAAGAAAGGAAGAAAAAAAATAGGGAAAGAAAAAATACCCATTTGTTGACCTTTGTTTGGTGCTGGGTAAAGTGTCTTTCTGACCAGCTCAAGAGACACATTAAACCAGTGATGTATAGAACTATATTTATACTGTGAATAAATAGACTAAAAATATCCCTTCAAACAGGGTAAGCTGTAATTTTAAATTGTAGCACTTCTAAAGAGCTTTCACTGATATCAGACACTCCCAGGCTCCAAGCAGCACAGCACTGCATTTTAATCAAATAACTGTGAAACCACTGCCACAAAATTGCAACCAAAATGTTTGTGTAATGTTATGTAGCTACGGAAACAAACTTGGGCTTCTAGAATTACCTTATTAACTGGTTCATAGCAATGGGCTCATCGCAGGGTTTTGGCAGACTTGCATGTTAGGTGGTGCAATTTCTCCCCTCACCCCAAAGATGAGTAAACTCCATGTAGCTTCAAGAAAGGGCAGGCCTGAAGTGATATCAGGACCTTGTTAACTTTAGATTGATTAAAGACAGAGCAAATCTGTACTTTGCCATTAACAACTGGGACTGGTAAATCAAAGGTTCTTAAATGCGTATAAATGCCACGTGTGTTTATAATGGTATTTCTCAATTATTTTAATATATAATCTTTCTTTTTAGACTCTATTTCAGTTCCAGCTACTTAGGGTACAAACCAAGATACAACCCTTTGGTTACTATGTTTTACATACCTCTGAAAGCGTGACGCTGAAGTTTTTAAAAACATGAATTACGTATAAAATAATCTGTTTACAGAGGTTTAGTTGTGTTCTCCCCTGCTAAGTTCCATTTAGGCTTTGTCAGGAGCTCCTGATATCGAGGAGCACTGAGGGATCAGGATGTCTCTCCACCCTTTTCCTTCTCCCCCACCCTCTCATATTTTTGGTAATAAACACCGAAAATATTTGTGTGGTCTGTACTTTCTTGCCTTACAGACTCCCTAAAGCAGGAAAAATATTAAATGAAATTTTCTGCTATATTTTAGATGAAAACTACTCTTTATGTACCAGTAAGCAGTTATCAAAAGCTACATATTCTATAATTCAGTCATGCTGGAAATGAGCTTCAGTATTATTGTAATTTTTTTCTCTTTTTTTAATGTGACATAAAATGTCATTAATACCTATTGAAATCTTCCTGTATGGAGGTGAAGGGCAGAAGAAAATTTCATGACGGTGTGAGAAAAATTTTGCATGGTGTTTGTTGAATGAATCTGTATTTGGGGTGAAGAATATCCAGGGTCTAGAGTGGTGGCCGTGGTGGTGCTTCCACAAGCCCACAGGGAAGGGCAGCAAGGTCCTGGCTCTGACTGATTGACTTCCAGGGGGGGCTTGTCTTGGCTCAGAGCTGGACGGGGCTGGCAGCTTTTGATGATATGGGACTGCCTCTTGTTACTGAGCTTCCGAGAGAAGCACCAAGCATGGGTAACTCTCTCTGGCCACAGAGTAAGCTATGAAACACAAAGCAACCCTCAGGCTTATTTCCAGTTCTCTGTTTTCATAGTCCTTTGGAGGTTGTCTTTTTGTCACTTGCAAAGGGTATGGATGTAGCTGGTTGAACTCTCTTTATGACCAACTCGCCTTGTGATACAACCCTGCTAAGTCATCTGCTTTCAGCATACAGAGGTAGTAACACGCAGAGTCTTTACCAGAGAAAATTCTTCAGCTAAATGAGGGACTAGAGGGTCACTAGGTTCTGCTCTCCAATCCTGTCCTCAGATGACTCTGTTCATGTCATCCTTTCTGCTGTAGCCTTAAGCAAATGTCAGAGAAAAAGTGCTTGGTTATATTTATTTCCTGCCTCAAAAGAGTAGGGAGTAGTAGAGAAGCTTTCTCTCTCAGCAATATGAATATCAAACATCACAGAAAGCCTCTGGAAAGCAAGGATACCTGGCGAGCTCAGGGGGAAGCAAGCTTCTGCAGAAGGTCTGCGGATGGGGAGGCAGGGGAAATGCTTTGCAGAGCAACACAAAGTGATAGAACAAACAATTTATTAGCTGCAGCCCTAACAATTGCACTCCGAACTCACATCGGTGTTACTGCTGTAACCTACTACAACCCCACCCCTGTGCAAGTCACAGCCAGTTCAGGAGAACCTGCTTTAAAAACAAGTACAGTCTGCAGGATATAGACTGAGGAGCCAGGGTCATGTCATTCCCAGATGTTAACACAGCAATTGATGTAATCTTTCAAAATACTTTTCAGAGGACTAAAGAGACTGATTTCTGTGAGTAACTTGACTTCCAGTTTTCATCAGTGCTTGTGAACACAAGGGAGGGGTCTGAGTATTTAACAGATCCTGGTAGTGTTTTATTCATGACAGAAAGTAAGGATTTGTAATGCAGACAGACCACACCTTCTAACACAGGCACACTGGGACATTTGATCATGTTATTCTCAGTGTTCCTATATCATTTTGTTCTAGAGGCTGGATTTCTCTTATGTGGAAGTGAGGGGAACAGTTGTTTGCAGTGAAAGCTTGATTGCTTAGGACTAGAACCCAGGAAGGTTATGGGTTTGCATGATAAAGATGCAAATCTGCAGCTTCTTTTGGCAATTGTTTACAACAGAATTGTAAATCTTTTCATAGGGTTGTTGAAACTACAAAGTTACCGAAGTTATTACCCACACATTACACCTGCTGCACTGTGATTATCTGTTTTGAAAGGTTCGAATGAAGAAAATCTTCCAAATGACATTACATGTCATCCTGCAGCTCCTTTCTGAGACCGATATATTTTTAGTATCACATGCTGTTTTCAGCAGCTGCCACCACCACACTGTGCACCTAGCAAAATGTAATTACCTAGTCTGTGAATCCTGCATAGGAGAGGAGTCAGACACTGTGAAGACACTGGCATTTCTTGTGCTGCACAGTATCCGAATTTTAAGTATGAACAGAAAATGTCACCAGAGAAGCTGTATGCGTAGTGTCTCAGCTGTCTACATAGGTTACATGAGATCATTTTGGATTCTTTCTTGAATTTGCATACCCATACTGCCTCTTTTGGAGTGAATCTTATATTCTTATAATAAGCTTATTGTAGAGCTTATATTCATAAAATCTGGAAAACACATTGAAAGTAAGGTCACAGACAAGCTACTGGTTGTTGATTTCACACTAAACCTACACCAGAGAGCACCTCTGTTGGGTCAGTTTCAGTGATTCATACCCATGAGCCCTGGGCTGCACTGCTGAACAGCTAGAAGTTGAAAGCTTCTACTTAAACTGTTCCTCTCTTATCTGCGGTACAATATTCAGCCCAAGAGACATGGAATGGGGAAACATTCCTATTCTCTTGTGGATGAGCTACAACACTATATGTAGTATTGTGCAGCAGCTGTGAGGTCTTCTAGTGATCCTGGAGTTCATGGTTTATTAAAGATTGCCAATGAAAATGCCTAAAGTGCTGTTTATCTGCGATTAATTATTTCAAGCACTTTTATTACTGTTATAGTATTAATGTTTATGTAACATTTTATATAAATATTATATTTATTGCTAGTAGCTTGAATAGAAGCAACACATTCAAATATTCTGGAACTCTTACAAAGATAGCTTTTATTTCAGGAGTCTATTTAATTGATTCACTTAAACTGTTTGCTATAGATATATTTAAGCATCACTTAGATGTCTATGAATGGATAAAAAGAGGAAAATTCTGCTACTGAAATCCAAATTTTTAAATACAGTAGCCAGTAACAATTTCTTTTACAGCATTTATTCCTCTTCAACAGGCCCCTGTGAAAAGACACAAAATGCATTGGGAGAAACTCTCAGTTCTAGTGATTTCACAGGAAAAGTATAAGATATCAGGAGAGCAATGAATTATTTATTAAAAACAAAATTGAATTTTTAGTTCCTGCAATTTCCAGCAAAAGATAAGATAGAAAATGATACTATTCTTAAAAAAAAAAGGAAACTGATGTGTATTAACCAGCTTTATTCTTTCAATATTGACGCCTGCCTTAGGCACAAATCCTCTAAACACTTACTGTGATTTTAACTTCAAGCATAAAACCAGTCACAAAATCTCTCTAATGGGATTATTCACATGCTTACAGTTAGGAACACAAATATGTTTCCAGGCCCATGCATCTTCTGAAAAAGAGAATTCCAGGTCTTAAACCAGGACTATAATTCCTCTCGTACAGCTGAGACAATTAGTGCTAGATTGCTGTTCTGGGGAAACCCTCCATAGAGTTATTTCCAATATCATTCAAATTGTAGGTTCTATTTTGCTTGTTCTGCAGTCCTTCCTGAATATGATCATATGAAAAGTATTGCACATGAATGTCAGTAAGAAAGTGGTGTGGCCATAAAAATTAGCTTAGCTTGTCTGTGCTGTACAAAAAGCACATCCTCCTCATTAGCGCATAAGAAATCAGTAACTTAGACATTGTCCAAAACCAACTCTAAATACTGCTTTTCAGTTTGTGCCAATCAGGTGGTTAATAGCGTGAGAGCTGTAAATCAGCACAAGATGTTATTTCCAGTGAGAAATACTTAGAAAGTCCCTTGGTTATGACTGCTTTGAGCTTACTAATGAGTGTGAACACTGGTAAATTAAAAAGAGAGCGAATTAAAAAGGGAGGCTTCACTTCTCGCTTGAGAGCCAGCACTTGGTTTGGGAATTGCTTTATATTGGGGTTCCAATCAAGAGACTCCAAAGCTTACGTTTGAGACCCAAAGGTGCAATCATGCATGATGAACTTCTTAGCAGAACATTTCCACATGGTGGAATTTCTGCATAGTGTGTAGTGTCTCCCAGCACAATTTCTGTTTTTGAAGGGCAAAAAATAAAGATACCTAGAAGATAACAAGTAAAAGCCAATCACAAACTTCCCTTGTGGGTGAGAACAACTCACAATACCAACTGTTGGCTTATACTTTATACTAAATTGCAAAAGTTGGAAAGGTACAGGGTGACAGTGATTCTAGAAGAGGACACCAATGTGATCTAAGGAATATTTTTGTGTCAGTCAGAGCTTGCTTCAAGAAATGACCATCAAAGAAGGAAAAGCAGAAATTGCTACTGCTTTTTAGTAGAAAACAGCAGCCTGTAAACTTGTACATGAAAGGCAGTAAAATAAGGCTTTTCCGCAGGATTTTTGTCTATATTGCTTCATTCTGGTTGTGCAAGGCAGCTCCCTGCCTGGCGTCCTGCATCCATTGGAGATGCCTGTGCTCCCACACTCGCTGAGGGGAACCCCTGCAGTCAGGAGTGGGGTCTGGTCCTTATGGGGAAGAGGGAACCTGAAGGGCTCTTGGTGATGGTGTCCACGTATTTCACCAAGACTTCTCACATATTTATTTCATTACCTTTTTCTTACATGACTGCCTTAAGCACGTTAGAAAATTTGCTCTCTGGGAAAAAAACAACTCCAGGATTGAAAGAGTTTTCTTGATATTGGAGCTGGAAGGGAAGAAATTTCTTAACTCTTGCCCATTTAAAAATATTCAAAGGTCTCTGAATATTTTACTTTTGGTCATAGCAATACAAATGATGGGTCCTATTTCTCAGATCCTTTATTAAATATATAAGCATAATAGTCAGATTGGATCACTTTTTGCCATTTATCACATAGCATTTGATTATTGATTACCTATAGCTTTCTTTCTCTGAGAATAAATAACTTATTTGCTAATAACTACAACTGGGACAAAAACATTATTTTGGAATTTAGTGTTGCATATCTTATACATACTCTCTGGGACTGGACATAGAGCATACAGAGCAATATTTCATATTCTGTGATGGGACTGGTCGGTTTGGGAAAGGACAGAGAACAACAAACTGTGTGGCATTTCCCTATCCTTTCCATGAAGGTTTCTATTTAAGCACCAGATTTCTTTCTCTTTGCATTTTTTCCAAATGATTCTCTGTATCAGCAGTTTCATTACTCTGATAAATGTGTTTTTCCACCTGAGGAAGGTTTTTTCTCCTCCAGTCTGTGTTTTATGTGGTTGCTTGCTACGGAGACCTACACAATGACTAAGTCAATACAAAGTACCCTCTAGGCAATGAGAGACCAGAAGAAAGTGCAGCATCATTAAACTGAATAACAGACAAGCACTTAAGGAGACAAATAAGTATTTTGCTACTATAAAGCTTCACTTCTTTATAGCTATGATGATTGAAAATGTTTAAAAAGCATGCATGGTACAGTGGTGGCAGAGGAAGAAGGTTGAGGGAAGTACTCTAGTTGAATGGCAGCAAACTTCTGCATATTGGAAAAAAGGGTTGGGAGCTGAAAACCAGAGCTCTTCTCCTGATGTGTCTGGAGAGGCACTGAGCCACAGCTGCTCGCAGAGCTCTCCTGACAAGCAGCCCCAGCTTGGGGCTGAGGAGGAAGCAGCCGCTCAAATGCTGAGTGAGAATGTAGTTCCCCTCTGGTGTGAAAATGTTAAGAGTAAATTCACAGATGAGAAATTGAATGGTGGTCACCAAGAAGTGCGCAGGTCCCCAGGGACACATTACAGACACATAAGTAATTTATTTCTATTTATTTCTAAAGAGCTCTTACTTAGCTATTGAATATTAATAGCTGTGATTTCTATTGAAGTAATTTGAAAAAGTCATCAGCCCTTCTGTAAAATGTTGGTTGTCTGATTTCCAGCATCTTCCTAATCAAGTTTTCCTTCCCTGCTACTTAAAAAATATAATTAGATAAATTATAGACTTATAGAATCATTTTGGCTGGAAAAGACCTTTAAGATCATAAAGTCCAGCCCATAACCCACCACTGCCAAGCCCACAAATCATGCAGTTCATCCAAAATTCCCATGACAGCATGCATGTATCATCCTTCCTCATCTGTCTGTCTTTCTGCCAGGATTGTATATGAACACCTTACTTATAAAACTGTGGGGCAATACTGAAATCTCTGCTTCAGTTGATGTAGTCTTTGGCTCATCTCCCTTTGTGGGAGATTAGCCTTCTGCTCAGGCTACGATAATATATTTAATCTTTATGGTTTGCAGCTGGCATAATTATTTAGAACAACAAAATACTGAGTAACTTTCAAGATAATCTTTAACAAAGCACAAAGCTTTTCTGTGAACCAGAGCCATCTTTCTCCTTTAAGGTTGCATAGCTGAAGAAGAAGTATGTCTTCATAAACAGAAAAGTCGCCTAACAACAAAAAATATTTTATTCTAGCCCTCTTCTCCCCTGCAAAAATACAAGGGCAATGGCTTATGTATGTGCTGAGCCCACACTTGAATTCCTTATGCAAAGAAATCAAATGCCTATTTGTAAAAGGATCAGGGATGTGTCCATTTTGCTAACTGCATGTAAACCACTCGGTCCTATTTGTGCAGAGAGAGCAATTGCATGTTGGGACTGTGCATCTGCATTGCTTGTGAATTTATACAGGCAGATCCTTAATGGGAATTGAATGGCTGGATGAGATTTTTTTTGGTGAGTTTTGAAAAACTGTTTAGCATTGGCTTAACTTTGCTTCAGTTGACAGAAATCCAAGAATTCATTATTGACTTACAGGAGACCAAACTGGGCTTGTGATGAATGCCTTGGAAAACACTTTTTTTTCTTGGTCATCACACACATTCAGATTGTGATCCAAAACCAACTGGTAAAGTGTGTTGAAAGATGTGAATATACGCATGGGTCTGGACCCTCCTCTTCATTTCTGCCAATTAAACTGCATTATGATTAGCTACAAAATTTTTTTTCTCGTCAGTTAATGACCTTACACCACACTCCCAGTTCCTTTTAAGCTCCCTTCCTGGTGAAGGAGCAATCACTGAGTAAAGTCTGGGCAAAACTACAAAAGCATGGATTCATTAGGGGAGGAGTGAAGCTAAATGGGTTTTATCCCCTCATTAGCACTGGTGTAATAATACCTACTCCTGGGAAAAGCCCTCTACATGTTTAGTTATACCCAGCCTAGAACTGGAGCTAGTCAGGGAGTGTGCAGGAGATTTCCCAGTTGCAGGAGTCTTGCACATGGCTTATAAAGAGCTGCAGAAAGCAAATTCTTCTGCCTGCGCAGCTGCCTGTGCCCTGGATCTTACAGGCTGAGTCCAAGTTATTACAAAGCTCTGGCCATAACCAAATGCTCGCTTACATGCACAGCCACACACTTTAGAAGACATATACCTAAATACTTTTTTGATTATAAGGAACTTGATATAAACAACAGTAGTTGCTGTGCTACTGGTAGTTAATGTGTTGCTCTTCCATGACACAAGAGGTGGCCCATAAAACAAACTGTTAAGATGCAGTTCTTGCTGTGGAAATGTTTGGGTGCTCTCTGACTAGAGAATGCAGCACAAGAAGGAACTAAACGCACTTTGTGCTTAAATGCAAGCACAATTGTCATTACCTATCAGTCTCACAAGTTACAGCATCTTTTTTCAGCTTAATTTGTAAAACTGAGTTGGCTTAACAATATGATCTAAAGGATCTACAATGTATTAGAGCTGTCAACATTGCTAAATATCAGAATTAGAATGAAATTAGAATGAAACTTAGTTTCCTTAAATTATGAAGGTAGGGAGGCCCCAAGAGGGTTTTGTTATTAAAAAAAATCCTCCTTTTCATCTAAACTTTGGTTTTCTGTTCTGTTTCTGCCACTTTTAAATGGGTGAGGCATGGTGAGAAAGAGGACAAGACAGGTCCCATTCAAGTAGGAGCTCTGCTGGTCAATGCAAACTGGAATTTGTGTCAAGGTCATGGGAAAGGTCAATGACCTAATTTGTTTTTCTACTCTCAGCAGAGCACTTCAAGTGTTCCAGAAAGAGGGGAGAAAAAGGCACAGCTCTTATCGACATTGTCCTAGCACTATGAATGAAGTGCTCAGGGTCATCCACCAAACCATTGTGCAGAAAGTCTCTCCTTTCCTACAGCTATGAATATGACAAGCCCTAAGATCTCACTGCAGCCGTTACCATTAATTCCTCACAAGCAATATGATACATGGAAAGATTATGGTTCCATAAGGAAGCTTGGTACAACAAAATGCCTGTTCAGCAACTTACTTTCTCAGTACATTATTCATAGCTGGATATGACCTGATCAAGGTAAAGTGGATGAACTTAAACAGGGCAACACTACGAAAACGCCTCTCAAATTCTAGAGAAATTTGCTGGCATTTAGACTGAGGAAGAGAGGATCACCTAAAATTCTCTAGAATTTGTACATGTGCCTCCTGTAAATCTAGCCTAATGTATACAAAAGTGGCTCAGTCCAGAACTTGGTAGTTCTTCAGATTTAAGATCAGCTGCACACAGCAGCTAAAAAGAAGGCTTAGCACTGTCATCCTGTCAGATATTTGGACACCAGAATCAACCCTCACTGTACTGACTTATTACAATCCTGTGCTTGAATAGCATTAGAGTGAGGTAAAAAAGTAAGAAAACCCTCAAATCCGTCAGTATTCAGGTTTTAGGCAACATTCCTGCCTGCTTCTGAGCTGGGATTATTGCTTTCCCAGAACATTTTCCCCCAGGAAGGAGTCTGGATTTAGCACCATCCTGCATCTGTATATCCTCTCAAATGCTCAAGGACAGGAGAACAGGAGATCATCTAAAGCATAAAACCCCCTTTCTGTGCTTTAGGGCAGATTCTGGCCACTTTTCAGTGCTGGTAGGCCAGTCTGTGATTTTCCTTCCCAGTTCAGGGACTGAGTCTACCAGTAGAAAGACAGTGGGAGCTGGGAGATACTGATCCTCAGTGCGTTTGTGGGCACTTGCTGCTGCACAAGGAGGGAGCTGCCCACCCACACCAGCTGGGGGTGCCCATGTGGGGATGTCCAGCTCCCAGCCTTGCCACATGCCACCTGCCCCAGGCATTGCTGACTCCCATGCTAGAGCCCTGCCCAGCTCCCAGGGTGCCTGCCTTTCCTCCTTGCCCTTGTACAGCAGTAATACTTGATCTCACTCCCAGGGAGATGACTTTGGAAGCAGGAGTTGCCCTGGGAAGCACAAAAGGTTTATTTTAAATATACGATGACAGAAAAACTAGCAGCATTTTTTCTAGTGTGAGAAGAAATGTCTAAACAAAAGAGGTTTTGTTGTCTGCTAAAGCTTTGGCCTGTCTCCCTTTAAGGCTTGGCTGGCATCAGACAGAGATGCCATGGGTAGGGAAATAATTGAGGTGGTACATCTCAATCCCAATAGAAAGTAGATCCCTTTTAAAAAAAAAGATCTATATGAAATTTGTTCAGCTCATCCTGTTTGATAAACCAGGTTTAGCAAAGAGACTTAGCAAGGACTTGGCTAAAAGGTGACACTTCCAGTTCAATGAAGTCTGGCTGTATGTTTCTTCATGCTCAAACATTTCAAGATCTTTCTTCTTTCCTTTTAAGCTGGCTTTTCTTCCTACAGCTAGATATATCTTCACAAATTTATTGTCCTAGAACCATCACTCATAGCATTGTATAGAAGTTTGGTTTTAAACTTCTTTAAACAAAGTATTGTTTTTTAAAGTCAGTCATTTTCACAGATATCAGAAAGTTGACTGAGATACCATTAGCATCAGGCACCTAAAATAACCTTTCCTTAGTGTACTCATTAAGCCTTCAGTTCCTTTAATTGTATATATTAGCATGTGTGGCTGTGCCCTTCATTTCTTCATTAACGTTTTGGCAACTCCATAGATGTTTTCTATTTCCTTGTTCCTCTTGGAAGGAAAATAGTGAGCTGCAAAAAGCGGTATGAAGCAGAATAAAATGTCTCCTCACATCAAGGGGTTGCATCAAATCCTGCACGCAGTTTGCTTTAGTTTTCCAAAGGTGTCATTGTGAGTGTTGAACTGGATTCAGCTAAAGCAATGCAAGGTGACAAGTATCTGGTCTTGAAACATATGGCTGAAGGCAATGAAGCTCCTGAGGGCCAGTTCTGCCATCAGTCCTGGAAGGCCTGGGAGTTAAAAAGGCTCAGGAGTGCCAGTCCTGCAAGGAGGAGGGCTGGATGTCTTCAGGAACTGGCCACGCTGGGGAAAGTTCCCCACTCACCAGGCTGGAGCCCCTGGTCAGAAGTTGCTCAGTAGCCCATATAGAAAAGCCCCTGGGCTGCGCAAAGGGAGGGAACTGCACCTTCCACCAGAGTGGGTCACAGACCTGGGAAAATTAGCTAGCAGTTCAAGGCAGGTCTTTGGCAACTTGGGCTAATTAGAAATGTGGTGTATTGACTTTGCTGTTAGACACCGCAGCTTTTGTGATTTTAGGGCCATACTTTTCTCTAGTATCAGTATTGCTCAGAGTCTGTTTCTCAAATCTGGGCTTGTTTGCCATCTGTGAGATTAAGTATTTATGTAGATAGATTAAATAGCCCAATCTTACACACTGCTTCCATTTCTATTGTGGTAGTGTATAAATTTACATGGTTACAACATTCTCTAATTCAGTGTTGGGAATAATATCTTTAGACACAGACATTAGTAATATTAACTCCTGCCTCCCCAAGTATGGCAAGCAACTATTAGTAGCATTAGTATTCTATTAGCAGACATTTCACAGAGAATGAAATTCACTTAAATTAGAGCTGACTGAATAAGGTAATACATGCATTAAATATTAATATAGTTTTCTTATGAAAATATTCAGAGGACACATCAGAATTGTCATTTAGCTTTCCCTTCTGTTTGTGGAATATCTGTGATCATCATTTTCTTCCATTCGTTCCTTATTTAATGAATTGATTATGAATATTTGAAAGTCAAGCTGTGCTGCTCAGTTGTTATTCATCAGAGTCACACAGTACTTTTTACATATTCAAGTATTTATGAAGCAGATCCTCACATGTGTCAGTTTAAAATTTTGTTTCCACAAATTCTCTGTGATGCAGCTTCGAAATTCCTGTTTCAAAAACAGCTGAACACAAATGACTTCTAAAAGTGATAGGAATTGTGCATTTGGGGGTGAATTCAGCAACACAGATCCTACTAGGGACAAACGTCCATGTGCTGGACTGACCTAATAAAACAGCCAGTAACAGAAATACGCACCTTCCAAGGTGGCTGCTTGTGTTTAAAAGTTGAATTTTTTTGAATTTTTTTGAAAAGCTGAATTTTAAAAGTTGCTGTTTTTCAGCAAATCTAGGGATGTATCTCAAATAACTGTAGCACTTCCAAAAGGATATTAATCACACCCTCTCTCAGACATCTCTGTATTGATCGGTCTCTTTGCAGTGAGTAGTGAGGCAGCATAGAGAGCCAGCTTAGACACACCATTTTTAGATAGCTGATGCTGGGTGAAATGAACGTGGCTGAGCAGTGCAAGTCTCAGATGTTGCATTGGTTGGTTGTTGCATTGGTTGGTTGTTGCATCCCTTGCAACCCAAAACTGAAGCCAGTTTTGAAAAGTGCTGCTATCAGCACCTGTTTCTCTTCCTTTTGTGTGTGTGTGTGTTGAACTGGAGCTCTTAGGGAGTCAGTTTATTTAATTATTAATGGAGGGTTTCAAGTCCAGATTAAGCCATTTCTGTGTACTCTCTAATTTAATTTTGTGTGGTGCTAAACACTGCTTGTTGTACTTGTTCAGACTATCCCAGCCCCATTTTCTAAAAGTTTTGGAATCACTTGCAAAATTTGAACCCGTGGAAAAAATAGTGTGCTGTGTTTTTTGCCTCTGAAACAAATCTGAACTTGTTATATATTCAAACTGAGCAACGAGGCTTCTGACTCGACTAAGCAACTCCAAATTCAACACATTTTAAAGTCTTGTAGAGCCTCTCATGAACTCTGAAAGGAGTAGCAAATAATGTTTAATCAATGCTGAAAGAGATATAATGGGAAGTAAGCTCTACAACATCTCAGAATATTATTGAATGAGGTTTTCAAGCACTATTATCTTCAGGAGCACTTGAAATATTCATGTATTTAGGCAATTGATAATTCTGGAGTGCCTCCCAAAATAATATTGGATTTTTCATTTAAGGCTTTTGAGAGCAGCACAGAGTGCTCACTCCTAGAACATCCAACATCTGTAAGGCAATTTAGGCTAACAACCCAAAAATGGAGGCACTGCTAAGCCAATATTAAAAATGTAGATCTTAGCTACATTACAAGGAATCTGATGAATTGTAGCATAGTGCACACCAAGATGCCAGGCACTGATCTTTTTTTTTTTTAGAACAGATGTAGCCTCATGCTGTTGAATCTTCATATTCAAATAGACACATGAGAAATGAATAGCATTTAGCACATTCCTTCAGAGCAGTAACTCCAAGGGCGAGTTAAAATAACTAGCATTATTTCTCTGACTGTTAACGAAAATAAATTCATGCTGCATATCTGTGTCTATCTCTCAGTACAGTATAACATATTATAGGGCCTCCCTGCTTGTTTCCTTCGAAGAAAACATAGTAACATGCTTTCATTTGCAGTGTGGGCAATTGCAAGGACTGTTCACCTGCAGATCAGGGATACTCTAGGCTGTACAAACAAGGCACAAAGACACACTGTCTAAATGGGATGAAGCAGATAGGCTTCACTGTTTGAGCTTCACAGTACTGTTCCTTTTAATAAGAATTTAATTTTCTGTACAGCACTGGAATCTGAAACTTAGCTTTATTAGTAACAGAGGACTGAAAATGTGACAAGGACTTTACAGACATTAGCAAGATGCATCCTGGGTCCAAAGGGCTTTCACATTCACTAGCTGATATAGGAGCTTCAGAATAAGCATTGAAAGAGAGGGAGCCAGCCTGTCATCTGTCCTGACCATCACTCTGTTTTGTTGGACACTATATTGTGATTCATTCCTTGTATTTAAATTGGGAAATTCTACTAACAGTCATTGCCATGTTCTTCACTGATTTTGATGCCTTCTTTTAAAGGCAAGCCAATACTGAAGGGCTGGCCAGCTGGTGGACTAGGTGATGAGAACTCCTTCAAAAATATTGATTAAGCTGCAGAAACAGTGTGAAAGTTCTTTTCAGAAACATGAAAATGTTAAAGGGACCATCTAACAATTTTTTCCATTAAAAAAAAAGTCTCTGTCTTCCAGCATTAAACAGCCAAACTATAACTATTAATTTGATAAATTCCAGTCTATTTATTGCAGAGCTAGGAGAGACATTGGCTTTTGCAGAATTTATCAACTATTCACAAGTGTTAATGTTTGCAAAGTTGCTAGGTTGGGCTGTGCATCTGCACAGCTATTTGGAGAGAGATAAAGGCAACTTAAAAAAAAAGTCCTATCTCTTTGCTATGATATTATTAGATGCTCTATGGGTGGGTTCTTGCTTGTCTAAGGTTATTCCATTCCAAAGATCTTATGTGTTGTCCTTAAGATATTACTGTCTTTGGAATCAGAGAGATGACAGCAGACCACTGTTTTCCCAAATTAAGCATGCAGTAATGTTTCTCAGCTCCCTGTGCCCCTCTTTTTCTTTACATCTCTCATTTCTGAGTGCATTTCTTATAACTTTAATCCTGCTTAACATGACTGTCCAGAGAACAGCAGTTGCATTCTATGATAACTTTAAAGGTCTCAAATTCTTTTTGTTCCATCCTGGAACACACCAAATACTATATTTGGAAAATATTACAAAACAGAACTGTTGCATTTGTCTATTTTAAATTGGAAAAAAAAAATCATACTTTTTGAGTCACTGTTTTTTCCTCTTCTCTTTCTGGTTGGAAGTGATTTACACCACAGGGATAGTCACACTTAAAACTTGTTGTTTCTGTACTTCTTCAGAACTTTTAATGCTTTGACAATGCAAATGAATCCACAGAAATATACATAGCCAGAAATTTCTGGCCATTTTTTTGTTTCAACATTGGGGAAGGCCTTGTTACAGAGAAGGACTTCCAGTATTTGCTGATGCATTTGCCAGGTGTGATCTCTCTCTACTATTTATTCATCAATTTTTATTGCAAAGTCATTTTGCCACAGATGATTATACCATCCTGCCACTTAAGGCAGTCCAGGACTCTTCACCAAGAGCCTTTCTGTAGAATTTAACTGGGAGAGTGTTAGGCTATTCACCCTGGTGCATGCTAGCACATGCCTCACCAGATTAGAAATGGAAAATGAGATTAGAACTTTCTCAGAACCCACAATATTCTGTGATTTCTCTCCTGTTTGCTGCCTTAATGTGGGCTCTCCAGGCCATGTACTTGGTTGTCTCGCTTGTGCAGACTCCTGCCTCTGTGTGGGGTCTGTGCATTCCCTGAGGGCAGCTGAGTGCTGCTGGCTTTGTGATACCAGCAGAGCTGTTGGAGCAGGTGTCATCCTCCAGCTCTTTCTGCCCCCATGTTTTCTGCTCCAAAAGCTGAGCACACCTGGCTCCTTCCACTTCACGGCCCCCAATCGCTTCCCAGTAGCACAAATGGCTAATCAGGCCCTCATACACAAGTCAGCTTGCAGAAGGGACCTGCACTGCTGCTGTCTGCCATTCCCAACCCAAGCAGCAGTCCCAGGACTCAGACTGACAGGGGAGCCAAAGGGTTGACATATTAGCACAGTTGTACTCTGTGCTGAGATAATGACTCTGCCTTTCCATTTGCCAGCATCTTCACTCTGACCTTTCCGTTGCTGGCACTTCTCACAGGCTCACAGTAGCTCCCTGGACAGGTGGTTTAAATGCTACTCGCAACTTGTTTCTCCATGTGTGCTTGTGAGGCTTTTGTTTGCATGTTTGCTTAGAACTAACATTAGAAGAGGTTGGAAAGGCAACTTCTAAAATAAATCCTTTTGAGTGTACTTACTACGTATGGCAAATTTACACACATCTCTATAACGAGGTGTGGGAGCTTTGCTGCACTTCCCTAGGACTGAGCTCTGCCTCAAAATAGTGACGTGTATAAATAAATGTATACTCATAAAACCATATTGACACTCATTGATCCTCTTACAGCAAAGATTTACATGGCAGCCTACTGTGTTTCTGTCCTGGTGGTTGTAATTCTTGCATAATTTCTGCCAGTCACCTGACCTCAGGGTTTAAGTCTTGCCTGAAAGAGGGGTGGGAACTCAGCCTCATTGACGTCAATGGTAAAACTCCCATTAAGTTCACCAAGAGATTTTCCTTGGCCCTTTTATGTAGCTCTAAATGTGTCCTCAGCAAAGCAGGCTTTTGCTTCTCTAAAGAGAGCTGTGTTGCAAAGACAGCACAATGAGAGACATTACCCACTGTAAATTATATAAAGGGACTAAAAGGCAATGGCACAGACACTTCTAAGGAGAGGCAAAGTGTGAGGGCTGTTGTGCTGAAGTTTGTAGCACATATGGGGTTCAACCCAGGGCCTGATCACACAGCTTTCTCCCTGCTTGTGTGAATGATGTTCATGAACAGCAGGAGTGTCTCATCAGGTCTTTGCTAAGGTCACTGATTTCGGAGAATGCAGTTAATGCAACTCTGTCAGTTCCCTGAGAGGTCCTGGATGGCAGATTTATTGATTGATATTAATTGTGCAAACTCACAAACCCTATAAACCAATGCAAACCTCTCCTCTGCTGCACAGAGAATAATGCAAACAGAAGCCACTTCTTTAGTGCAGGGTCTTCGGGTGCAACAAATGTGTCCTTTCATTTCAGCTGTGAATGCTGGTCCTCCCACCAGGCCCTGCTGCCTGGAACACACTGCCCTGCAAGCGAGACGGGGCATTAGGCAAAGGTACCTGTGGTAAACAGGTCTGCAAGTGCAGATCCCACCTTGCTGACTTGAGAAGAAGCTAACAAATAAGAGCTGCAGGAAGCCTCTCCTATGGTTTGTGCATCAACATAAATATCCAACATCTTTCTTATTTATCGTTGGGCTATTCCTACATAGTGTCAATCAGAAGTTGGTCTAAATTACCTAAATAGTGCAACAGATGAAGAATTTCTTACGTGTTCACTGGGAAAAAAGAAAAGATGGCATGGAGCTATTTGATGAGACAGAACCACATCTGTGATTCCTCCTTATAAGAAATGGCTTTGTACTGTGGTATATTTCAGGAAGGTATTTACCTTTGTCCTATGTTCCACTTTGGATTACAAAGACAGAAAAATAATCAAATGTTCAAGCACAGATTATGTCTTTGTGGCAGAATGCAGTCCTATAGAAACAGAGAACATGTGACCGGGTTAAAAATACTTTTTCTTACTCTTCATGTCACTGGAGTTTCTCTAATATCACCAGAAGAATCCAAAAGTAGGTGACAAATACGGTTTAATATGTAGAATACGTTATTGCTGCAGAAATGCATTTTGATTAGATACATTACTCAACTAAATTGGCAAGCAATTGCATTATGGAAATACTGGGACTGAATGGCTATGGATACTCTGCGTTCACTGATTCGTCTTCAGATATCTATGTGCAATTTAACTGTGAGATCTTTCAAGCTTGACAGAACAAAAGCCATTACTTGGAGGCACTGCCGAAGGGAACAGTTGGAGTCTTAAAATTTTGTAACTATCCATACTTTGAGGTCCTCAAGCTTTAGCTACAGGAAATGGAATAACTCAGCTCAGAGGCAAATGTGTGTGGAAGTGCACAGGCTCTGTAGTTTGCACCAAGCCCTCTCTGAAGAGGTGCACTGCAAGAGGCAACATAACTCATGGCAGCAAGACGTCAAGGTTCCCCCTTACATATACAGGCAAACAACTATGAATTTTCCTTTTGTACCTTTAATATTAACTAGTAACAAACAGTCATTAAATAACCTTAAATAGATCCTACTGAGGGATTTTCCTAATGCAGAGTTCATGCCCCATGCACACACTTGTCAGTGCAGCCAATATTTGCAAAAGTCCTGGTCTGACTCCAAAGGAGCGACCTTTGTAGAAAAGAGCTGGATAGGCAGCAGGGGGGCCTGCCTACATGGCTACAGCCAGAAGCAGGTCAGGATTCACTGCCTAGTATGAGCACTCGGAGAACATCAAGTCTAAGGGAGTCCTTCAGTTAATCTTACAATGAGCCACTTATTTGCAGGGTCTGTAATGGTTTCCTTAAGAGAACAGGGATTGAAGGGCCAAAGTTCCTTTTTCACCTAGGGATTTTTATTCCAATCTTGACATATAAAACCTCATAGTTAAAGGCCTACTAGCTGCCTGTTTTAATAGAGCTTCTGGAACTTTTAGTAAATGTGATTGTTCCCCAGAACTGTTAAAAACAACTCTGTAGACTACAAAATACAGTTCTGCATTGCCTAAGGCTGGAGGTAGCCACCACAGGTACTTCATCTAGCCATGAGATGAAAGACAGTTCACAGCAGCAGTAGTCAGTGGTATAAAGGATTGCCCCAAACCTAACAGAATAAAAAATACAAGAATATAAATGGAACTAAAATTCAGCTATCAGTGGCATGTGAGGATGATTGCTCAACTGATTATGAAATGTCATAACTTCTTAACCTTGTGAGTTGCTTCATAAAGACTTAATGGGGGAAAAATATGTTTTCATAAATTAGTTTTGCTGAATATTTTTTGTACAATGTGTGTTAAAAGCAAAAAATATTGACAGACTTCACTGGGGTGAGGTAGAGTACCAAAAATACTGCAGGAAATAAATACTTGGAAAATGATTGGAAATGTATTTGGGCCAATTTACTTTTTATTTATACCAGTAAATTTAGGAGTTAACTCCAATCAATACCAGCATTAGAATTATAAAGACAGAAAACTAATGGGAGAGAAATGAATTGATTGAAGCTTTTATGTCTGTTTTTCCTGATGCAGGAAGGTAAAAAGAAAACCAGTTTTCAGAATAAAAATAGAAATATGAAATTATGATATAAATTAAAATTCAGAGAAGATTGGCCAGAAAAATGCTAGACTTAAATGAGCATTAAAACAGCACCAGCTTGTTCCTGGGGATCTCGTGCTATTTATTGCATGGTTTGCTAATGAAAGGTGCCAGACTCACTCTTCTTACTGTATAACAACACACCAAGGGGTTCTGGATAGAATACAGGATGATACTAGGGTGTCTCAGAAGCACAGGCAAAGCCAAATAATGCCATCTGGTAGCCAGGTTTTAGTGAGTAAATGCAAAAGCTAGTGGAAGGTTATGACAAGCACACCAAAGCTTAATAATGCAGAGACATTAATCCTTTCTCCTCTTCGTGATTACCCCAGCAGAATGTCTGCGCCAACCTGTTCTCCGTAAATGATTCAATTTACCTTTTCCCCCCTCCAGCCCCAGCCATGCTTACACAGCATTTAGCATGTTTTCAGCATTGCCCAAATAATAAATTAACAACCAAATAGAAAAAAAAAATCTATTACCTTGAACTCTGTCTTTCCAAGGTACCATCTGTGCCTAGAATTAATTTTATGCATGCAAACTGTATTCTTAAGCAAAAAAGAAGAAAAAAAGTGTCTTCTCCAAGAGGTTTCACCAGGTACTAATATGTCATAAACAGGTGTGGTTTTCCTCATGGTCATTTGGTGCAGTTCATTCCTCATGTCTACAGGTTATCAGAAAGTTCTACCTACATCTTTACACTCTGACATGCCTGAAGGTTGGTGGAAAGGCAGTAGTACTGGTAAATCCCTGCTCCCAGAAGATGATAACAGAGTACTTTGAATCCTAGGATCCCTTATCGTGCCCTTTGCTGGGTCACTCCCATTGCCAAAAGTTGCTCTCAGCATCAAGACCAGGGGGAAGATAGTAGGATGAGCATCTGCACAAACTTTAAGGGCATCATCTTGTTCCTGACAGAGGAGGGTCAGGGCAGGGATTCCTTCCAAAGGAGGTGTGGCAGAACAAGATCTGTTTGACTCTGGTGCAAATAGTACAAATATTGGCTGCAATAAAGGATCTATCAACCGTCTTGCTCCAAACTGTCCATACCATCCAGGGCTGACCCTGAGCATATGATAACTGTGCTGCTATAGAGAGCCCACAATCCCTTCCCCCTCTGCATTCAAGCCCATCTTGCTTCCCATGTGCTGGCCACATGCCACTTGCCAGGCTGCCCTGCTGCTCTCAACTGCCATTTGGCTGATAAGAGCTGTCTCCAAGCTGCCTGACACTCACAGCCCGGACAGGGACTAACCTCAGCTGGAAGGCAGGCGATCCTCCCAGAGACAGCTCATCCTCCAGGGATGGAGAGTCAGGGTGAGCCAGTCTGTGCTTCAGGAAGAATAAAAGAAAGATTTAACTTGTACTGGGAATGAAGGAAAAAACCAACCATGTTGTGAGTAGAAGAGCTGTTCTGGCCTCTGCTAACAAGCAGATAAGATGCAGTTTTTTTAGATGGAAACCTAAATCCATAGTGGTTGGCTCTGAAACTGGCTGTGGCCCATAGCAGGGAGTGCTCTGCCAGAGTAGACACCTGCATGTTGCTCTCCATCAGAGGCTGTTAGACCACCTCCACCAATGTCAGGTCATGACAGGTCATGAGTTGCTCAGCATACAGAGGTGGTGCCTACCTATGGCAAGCTTATTACCTTTGCCTCTGCAGCATGTAGAAGCCTGAACAAATAAATATAAATCATGCACAGTATCCACAGAGCAATGAAAATAGGCAATTAGTGATAGTGATATAACTATAGGCTATCCATATGTCCTTTAAATGTCTCCTCTGGCTTGCTGGATAATGCCCTTACAAATACTTGTAATTAATGGTAAGAACAGAGCTGAATACTTCCTAGTGACAGAAAATCATTTTGAGCTAGGCCCTGATTTTTGAAAAAGGAAAGGCTGATGCACCTGCCTGGAGTACGTGTGCTTGACTGGTGCTAATGCAGCAGGCAGAGCAAGCCAGGCGGGTGCCTGTCCCAAGGGCTCAGGGTCTGATTTGGGCATGTGCCAGTGGCTGTGAGCTGGCCCTTGCAGTGGCTGCCTGCCCTGAGGGCTCAGTGCTTGGCAGGGTTCAGGACCTGTGCTGCTCTGCTAACAGGGCTCATGCTTGGCACACTGGAAAGTTCATCAGCCAGGCCTGAAATTCCATGTACGAAGGCAAAACACAGGGAAAAGGGAACTCTAGAATATGAAACAATTTTGTACAAAATATGCCCTTTTAGCTAGCAGTAAACTGAGCCAATGTCCATGGCCCAGTGCTTACTAGTGCAATCCTTTAGGTCAGGCAAGCACAAAATTACTTTCTTCTCCATCAGTCTGTCAATATCATTTAAAGCAACCAATATCCTTGCAATTTCTTTCATTCAGGTTGTGGTTGTTCTTGATTAAGAAGTCACTTGAAATAGAATCATTGAGGTTGGAAGAGACCTTCAAGATCATCCAGTCCAACCCCTACCTACATCCCACTAAACCATAGCACTCAGTGCCACATCCAGACGCCTCTTGAACATTTCCAGGGATGGTGACTCTACCACCTCCCTGGGCAACCTATTCCAATACCCAATCACTCTTACAGTGAAGAAGTTTTTCATCCTGTGTTTTTCATTGTGGGAAAAATTTTACAGAGAAGTGCCCAAACAAGGCCAGTTTTGGACCTTGTAACTAACTTGGCTACATCATTCATCTTCAGTGTAGCTACCCCAGTTACCATTAAAAGGCCAAAGGAAGTAAAGTTTCAAACTCAGCTTCAGTTGATCAGTTGATTCAGAGCAGTGAGCTGAAGGCTGAATAGAAGCTCAGATGTCGAAGGCTGAAAAGCATGAAGCAGGCTTCGGTTTGAAAAAGCCTAGGTCAGGTTTCAGGAGGTGGTACCATAGTGTTCAACTTGGAAAACACACAAAAATAGAAATCTCTCTCAGAAGACATCCATCTTTCAAATATTTCTGGCAATTTTACTGATAACCTGTAAATACAAATAAGCTTGTTCTGGGGTGTCTTAAGGTATTCAATAGGTGCTGACTCAACCACAGTCCAGAGAAAGTGTTCTGAGGCATGGAGAAGGGTGTTGAACGTAACTATCATTCTCATAATGGAAAAAATGTTATCATATTTCCAACCAACCTATGTACTTTCATACCAGGGATGAGTTGCTGGATGTTCCATGTCAGCCTATGGAAAGCCTCTCATTTTCTGCCGGAATAGTGAAGGGACTCCTGCATGGGTAAGTTTCCTTGGCCTGTATTTTTTAATCCATCTAGCACAATATATGCAAATCTGCCCAGCCAGGATATTCTTCTTCCCTTCCATATTACATACTCTCCACATTAGCTAATGCTCATACCAGGAATGCTCCTGCAGTGGTCTGTTTGTCAGTAAGTTAAGCTCTGCAGTGTAAATCCTCACAGTTTCACAAAGGTAGGTATAGTTTTCACCCCTCTGTTCTTCCTTTGGGCCTCCACCCAGCTTGCCTTGTCCTTTTGCGCCTGTTTCATCTGACTATCTTAAACAAGTGTGACAGAGATTCCTGACATCATTGCCCAGTGCCCTGCTCATGTGTCGCTCTCAAAATGCTGAAGCAGAAATGGGATGGTCAAGGTGCCTTCAGCTCAGCAGAAACTCTGGGGCCTTCCAGGAAATATTTCAGTGAAGCTGGGGTGATGGGTGGAAAAAGGCAGCAGGGCTGGGGAGGGAAGAAAGGCATATTTTTTGTTATTTTAAACACATGTACTTGTCTTGATTCATAAGGGGAATTTGGGTGGGAAGCACAGCTGGGAGGACAGAGGGAGAGGCTTATTTTTATTATGAAAATATGTGCTAATTGTGGCTCAAAGCAGGGAAGGGAGGGTGGGACAATGTGTGATAGAGAAACCACCTGCAGCGGAGGTGGGGAAGGAAGAGAAAAGGGTAAAAGGATACTACATTTTTCCAACTGAAAATATACCTATTTCTTCTCTAGTGACTGAACACCAGCTAGCCAGGCAGCCTCGAAGCACTGAGTAGCTCATATTCAGCTCTACTTCTGGCAATAGCTTTTATGGCTTTGTTCTAGCACCTTTTATTTAGACTTGTGTGAACAATTGGGTTTGGGTGGAATGAAATGTTTCAGTTGACCTAAAACTGACATTTGTTTTCACTCAGTCTTCTAAAGAGAATATTCTTTCCCTTTCAGGCATCAATTTGTATTATGTTTGTGTTTGTTTAAGCCAAGTCGTGGAAATGCAGAGGGACATGATTTATACATGCAAGAAATTGGAGAAAGTTCTCTTCTTTCTCAGCAATGACAAATCCAGGAATGTCCACATCACTCTCCCATATGGTAAGAGCCTTTTACTTTCTGAGAAACTTTTAACCCCCAGGCTATGGGTGATTCTGGGCAGCAGGGTATCTGGCTAGGAGTCTATTAAATGCCTGGCTATGTCTTGGTATTGATGCTGATAAGGAGTCAGGCACCCAGTTGCTCCAGTTGCCCTACCCATGGGGTAAATGTCTAAATGCTTTTTTTTCTTAATGGCCGGGGTAGAGCTCCATTCAAAATAAAATACCTTCATCATGAGAGACCCATAGCATGATGTTAATTAATCTCAAACTATTTGGCAGAGATAGTTCAGGCAGCAACTCAAAGAGCATTATTTGAATTAATAGACTAATTGCTGCTTGTCTGAGGTTTTATTTTGAGCCTTACTTTATTAATACCCAAAATGTAAATGTGGGCCTCTAGCACAATGTTATCTGGAGACCTAAGATGCAATGCTGTCAAGATGTGCTGGAGAGATTCTACCATAAGTGCCAGGAGATACATCTTGTTTTGCAGTAAACAATATAAACTCCAATGGGCCCAGTACCTCTTCTGAAAAGTAAAAGAAGCTCCCAATTACTATTCTAGTTTCCTCTTAACCTAAATGATTCAGCTCTGCTCCTCTGGAAATGGCTCTTTGCCCAGTGTCCCTCAAGAGGAAAGACAGCAGGTGTTTTTTTTGTTTTGTTTCTTTGAAGTCTTTTGGGCAGCTAAAAAAGCAGAAGGGCTAATAATTCCCATTAAGTGTCTTCTGTTTTCACCTTTGAAAAAATCCTGCTGTGATCCTGACTGCATTGTTTATGCAGCCTAATACTTTTGATATCTACTCCTAAAACACTTCATCCTTTATGTGACAAAGTACAATATTTTATGCCTGGCTGTACGAGAAAAGGCGCATTAAGGAGCAAATGAAAAGTAAAATTTGGATTGCAACTCTCTCCATTCCAAGAACCAAGAGGGACTTTTGGTGAGGGAGGAAAGAAGGAAAGGAAAAAAGCTAGGGATATACTGATATACTCTGAGTCTATGGCCAAGTTTTTACTGCTCTCCCACTCAAACAAGTTCTCATTGTCTGGTGCTTTATGTGAATTATCTTTAACCACAACTTGACTGCTCTATTCTGCTTACTCAGTAAGCACACTTAACAGCCTCTGACAACACTCGTAACTTGCCTATGTCTACTGGGAAAATTTCAGTCTGAAAAACACTACACAGAAATCAAATTCTTCTCCAGCTCTTCTGACACTGTTTGTCATGAAACACAGTATAGCTGGGATTAATGCACCAAGTCTCACAGATGAAACATTTTTCTTAGGCACCATGAAATGTTCTGCTAATTTTTTTGTTCTTCACACCCAAAAGCTGGCCAGGAGGTGCTCTTGAGAAGAGCTTTACAGTGAGCTTCATTGAGCTTCGCAGTGAAAAAAGCTCCTAAGGGACCAAGAAATATAGAGGATGAGACAATTAGAAAATCATCCATGTCATGTGATGCAGGAAGTTCTGTGGCTGGTATGTATACTACAGTTTTGCCATAAATAGAAGTGAGGAAATTGTTGCTCTAAAACTTGAATGTGTAGCTAACTTGAGCATGATCTCACAGAGAGTTGTTGCGGAGTTCCTATTTGTTATTATTTGGTGATTAAGCATAGCTTGTACATCTGAAACTCTTTGTCTATTCATTCCGCTTTTAGACTTGTAGCAGCAGATGCCATACCAATTCACAACAGAAGATGATTCAAGGCAGAGATTTCTCTCTATTTTGGGGATTTGCAAAAGCTTCCTCAGCTCTCGTGATTCTGCTCATTAATTCCTTGACTGCTGTCATAAATCCTGTATTTTGATAACTCACTCACTAGCCTGGACAAGCAACATGCAACCCTTGTCAGAGCTCAGGACCTATATTCTATATAGCAGATAGAAAGCAACAAAATACCTGGCTTCATCACTGGAAATTCAGGCATAATACATCTACACTTTGTTTTTCACTGCTCAGAAAAAAAGGTTGATGCTTGGATTTCCTAGGCTCTGTTCTTTTTTTTTCATTTAGGCTGCATTTTACCCTGACGTACTTTCATTCCACTTAATGAGACTTACTGTTTTCCAGTGAATAGAGAATCATTAATCATACATTGTATCTTCAAACAAAATCCACAGACACTTTTCTTATTCTAAAGGACACTCCTCCCTCCTCCTCTGAAGTCCCATATTTCACAAAAGGTTTCCCATTACTCAGAGACTAACCAGTGACTGGAAATCTGTGTCTCCAAAGGCCACAGACTCAAGAAAATAAATAATTAGACTGCTATCAGCTGCTTGAGGTAAGAGTGAGGTAACTGTTGAGATGTGTTTTTCCATACACACAAACAAGATAAGTAATGGTCAGGAAGGAATTTTTTGTAAGTACCAAATCATTTGATGTACTTGAATAAGAACTTTTAGTCAAGAAAACACATATACAAAAGTATTTTCCAGAACGTATAAATGTTTAAAGTTTGATACTTGATGTGTAATCTGTAGCAGACATACAGAAACTGGTAGTAATTTATGAGGTTATTTCATTTTAAATTGTAATGCATGTATGATGAGAATATGGTTAACTGGGCATATAAAGAGCATCAGCAAAAGCCAGCTCTTTCACAGTACTGAAAAGGAAGCGCTAACCTATTTGTCTACTACTTTGCAATCCAAATTTTGTCAGCAAAACTTCACAATCTTTTTCTGGAATCTTGACATCTCAATGAACTTATTTTTCTCATATCTATGCAGAGAGAAAACAAAAATAGGATTCTGTAAGTCCCTGGAAGACTTCCTAAATCTCAAAGTTACTGTTCAAAACGACTGATTTAAAAGGAGCACACAGTGAGCAAGGCCTTCATTTACAAGCAGCAAGTAAGTTATTTGCATGCTACCATTTATCTGCTATTGTCAGTTTTCCGTTCACAGTAACAAGGAACATGCTTTGATTTGGCCACTCTTGGTCTGGGCCACAGCCATATTATGTATTCCACTGGTGTTAAGGTATATAGCTAAATGATTGCTATAGCACAAAAATTTTAATGATGATGAGGCTCAGAATGAAATTATATAATGAATTATTCCTCAAAAACTGCCGAGAGTGGCTTTTGAGGGTTTCCAAACCAGGTATCTAGTGATGTTTGTGTGCAGACATCATAGTGGTCCACTTGGAAATCCAAGCCTTGATGACGAAAGTCCATCTTTTACCCTTTTATTTTATGTCAAGTGAAAGTACTGATGAAAGTACTGGGGAGAGACCTGCTTTCACAATAGAAATTCTATGATCCACCTGCCTTCCTAGGACATTTTTCCATGTCTCAAATTTTATGATTGACAAAATAATGACAGCTGCATCCTTTCAAATTTTTTTAAGGAATGCAGCTAACACTACCCAGAAGGAAAAACAGCCAGGATTGAGGGGAGCTGGGAAGGGAGAGCTTGAATGGTTCAGGGAAATAAGCAGTGTAAAAGCTTCCTGAAAACATTCAACTAAAATATAATTACTAAAACAGCCTTGAAAGGAGGGAGTTAAATTACTGAGTGTGGCTGTGATCGTTCTCCTAGTTTAAATTACTTGGGTATAAGTGAAATTAAATAGGATTTGGACTTTGCTAATTAACCACCCTACCCACAGGTGATCACAATATGTGCCATGTAAGATCCCTGCAAAAGACAAATTCATACACCTAGAAATGACAAGTGTGCATATTAAAACTATTTTTTGCAGTTTACAAGAATAGCAAAATCCTTTGGTAGCTAAACAGGAAAATTATAGTGGGGGGTGGGGAGGGGAGGGTGGGGAAGAAATTCTGCATACACTTAGAAGTAATGATTTAGACAACATTTCCCTTGAATTAGTTCATTTTAAAAGAGAACAAAGGGTTTGTCCTGCTGGGTAGCTTTTCAGCAGGGATGCCCTGCCCGCCTTAGTTCAGATCTGCAACATTATGTGGTTTCAATTAGTGGTAGCACTTGCAAAACCAGTAACACAGACATTTTGGCAAGAAATCTGACTCCAAGGCGGTGAAGGGTACTTAAGATGTACTCAGGGATGGGTGGAGAAATACAGTATATTTGAAACAGCACTGACCATTTGTCATAATGGTGTCACTTGTAAAAACCTTGCTGCATTTCTATAGGCTTGGCTGTTCATTTTTTCTTTGCCTCCCTCATTAGAATTTGCTTTCCACTTATCTAGCATCCCTATTTCCTGTCTCTTTTGTTACCTGGCTACTTACTAGGCCCTGAGTTAAATTTTTCTTCAGGCTCTTGGGGCAGCCACAAAGTGTCATAGCTAAACATGCTGAAAATAATATAGTACTTACAGTGGTTAACAGTTACAGAGTCCTCTTCATCTTCAAAGTCCTTTGTAAACACTGGTTACATTAAGAACAATTCTGCATTGTCAGGGACTGACTGGTTTAATAGTCTGTCCATCCCCTTAATGTTGTGAAGCAATTACTAAAATATCCTTTTAAGGTAAATGTTAATTCCTTTAACTCTGCAGTCAGGAAAGCTGACTTCTGTTGCTATTCCACATCAATGTAAGTGCCTCTTGTAATACATCTGCTGGCAGAAAAAAAGCCTGTACATGATTCAACAAAGTTTCCCAGTGCTACTTATCCTAGATATCTTGATAGGCAGGTGACATTTTGATGAGCAAAATAACAAATGTCACTGCTGTGGTGATAGACACATACAATATTCCAAATATCCACTGAAAGAGAAGTGTTTAATACAGGAATGAAAGAGGCAACTGCTTGACAGGATTTGAACATGTAGAACTATAATATTTTTAGCAATAAAGTCAATAATTTGTCTCACTATCACATCTATCATGGTGCTAAATTAGTTTTTATCAAGACTTTCCTATATGTTACTCCAGTATGGTGACTGTCAACAAACATAGCATAGCTGAAAGGAGACTACAGAGCAGACGTGAGGACTTTTTTCAAGAGTTGCATTCCTAATTTCCACTAAAGGACTTAGATTTGTTTCGGTGACCCTAAAGATTGTCACCACACGTTTATTTTGCTAGCCTAATAGTGGTAATAGACCTTATAAAAAAAACTTGCTTTAAAATCATCACATACTTGGAGATGTTTCATTTTGATGCTTGTGGTTGCTCTCGAGCTGAAACAAAATTTAGGGGCTGCAAATGGGAATGGAATCAGTGTGGAAAATGCTGCTCATGTCAAACCCCAAGGTGTTCATCTGCTGAGTTATTCACGTGTCTGGTCAACAGCATTTATTTTTATCAATGTCTATCTCAACCTTGCTTACACAGCCATTTTGCCTTGCTCTCATGTGTGTGTGAGGAAGCAGAAACCTGAACTAAGAAGCAGAGGAGGGAGCAAAATCATGGGACGTGGTTAGACTTTCTCTTTCTGATCCACTTAACAGAAATGTTTAGAGAATATAAATGAGCGGTTAGGCCACTGTGATCAAACTCATATGCAGTGTAGTTTAACTGATTTGGAGCTAGAATACCAGATTTACCCCCACACTTCAAAGTCTCTGCAATGGGAAAGTTTTATTTTGGTAACAGTCTTTCTTTTTACATGACAGGTAATCCACAATGATCCACAATCATACAAGCAGGCTTTTCCCAATTTCATTCAGACTCCTTACAGCTTTATTGCAATTCTAGGAATAAAGATGATCACATTTCACTGACTTAAGAGAGTAGGTTTAATGCACTCTGCCATTTGCCACCATCCTGACAGGCCTTTTTTGTGTGTGGTCAATACATGTATTAATGCTAATAAAACACTTACAGAGTTTTCCAGATGTAGACATGGCCCCTTAATCCTTCCCTGTTCTGTTGGGGATAATAATTTTTACGACATGAGATCACTTGCACCAGTGACGTGCCTTTTAACACCTTTCACTGTTATCTATATGAACTGATGATCCTAATAGATTCCCAGCAGAGCATTTAAACTTTATTTCCTAGGTTAATCAGGCTAAAAGACAGTTAACTAAGTTTCCCAAAGGGGGCCCACTTTACATTAAAAAAAAAAAAAAATGCTGCTGGAATTGTTCATCACCAGAAATTTTGCTCATCGAGAAAAGAAAGGCAGGAACACTATAAAAAGAAAGGGTGGTTTTTTTGTCTTATAGTGGACAGCATGGTACACATACACACACACACCCACCAACACGAACCAAAAAAAACAAAACAAGAGAAATATTTTCTGAACAAAGAAGTCAGGCCAGTCCCCCTCTTTTTTTGATCTTTAATCCCTTCTCTCCCAAGTAGAATGGCAAAGGAGCCCTTCTCTCTTTCTAATAAATAGCTAGCAAAGGAAGGCATTCAATACTACGTCCCTTTGATCAGCACAAAGCTGTCAGCTCCTGCCGCTTTTTTTTCTACTCGCTCTTGTTCCTGGTTAAAAGTGGAAGTAATGCCCCCTGAAAGAAATACCCTAGGTGTTCTGCAAATCATCAATCCTATTTTTTTCCTTGTTGTTTTTCAGCGGCCCACCCTCCTGGCCTGAGCAACCTCCTTACTAACACCCCTCTTCCTCTTTCCACCCTTTTCCAGAATACCAGTTTCATTTGATACACAATTCAATGTGCCAGTCTGACCTACTGGGACCTTGCTGTCTGAGACTCTACCACTGCGCAGACAGGGGAAACCTTCCTTCTAGCAATAAACAATATTTACTTCCATACATTTATCTTCCTGTAAAGGAACAAAAAATTCTTCATCGACACAGCAAAGGAGTGTGGGGAAATTAGCTTTTAATAATGTATAATACAGCTCTAACTTTAAAAAAGCACAACACAACAAATTAAAAAAATTACTGGTTGTGCTTGACCGAGTGTCTGAGATCCCATTTTGCTCCAATCTTCTGGCTGCTGCATTTCAGATCCCATCATCGCAGCTCAGCAGTAAACAGTTTGCAAATATTGCCGCTTTCAGACAGGTCACTCTGCGCATTTTAAAGCAGGCTCCTTGTTTACTGCTTAGATTATCTGCGATCTGCATTTCTGCTTCTCACAGGGTCAGGGCCTGATATACAGCTTGCAAATATTATGCAAAGGAAATAATTCAGAAAGGCAAGCAATTACAATCAAGTGTAGAACATGAGACTGACTGGTAATGAGAGAGCAGGGCAGAGGCTGTGGTGTGTATGTGTGTGTATGAAGGGTTGAAGGGGGGAGGAACAGGGCAGTAAGGAAAAGCTACTGTGTAAAAGATCATTATTACTAGACAATGTCATATCCTTAGTGACATGTAATGATGTTTAAATACCTTTGCCATTTCCCCACCGTGATTACTGCACTGGGTGCACTCTGCATGCTTACAGAGATACGCTTTTCAAAAATCTGGATGGAGTGAATGCCGCTCGTTGTTCTGGCTGCAAAATGTCAAACTGCAGTGGAAAGAAATACAGCATTGCAGTGGTGGTGCACTGAGGCCCCCGGTAGGAAAGCAGGAGCTATTAAGTGGAAAATTCCTGCAGAGGACGTGTTTCCATTTCTAATGCGAAGAAAGAGAGTGTTGTTTGAGGCTGGCAGGTCTGTTGTAAATACAGAAAACACAGGGAAGATGAGAAAACGACCTCATTGAACTCTGAGAACTTAAGCAAACAAACAGCTTCGGCCAACAGACCACATTCTTGCAGTGCTTCTGCCTAAACAACAAATTGACCTATAAGTTATACAATTGCCCTCAAGCCCCCGTGCCCCATGCCAATGTGGGGAGGGGAAGGGGCTTTGCACTACAAGGGGTGGGGGGAGGGCAGGGCAGTGAGCAGTAAAACCTGCTGTATTAGGAAAGAATAGATGGGGGGTGAGCTGCCTGTGCCCCCACACCGCCACCTTCCCACTCCAAGTGGAGGTTCAGGTTTAATTACGCTCTGAATACCAGCAGAATGATGGCACTAGTTGTTTATTATAGTATGAACTATTTCAGTACAGCATAAATTTTTCCATTTCAAAGGATCCTGAATGCCTGCAGGGAAGAGACTAGGTTTTGCGAGCAGAGGGTGGCCTCTGTAAAAGTTGGTGGGGGTTTCATCTTGGGGATGGTTAAAATTGTATTCTCTGAATCTGATTGGGGGGCTCTGGAGGGCCTATTCAGGGTCTGTGTTTCCCCCTATAGAGGCTGCCTGTAGCATTGACTTGGACTGCCTGAGTTACCATTTTGTATCAACTGAATAAATCCTAGTGTAAAAATGCAGGGGCTAACCAGAGGCCATGGGTTCTTCTGTGATGGTTGTTGTTGTTGTTCTACATAGCTACAGCCTGGCAGAACAGGAAGATGTACGCCAGCATCCCCAGCATTTGAATGTGCTGAAAGGTTTGATTCGTTGTATGCATGCTTGCCTCAGTGTCTTTCCAATAACTAAATAATTGAACATAACAGTAAGTTACTAATTGGCAGAACAGCAGATAAACCATACTTCATTGTTTACCATAATATTACTTACAAATCAGAAAAGAGCTTTTCTGTTAGCTAATGGTACGTTTGCTGTGGGAACATGTTCTCTGCTACCATATAATTCCAATGTGTGCTTTTGATGGATAATGCACTTTTTGTTTCCCAGTTGCAGGCAATTTTAGGCACAACGAAAACCTCCTCTACCATCCTGCATTTTGCATGAACTTTGCCTGTGATAGGCATGTTAGTTTTGAGAGGTTCTCGCAACTTTAAAGACTGCATTTCAGGAGAAGTATAACTATAAGCAAATAAAGAGTGTTTGGTCTTGAAGATGCATATTTAAAGCATATGCATAGGAATGGACAAGGTTCAAATATTAGCAGCAAAAAAAAAAAACAGCAGCTGACACAAGTCAGCTACAGATGCACATTCAAATTTCATGTAAGCTGCTATTTGGATCCAGTGGTTTGATCCATTCTGTTGTTAGATTAGGGACCACTAGCCATGAATGCACTGAGGTATAATTCTGAAAACCCCAGGAGCTGTAAGGAGCTGACTAGAGTCAGTGCTCAGCTTCCCTTGACAAAACATTTTAGAGCAAGATTAAGTGTATTAAAGATGGGTGCTGAGGACAAAGTGAGACCATCCCAAACTTGATCCACAAATGTAATCCTTGCCTCTTGCAGGGTTTGAAAAATGTGATTAAATTACCATTTTTTCCTTTCCAGTTTGACATCTCCCTGAATATCTAGAACATGAGGTAAAAAGCGATAAAATTACATACAACAAGAAAATCCATCTATACAAGACTTTCAGCATTATTTTTTAGGCGTACTTTAAGTTGTTTGGACACAGATCAAAAAAGGTGGGTGAAGATTGGGGCATGTGGGTAAATCAAACTGAAATTCTCCCACAGCTGTTGAGTATTGCTTTTTAAGGATCCAGATGCCACATATTTTGGGTACGGAGGAGCTAATGTTGTAGTAATACAATCAGGAAATTCTGATCTATGTAGCTCAAATCTGAAAACCAGTTTGCCCAGAATCCAGCACTGTTTCAGCTTAACCCTAAACGCCTGCATCCTCTGCAGCATAATGGCCAAAAGACATTCAAGAGCTCCATAGCCTTGTGTTATTCCCTTTCTGGGAATGTTTAACCAGGGCAAACTATATAGTGCAGCATTTCTGCACGATGCCATGGATTCTGTTTCTCTTTTCCTTCTGCTGTGTAACTAAGGGGCACTGTAAGGGGTGCATAACTTACAGAGGAGAACAGCTTTCTCCTCCACATTCTGGCAGGAAATAAAAAGCTCCCAAAAAAACTTGAGAGAAAAACAAACTTTCTGAATGACAATAAGTACTGACAGAACAAAAGAGCTTCCTGCACCTAATGAAAGGAAAAAGGCAGATTTTCGCTCATCCTTACCTTGTGGCTGAAAATGAGAAGAAAAAAAAAATGTAAGGAGAGCCTCATGTATTGTTAGGGCTCTGGAGTTTAGCACCCATTGGAGGATTAACTCTTCTGAGGAATGCAGGGCTTTGGTTACACTTTCCCTCTGCTTTTTATAGGTTCTTTGTCTTTTACATAGCGGACTTAGATCATATCTGAGCTTCTGTTTTGCACTCTGTTTAGAAGACTTTAGATATCTAAAGAGACTATTTTAAATAAATCTGGGTGATGAAGTACAAACTTGAGATTGCAGGCAAGCTCCTGCCTGTGCTCCTCACTCCAGCCCTATGTTACGCTTTCAGAAGTTTGCAGAAATGCCTGGTCAAACTAACCTGTGCAGGAGTTTCATGAAGTACAAAAATAAGTAATAGAATAAACCAAAAAAATAATGCTTTGTGAGTTGCTCTTCTTTATGTCACAGATCAAAAGACATGGAGTAAAAGAGCCACAGAAATAATTAATCAAGATGTGGCCTTTATTTCTTTTTTTAATTTTATTTTAAATCATGAGGTTAATCACAGTTGGAAAATGTGAGCTGTCAGCATGCCCAGGCTAGCTTCAGCAGTGTCCACTTGTTCTGACCATAGTGGAAATAGGACACTTGGCCTCTGACCACTGATAGAAGCCTAGAACCTCCAGGATTTTGCAATCACTGATCATATGTGTCTTGTTTCCCACCTTTTAGAAATCTAAGAGCTTGAAAGAAGTTTTGAGATCGTTGCCTGTAGAAGACCTGAGTGTGAATCAGCCTCCCTCCTTGCTTTGCAGTTCAGATGACTCCTGTTTTGGACAACTGGAGGATGAGGATCCTAGGACATGCTCAACAGTAAGTTTACTGTTTTATCTAGATGCAGAAATGATGACAGTGATGGCATTATGGAAGGCTTTGGGAGGGTTTAGACCTTGTTGTTTTCCACAGCTTCTTGAAATATCTAAGTCACAGTTGACCTCTACAGATAGATACAGAAATGTATTTTCCTTACAGTAATTGATCTGGCAATGAGAAGCTCTTGATTAGACTTTCTGCAGATTGGTCTGTTTGAAGTGCAAAAGCCTAACCCTTAACATGCAAACAAGGCTGAAATTTGCCTCCTCTGTTGAAACAGTTTCAACAGAACTTGCTCCAGTTTTATACCAGTGAAGCTAAGTTAAATCGCATGTGAGGAAAGACAATACAGACACTAAAGATCTGAGTCAAGATCAAACAACCTCCTGATTTCTCTTACCTAAGCCTTAAGGAGAGCTCCTTGGAGATCATTAATTTCTATTGTGTATATTAATATAAGAAGTCCATGGGGTTCAGGGAGAAGAAATAAAGGAGGCTTTTAATATACTCTCTTTTCTGCTTTTGGTAGTGATTCACATAAGTAATGAGTATGATGCTAAACTCACTCCATCCAGAATGGTGGGAATGTTACCTAGTGTCACTAACAAGTATTTAGCTTGATTCAGCCCCATAAGCCCCCCACCACATAGAAGCTAATTGCGAGGATTAGGGCACACCAAGACACCCAAGCTCCACTCCTGTGGGTTTGGGGAGAAACAACACATTTAAACATTCCAGCTACAGTTCCCTTGGCAACATACATAACAACAACTCAGTAAAACTATGGGTTTCTGTTTTCTTAACCCTTCAGAACATTGACTGAATGAATACTTCCTTGAGGAAACAGTTCAGTCAACCAGATACACTCAAACACTCTTAAATCCAGCAGGCCTTTTCTCCTTACAAAAACAGCAGCTGAATTCCATGTCAAACTGATCCCCTCCCCTAGCATTAAAGGGTTTAATTCAAACACACACATATACTACTAGCAAACCCTCCATAGAAGTCTGCACGAAAAAAACCCCCGGTAAAAACCAATCCCAAATCATCAATGTTTCATATCATTATAAAGTTCCGGTAGATCAGAGGATGCAGATAAAAATATACAAGAAATTCTATAGAGCACATAAGTACTCTTAAGAAACAAAACAATGTTAACATTTGCGTAGATTATAGAATGCAATATTGTTCCTGTTAGTTTTAGCAATAATAATGTCTGTAGCAACTTTATAGTGATTCCTCTGGGAATGTAAAATACTTCATAAATATTAACTAATACTATGAAATAATAAGATTTACAGCATCTTTGTGAAATACATGAGATCTGCCCCTGAGTTTATTCCACTGCCCAATGAACTGGAGTTTCTTGTGATGTTAAGCACGTTTATCTGCTCTTTAGAAGTGGCTGTTCCTGTCGCACAGATGTTTGGGAGAGGAACCTCCAGTTGAATGACGATACAGGGTAGTGGTAGGCACCAGACCTCACCTGCACCTCACAAATGTGTCTGACAGATTTTGGGCTGTCACTAGTATGCAGAATTAATGAACATGCTCAGAAGGCTTCAGTTAATAGCTACAACACAATGGTACTCTGTATGTTTATTTAACATACTGGTCTGTCCCTTACTGTCTTCTTCAGAAGTTCAGGTTTATGAAAGCATTAAAACCTTTTCCTTAGGGACCTTTACCCCAGGGTAAGGTCATCAAATGATGTGTAGTGCTTGTCTGAAGAGAACTTAAATTGCTTCCTCAGCGTACAAGAAGTGACCTGATCTAGCTTTTTAGGTGAGCAAGAGAAAACATCAGTACCTATGATAAACCTGTAACTATTCCTTAACTACTAGTGCACTGATGCACTCTTAAACAAAGAAAGAGGCTGAAGCTACAAAACTAAATCAGGGATCAAACAGATGTCAGTGTAGTCTAAAGCAATTACAGTTCATAACCCAGCTTTTTCTCCTTCTCTTTCTGTAAGCTTTAATTTTTATTATTTTCAAAAGAAGCCTGCATGACCTTCCCTTAGATCTCCCATCCTGTGATGGCAAGGCACTTGTCACGTTTTGTAGCTTTAAGCAGATACAAGAAAGAGTAAGTACACCTGCAAAATCATTGAAGGTTCTTTACCCTTAAACATCTAAGGCTCCAGCTTTGCTCTCCATTGATGAAAAGTGCTCACCTTCTCCTCTGCAGCAGCTCCTATGTGTAAATCACTGGGAAGCAGACCTCCCCCTACCTCCAACTTCAGCCTTAGCTCACAACAGTTTGTTAAAGATTATGCAGCATCCTTGCTAACGCGTGGTTACCAGGGCATCCTTGTTCCCTAGCCAACTACTATGCTAAGGGTTTACTGGCAGCTACCCAGCTGTGCTTCATTTAGGAAGCTCTGCGGCAGTAAAGGATGTGTTTTGCCAATTTACTGGAGAAATAAATCAGCTTATTGCATGTCTCCTAAAGACCCTAACTATTTGGGGAAGCAGAAACTTTTCACAGAGGACTGTAAGACAGGGAGCATCTCTCCTTCCTGTTCCCTTACAAACCAGAATTTAAATCTTACTGCAGAGAGCTTGGATTGTGCACTAACACAGCTAGTGTGGATCCTAGACACATCAGCATGGCATCATGCCCAGATCAGCACGGGCACAGAGCCACACATGGCAATACCTTCCACAATTGTGCTGGTAACTCTTAGTTTTGTTCTATGCAATGTGGCAGTATTGTCTTGCTTGGGAGGAGAGAGCATGTCTTAGCAAGCGCTGCTGTTTCTGTGTATCCTATTTCGCTAAAGATGCTACAGCATCATAAATCCCAGCTTTAATGTCAAGTTTTCTTTGGCTATAACTGCATTTAAGATAGATGGAAGGAGTATGATGGCACTAGATAGCTGTGAATGGACCTTGCTTGCCACCTGAGTTAGTGTTGGTGATACCCAAAGGTGTAGCAGTGCTATGGCTGATTCCAGGCAGGACTTCTGCCCAATGGCTTGAGTGGGCTTTGGTTACTGGCTGCAGGATACATGTTGCCAGCAGCAGGCACAAACTGTTGCTGTTGCAGTAGTATGTGCCCAGAGATAGACCAAGGCCAGGGCCCAGGCCGAGTGAAAAGTCAGAGGGAGGGTCACACCAAGAGGACAGCTTGACAGGTTTTTGTTGCTCATGCCAGGATTCTTCTGTCCATTAAAGCCTCCAGGGTGTCCCTGCTCTTGAATTTCTCATTGATATAACAATTAATGAGGTGCATTTGTGCCCTTAGTGCTGTCTCATGGTAACTAACTTTATAGTAGCATTCATGCTTACTTATAAGTAAGTAAGTGCCAAATAAAAAAAGGAGAGGGGCATCCAGATGGAGATAGGATTTACTGGGTTGTATATTCCTGCTGTCCCCAAAGTAGACTAGGGTTCCACACACTGAGGATAAGATCACTTCAGCTGTCACTGGTACACCTAATAACTGCTACCTATGTGTCAGTCCTTTATCTGAGAATTTATCCAACCTAAACTACATATACCACAGTATATATACCACTACATATACAGTTTACAGTCAAATCCTGACTCCCTTTCTATCCATATTATTTATGTGTTAGCTTACACTCTTTAGCCTAGGAGAAGTGAACCAGGTTCTTTAGGCAGGAAAAGCCAAGACAAATTAATCATTTAAGTTTTCTCCTTACAGAATGGTTAAACCTCACTTAAATCAGTATTTGGAGACTACAATCACAGCTATTGAGGACAAGCCAGATGCAAGCCAGATCTAATTCCCAAAGCACAGAATGGATTAAAAGGTATGATTGCGGATCTAGTTAGGGAAACTTTAACATAGCTTGTAACAGGTGAGCTAAGAACGATATGTATTAGTAGCACAAAAGTAGAGAATTTTGCTCTCTAAGGCTGCCTTAACTATCACTTAAATGTGCTATATGATAGAAGTGGCTGATCCCACAGACATGTATCAGACTAGTTAATGGGCAAAGCACATTGTCAGCGGACTACATTTTTATATACACGCACACACACACACAAGAATTTTATATAAATATATATGTATATGTAGTGCTTCTGATTGATATGGTCTGGTCTTGATAGGGGAAAGAACATGGTAGTTGCAATTAATTAGATCTGCAAAGAAATAGTAAACACTGTATCTGTGCTAGTAAGTAAATACAAATACATAAAAGGCCAGAAAAGCAATGTAATAGCAAAAGAAAAGATGGAGGATGAATTATAGAGCTACATCAAGCTTTACCCTGATACCACCCAAGAAGGTCCAATCATCAGTATTCAGCCCTCAGTATTGCACCTATAGCTTTAGCATTTCAGACCTAAAAAAAAAAGAATTTGGCTTTTGTTCACTGTGTGAAAGGGGAGTGTGGAGCTCCTCACATAGTCCCACAGGACATGCAGGATTCAGTGACTCGCTCTATACTACCTTTCACTGGAGGAATGTGCAGGCAGCAAAAGTATTTGTGACACTAATTAAAGATTAGAAAACCCTCATTTAGGAAAATGCCTCTTGGCAGAGTATATCAAAATAAACATATTTCTGCCCAAAATGATGGAAAGGGCTGTATTTCTCAACCTAGTGATAAAGGAATTAAAAATGCACTCTGGTTGGGGTGAAATGGGTTATAAAAATGAGACTTGAAGCATTTTACTTCAGTGCTGACATGGGGCCAAACTAACGAATGGTCTTTTAGTCTAAGGACTGAAAAAATAACAGACATCTAGATAGTACAAAGTCTCATTTAATATAACAAGCTATTTGGAAAATTGGTAACCCTCTTCCTAAAATAAAGCAATGAAAATGTCACTTTTTTGATCACAATTAAAAAAAAAAAAGTAAAAATGTTATAACAAATATTGTGGCTCAATTAACCAGAACCTATAGTTACATCACCACATTTTACCAAAAGAAAGACTTCTAAAACTGAGAATATTTTGAGACTATATTGCACCCAAACCAAAAACTTGGCACGTTTTAGACCAATTTCATTTTGTATGGACTTTATCAGAGTAGACAAAAAAAAGAAAGTTAAATAAGTAAGTAGGGTATCTCTGGAAAAACCTGCATAACTTACAGTTTTGCTGAGGAAAAGTAATGCACACAGTATGAACTGATATTAGTAAGTGTACAAAATAATGTGTTATCCCTCATAGTATATGTAAGTGTTGGCTATACTTATGCTTTTTTTGGAGTACTGTTGTCATGGTTACCATTCAGCTGTCTTTATGTTTTAATATGCCCTGTTCTGCAAGGTTGAGGTTCAATTCAAGTTCATATGAAGCAAATCAACTGAAGTTTTCAGATGTGGTCTCTAACTTAATGCACAGCGTTTTCCAAGAGGCCAACTTGAAATACTTTCGGCATGATTTTAAGAGATGTCAAGCACCTTAAGATGCAGCAGAAGTCAGTGCCCTGTATGCAGTGGCTGAGTCATGAATAATCTTGCAAACAGGACAGTCCATAACAGTTTTATTTTAAAAAGCTATAAACCTATCTCAGTATAGGGAATGTTGCTGTACTCCTACAGGCTGAACCTACTACCATTAGATACGAAATGACCAGTGTGTGAACAATTCTCTCAGCAGCATTTATTTATTTAGCTGAAGCTATAGGAATGCTTGACTTTTTAATGTTATAGAACATAAACTTAATTGCTACATGTAACTTCAATAATCCAATACTTTGCATGATCACCCGTGTGCCTATGTGCACCTATACAGCTCTGTGTGTGTCTGTGACCTGTTGGTATTGTCACAGAGACACATAATAAATATTATGGGCTTTAGAAAACACACTTCCACCCCCATCCCCTGCACATTATTTATTCAATTCTTCCACTCAGCTATCTTTTGGGGACCCACTCAGACATGTAAGTAGGGTTGACGTGTCTCTGTGTGGGTGTGTGTATTTGTAATCAGATACTCAGTTGTATTGCTTCTTTATCAGACATCTCAACACTATTTCATGATTTGATTTCACAGTGTGCATTCTTTATGGCTCTTCACCTATTTTGATACTAAATGGGCCAGTAAATTATAAGGTTTAATCTCCTAAACTCTAGAGTTTAGCATCATCAGAGAGCTGAAGATGAGTTATAAGCAAATTAGATTGAAGGAGGCCTCTTTGGCCCCTGTTTCCAATTCCAGTGTATGTTCAAATGAGTGGAAAATGTTTGCTGCTAACCTCAATGCAGAGCTTCCAGTTCATTGCACAAGTGATACACTTCTGTACACTTGATGATGTGGTCTGTGATCTATGGAAAGAGGACGAGAGTGCCGAGATGAACTCCAGATGCACTTATTTATTATGCTGTGGTTCCTGGTGGTCTGGAACCATCCAAAATAGCATTTCAAAAGTCACTTTCTAGGCCATAGCATGAGATGGTAGTGACATCTCTAAACAGGCTGCCTTTGCAGAGAAGGGGTCACCTGCTTTCGCACCATGTTAAACACTGAACTGATGAAGAGACTGTCTGGCATGCAGGGTAAGCCTTGTCCTCTAGTGAGGATGTTTACACTACAGATGTGTGAGAATATTTTTATCACGAGCCCATGCTTTTAAACAGTTTATTAGAAAAGCACTAGCAGGGAGGCAGAAAAAGACTACTTTTTTATTTGTTCCTTAAAATAAATAATTATTTAGAGCTTAACTGATCAAACTCTGTACTTTAAAAAAACAAATATAGTCCACATTCTGCCTCTTTGATGTTAAGTGATAAAACAGCACAGGAGTGAAAATATCTTGGAGCCCTATATCATCTTCATTATCTTCATTGGTGAAGTGAGTGAGTGAGTGGAGAGGTGTGAAATTCCAGCAGAGAGGAACATGCTGTTTTAAGAGGAAGTGCTGACATGAAGGCTACAATTAGACAAAAAAATGAATGCTGACATTTAAAAATCATTACAGAGAGGAAATTGTGAGTGTAATTATGTCATCATTGACACTGTTCAAGTGTGCTGATGCATTTTTGCTGATCAAAATCAAGTGTTTATATTTGTAAATAGAATGCACTTAGCAACTCTATCAATGGAAATGTTCTAGCCAAGAACTAAGGAAAATGGAGCCAAGTCACTTTGACAAAAACTAACTTTCTTTTTTGTTGATTTTCAGTATTTTGGTTTCAGTATTATTTCTTGCTAACAAAATTGTTTCTTGTTATTATTTTGGATGACTCTGATTTATTTTTGTTTGTAGGGGTGTTTGGCCATTCTGGAGCAAGCCAAAGGTCCATTTTCCCAATATGTATCCTACGGCCAACAGTAGAGGCCTACAGACGGATATAAGAGAACAGTAAGTATGTAATGGTATTTTCTATACCAGTCTCCCAGATTCCAAAATCTGCTGCTCAGGGACTTCACAGACTGCTCAAAAACATCAGAATAATGAAGTCTTTCTGACTGGATTCAGAAATAGTCTGGTGCTGGATTCAGTGCAATGGGAGACATGATGTCAGCAGGTGGCAAAATATGTAAATGTTATCATTTACTTGGAGAAGAGGAGTTTATTGGCTGTGCTTGTATGGAATTCTTGGCGTTGCATTATTTAACACAGTTCTGTCATAAGCTCTTTGCCTGTGACATACTATCACTTCATGACAAGGAAAAGTGACCAATCTATGATACATACAAATGTTCAGTTCAGAATGGACAAAATACGTGAAAGGGTATGTTTCTGGCTGATTCCAAAATTAGATTTATTTATTTTTTACCTTGGAGATTTGGGAGATTATATATAAATACACTTTATAAATGTGAAAGCAGAAGTGTTTGCAAAGGCTCTTGAAGGAAGTAAGAAAAGGTCTTGGCTTCTGCAATGAAATGTCCACAACAAAAAATGTCTACAAATGCTAGTCCTCCTGAGGATGGCATTTTGTTCATAGTATTCTGGAACACGTTTATGGAAATTGAGATCACTAAAAACGTGAACAAGATAAAGGATGCTTAATAATGAGGTACTCCACATTACCAACACATTCTTCAAGGCTGTGGCAGAAACAGAAATATGAATACTGAATGTCAGCTATTCATCTTAAAACTTACCGTTCCTCAGCCTGCATCTACTGAACTCTAAAATTGCCCTCAGTATCTCTTTGATATTTTTACAAGAAAGAAATATAAAAATTGGTTTTGTCTTTGCCTTTTCTTTCCATTTTTTCAGTCCTCTGTTTATTGACATTACCTTTTGGGAATGGGATTTTTTACAATCCATCTATTAATTTTCTGAGTGCTCTTCTGCAACCAGTTTTTCTTCTTTGACATTGGGTCCATCAGCTTCCATCAGTGTCCCTGTTTCCTGGATGTCAAAATGTATATCCAGTCAAATTGTGTTACCAGAATAATGTCAAGCAACTCTATAGTCACCACACCAGCAAAAGAGCTGCTTTCATAATGTCATTTTATGATTAGATGAATACTGTAAACTAATTTTTAGAGTGATAAAGATTTCCATGTCAAAACACAAAATTCTTTGTGCCATTAAAATAGCAGGAATCAGTAGTTAGGGGTCAACCCACAGTGAGTGTCTTGGGAGAAGCCAGTCCCACAGGTATTTTGAATGACTGCTTATTGCAACAGGGAATACCGAAGAACCCATGAAAGAGTGGGTCACAGAAATAGGAAATAAGGCTTTACTAGTGTATGAAAATATGACAGAAAGAATAGTATTATGTTACTGTATTTCATATTATAACATTTACTTGTAAGGCTAGTTTCATCTTTATCTCCATTTTCACTAAATCATAACTTTCTAGATTTATTTTCTCTTTAGAATCAGAGTTGTCCATACGTTATCTTAGTGGAAAGTTTATGTAATTACTGCTTGTGACAAGCTAAGAAAAAAACATTTTTCCTGTTCTGTGCTTGCTTTTGAAAGAAAGAAGTTGTCTGCACAGTTAACTGGTGCCACACGCTCGTTTTAACCACACCATTCCCAAAGAGCTGAACTTTGAAACCTGGCAAGATCTAATGATTTTTTTTTAATAATCTATCTCTAAATGGATTTGAAAGTCATTACTTTGTCTTAAATTTAATAAACACAAGATTGATAGAGTATTGCTGAGTATCAGAAGTTTTGAGTAGTTAAAGCCCCATTCCTACCAGTGAAAGGTAAAGATAAATCAGTAGCAATGGACAGCCCTGTGTAGTCTATCCAAATGCAAGAAATTCAGCACCAGTTCGAGATCAGAATTAGAAGGAACTGTGAGAGGTCCTCTACATATTATCTTTGCTTTTAGCTTAATTATGATTGTGTTTTGTGGGATATTTTATTTATATATTTTATTATTTTTAATTTTATTTAAGACAGTGATGACCGTTTCACAAATTCCTGAGATAATGTACCTTTACCTAAAGTCTAACCTGAATCTTCCTTGACTTTACCTCTTTAAATACTTACCATGTAGTTCTTTTTGCAGGCTTCTAGCCTCTGGAACGCAGCAGTCTGCATTTTATTTAATTCACTTGACGAGCACAAGTGGTGTTGGTCTCAAGGTATTGCTGGGTGCTTTGTACGAGGCAGAAGGAAAAAAGCACTTCCTCAAATGAAACACTGCATCAGCACTGAAATTTGAAAAAATATTGTAAGCAATAAATAAAAGTCCTTGGAGACTGGAGGGTGTCTCCTTATATTATCCACATTCCACAATATTCTGTATAGTTTATGCTTTCATTGCAAAACAATTTGTCAGTCTCTCATTTGCCAAGACATTGTCAATGTAACATAATGCAAGCCGTGAGCTGCTGCTCTGATTGCCCAGTCCTGCAAGCTGTCTCTGTTTAAGCTTAAAGGCCCTTTCAACAACAACAACAAAAAATCTATTTTACCTTTTATACCTCAAAGTACTTGCCACAGTCGAGGTGTGAGATTCAGAAGTGATATGAAGATAAGTAAATGCTAACATTGAAAGACACCTGCAGTATTGTTTTCTTGCACTGTGTATTATTGGCAAAGCCAGTGCAAATAACAAGCATAGTAACAGTGTTCTTAAGTGAGATTCTACTAAAGGACTTTAGGTGCAGCAGTAGGAGAAACTATGTAGTAGTTGTAGTAATCAATGCAATTTCATATCAGTTTGTTTTGATGACATGGAATAATCTACTCTGTCAGCTTTCAGACAGGGACCTGAATTTTAAGCCCTTTAATCTGCATTGTGAATAATTATTCAGGTTGTCTTTCCTCATCACCATACCAAGGCAGAGGATTTACCAATGCACCTAAACAAGATAGGATAATCATTAAAACAATGGAGGGCTACTTCTTGATGCTACTGCTATATAAATGTTAAATAATAGTAACAGAAAAGAGTGTTGCCTGATTTTAGCAAAACATCCTGCAATAAGAATGATTATTCCTTGATCCATTCTGGTTTGAAAGGCTTCAGCTGAGCCTGCAATGAAGTTACAGTGTCATAAATGAGACTATAGAAATCGTTCTCAAAACTGTTAAACCTTTCAATTCCATTGACATAATATGCTATTTCTGCTGTACCATGAATTAAATTAATATATGATTAAGGTATAGATAAAAACATGCAGCAGCAAGTCCAAAGGCTACGCTGGATGAAATAAGAACAATTTAAAATGGAATAACATGATTTATCAACTAAAGCTTTTCAGCTATAAAAATCTCATTCTCTTTCCCAACAGTCAAGTCCAACCAAACAGAAGATCAGTAAATCTGAAAATATGGGAGCAGAATAACAATCCAGCAAAAATGGTAAGAAAGAAAAAAGATAAGATACTATCCAAATTTTATTGTTAAACCATTTTTGCCTCTGAAAATACTGCTGATTAACACTTATTTACTCAGGTTTCATTTGTTAAATTTCAATTGTTACACATGTGAAATAAATTATGCAACCTGTAAGTGTTACTTACGTTGCTACTTGGAATAACTTTATGATCATTTTGTTATGTCTCAAATAAGTGAAACATGTTTTCCTATTGCAGAGCTGATCAGAGCTGAAGACACTTTGAATATAATGTACTGTTTGGTACATTTTGGCATAATTGAAATAATTAACGATAATCTTTTCATTACTGAGTTTTAAACACTAGTAACTAAACAAAAAAATACAGCAGTATTTAGATGTAATATGATTTTAATACTTCATGCAGCAATTGCTTCTGGTTAAAGAATTGGTATTAATTATGCAAGCATGAATCATTCATACACCAGGGGTTTATGTCCATCACAACAGCGAAGCAGGTTTAGATTTAGACACGGATACAGAGGAGATGGTATAGTTCCAGCCTGCAGTTGGCAGAAGCAGCACTTGTAGTAAAACAGATTGGGAAGCCTGGATATTTTAATGCCAGGGCATTTGTAAACCTGGTAGGTTCACCATGCTCTGATAATGTCAGTCAGTATTGTTTGTAGACATTAAGACACTGCATCAGTTTATGCCAGCTGGATGTCTGGCTTCTCTTAGCATCGGTTCATCCTCTTTTACTTTTAATTAAATATGGAAAGCAGACACTGGCATCCCTCATGAAAGTGGTCCTACCAGAGGGACTGAAAGAACCATAAATCAGCCATATGACAAGGTACTGGCCACTGGTAAGGCTTCAGAGCTTACCAATGAGGTCCAATGGGTGAACATGTGCCTGCCAGAAAGTTGTTAAGTGACAGGAGAGAGTGCTATTAGCGAAGAGCTCTGAGAAGAATGAAAAATCTAGAAAATACAACTTAAAAGGCAAGATTGAATAATTGCGTGCAGAAGAGACAACTGGGATAACAGCCTGTGCACACAGAAAAGGCTGGTATAGAAATGAAGTGTGCTTAGCAAACAAGGAGAAAACTGAGAACAACATAATTGGCAGCAGGAAAGATTCATACCGGACATGATGAACAGCTTTCTAATGCTAAGAATCAGCTCAGACACAGCTTGATTTTTTTGGGAAGCTATGGAGTTGCTCTGTGATGGAGGGTTTAAGAATAGGCTGGACTAATGTTAATCAGCAACAAAGCAGATGTGGGAGGGCCTATACTGGTGCAGTCCTTAAATGTCCTCATATGTTCTCAGTATAAACCTTCCTAGGATGCAAAAAGTGCTCCAAACTCCTGCTAATCTAGAAATTCTTGCTAGATCTGGCATTTAGTAATTCCCAGCTGCTCTGCACCCTATGAAGACATGGTATTTCTGTTGGAAGAATACACAGCTCCCTAATGAGCTGAGTTGAGGCACTTCCCTGGTCAGTGTGCTGCTACTATTGATCTCATACCTATGCACAGTGTACAGCTCTGGATTATATCATTAAGCAATGCTGTAGTACTGACATTCAACACCTAAATCCTAATTATACTTAGACTTTACCCATGATGTGTGAACCAGAACTTACAAATACCAAAAGTTATTTTTCTATTGGCTTCAGTGAGATCTTCAACAAAAATGGAAACATTTCCCAACTCACTGAGGTGTGAGAAAGCTGGGTCACCCTCTCTTCACAGAAAGAAACTTGCAAGTGGTGCCACACAAAGGTGTGCAGTATTAGACCCAGGCAAAGCTGGTGTAGGTGCATGACCTTCACCGGAACTTATTTGCTGCTGTAAAACTTTGGGATGCTGCAGGTCTTCTGCAACCCTGGTTCTGGATGTCTTGAAAGTTTTAATTGCACTCTTCAAGAACACCACTCCACAAAGCAAAGTTTGCATTGTGCTTCAGTGTGATCCTGGAAGCTGATTCATGTACTGTGCCTTGTGTCTATCTATCTATCTTGAGACAAGGCTCTTCCCTAGCCTGCCTTACAACAGAGCCAAATTGTCTTCAGAACTACATTAAAACGGTGCTACCTCTTTGGCTACTGGTTCTAGTAAGTGAGTAAAATTAAAAGTTACCAAAAAAAAAAAAAAGAAAAAAAAATGTGGGGAACAAAGCTCATAGGTAGTGTAAATCATACCCTGGCATCTCTCTTTTTGTCTTTTTGCTTCTTTAAGAGAATGCCTAACTTCCTGCTGAGTAGCACAAGTCTAGAGCTGATCACAGGAGAGGATCCACCGACCTACTCCTGTTGCTGATTGAGTGACACAGTGCTTTATTTCACTGCAGCTGAACATCTCTGTCTTTGACAGCCCTTTTTCAAAAGTAATTTTGTACAAGAGGTTTTAGAAAACCTTTTCAAATTACTGTAGTATAAGTAGGAATATGCCATAAGTGTACTTGTAGGTAAAACTGAGAAATATTCTGGTTTGATTCTGGAAGGTTGGCTACAAGCCCTGCAGCTGAAGTTTTCAAAATATGCTTTCAAAATAAAAAAACCCTCACTAAATGCCTCCTGAAAGAGTAAACAGCCAAAGCAGTTCTGAGCCTTGCTTTGTGCTTCATTTTCAACAGTTATCTGACCCAGCCTCGCACCTCCCAGCCTCTAACTCTGTAACAGGTCACCACAGCATAGTGTTACATGCTGTAAGGTTGCCCTGCCATTCACGCTTAATGTGGTCACGGCTTGATTTCTTGTGGCGTGCTGGGACTCCTGGCCAAATTTCATTGCTAACAGGGGAAAAAGTCAGCCTGACAAACTGAATATTTCCAGTGCAAGCAAAGGAAGACAGACTTGTTTACTCCAAACATAGATCGACACACACATATGTGTATACATATAAAAACACACTCATATATATATATATGTATGTATAATATCTTGCTAGGTGAAGGTTCCTATATGTTGTATTTAAGACTTACGGTGTTCTGAGAGAAACACAACCATTCCTCTTGTTAGAGAGCTGCAACTTATCCAGTCAGTTCAGTATGAAAATGCCGAGTGAGCCATTTGAGACGTGTGATCTTTCAGCTGCACAGTATCCCATTTATCATATGCTTCAGAAACATAATATATAAATTGGAAAAAAGCAGAATCTGCGGAGGCAAGAAAAATCAATTAGCAGGAAAGCCCATATATTAAAAAAGGCCTGCATAGAATCACCACATTGCCATTTCGAATTTCCTAAAGTTACCTCCTCCTTCCTTTTGGGTAATCTTGGAACACGTTCTCTATATTAGGATGAGAGGATGGGAGTCTTCCAGTCCCCTAATTAGGCATTGATAATTTCACAGAACACTGCAGGATATAAAGTATACAAGGTAGCACTAAGCACAAAATTGGCTTTATATCCTTTTTTTCCACACCCCTGCCCCACCAAAAATTTCAGATATGGCAAGCCTCAATGTTAGGAAAGAGCCTGTTATAGTTCTCAAATAGTTTCCATCTGGAAGAACACGCACCCAACAGAATTTAAACAATGCACGCTGCAATCTCAGTTACAGTGGCATAAATTAGGATCAATTACACTGAGGTCAGAACAGTTATATCAGTGTGAGACACATGAGGATTGAGCCCGATTAACTGCAATAGAGCTAATTCTCATCTACTGTCCCATAAATCAGAGCAGGAGCTGACCCTTAGCTTTCAGTTGGACTCTGTCCACATAGTGGGCCAAATCTGGCTTTGAATTTCAAGAGAGTAAATGTGGAGATACTGATTTTATTGGAGCTATTCCTAATTACAGTAGCACAAATTTTGACCAAGAGACTATTTAGTGTCCAGGCACTGAGAAGTGGTCAGCAGTTGAGGTCCTGTCATATTTTGACCTAGGTGGACTAGAACATTCAGAGTGCAGATTGCAAAAATATTTTGATGGGATTTGAGGTACTGCAGTTGACACCTATGTTTGATCACAATTATTTCTCACATGGATGAAGGCAGCAATTCCAGAAATAAGGTGGACAAGTGGAACACACTTATCTACCTAGTTCCTCTCCCACCCCCAGGAATATTTTTGTACTTGTTAACTACTGCAACCCAATCCTCCTGTAATACAGGAAATGTGTAATGGTGATACCAACGACCTTAGTGAAGCGCAAGCTGTGAATAGCCCTGGTGAAGCTGAGCGGCCTGAAAAGACAGAAATGTTGGCATGCCAACTGTTTACTTCTAATGCAGGTGAATGGCTTTCAGAAATATTTAAACCAGTTAAAGTATGCTCAACCCAATCTTCATTAATGAGAAAAAAGGAAAGAAAGAAGACCAACAATAAAATATATTAAGCACAACACCCACATATACTAACATGACCAGCAAGGTTCATCCTTCCATGGCAGGAGCAGACATGATATAGGCAGTGGCAGAAAGGCAGAGCTTAGCAAAAGACTACAGTTGGATCAATTCCCTCTTAAGCATTCTCTCCCATTATTTAAGGTTGAACTGATGCATACCTTAATGAATCACTGCTTTCTGACAAATAATAAATATAACACACAAATGAATTTCAGAGGGAGTGAGACTCTTCCTGAATTTGAATGGAATTTAGCAAATAGTCCCAGATGAAACAATGCAAAGAAAAAAATTAAAATGTCAAAACACTTCATTTTAGTGTGTTCAAAATAGTGTGTTTCATTCTAGAACTGCCAAAACAATTCCAAAATCTTTCAAAACAAAGCTTTTCAGCTGTCCATTTTAAAATTAGCCTAAATTTAAAAAGAAAAAAAGCTTTAAACTGTGTGAAATAGCCCACAACCAAAAATGAAGTGTTTCCTTTGAAGCTGAACTAAACATTTTAGGTTGAACAAAAATAGTATTTTTTCTGATCATTTTTATTTTGCCAACATTTTTCAAAAGCTCACTTTGACCAAGCCTAAAATACAGTCCTGAAAAAAAAAAAGCTGTTAAATAAAACCATGGACTTTGCACATTACCAAGCTTCAGTTCTAGGTAATCTTCTGCCCAATGAACACCTCTGAGTTTAACAGAGCAGAGTCAGGCCCATTACTTTCCAAAACCTATTTGAGCTTCTTGATTTATTTTTAATTGGAAAGCTGAAGAGATTTCTTTTTATAATGGTGAAATAACAAAGGTTCCATGTGAAAACTCCCAGTGAAAACACTTCTGGAGCCACGCAAAGGGCAGATTCATCGCTGTTCTCTACAGTGCTGTGTCAGAATCAGTGTCCTGCTTAGCCCCACTTTGGAGCTCGTTTTCAGCCCAAGGTACCTGAGCACCCCTACTGCCCCAGCTTGCTTGTGCCTGATCAGGCCCTAGCCTTGCAGGAGGAGTGGGGAGAGAAATCAGCTCCCATCCAAATTCTGCTTCACAGGCAGCACTGCTGTCACATGCTGCATGAGCTCCTGTCCTACCTGAGCTCAGCTGTGTAAGGTGGTAGAGATGTGGCAGTTGTAAGCCCCCTCACAAAGACCATGGAAATGGAGCACCAAGCTGCCATCCTCCCGGGAGGTGTGGCAGCAGCAACACTCCAAATCAATACTTTCAGCCGGAAAGATTTGGCTTGCAGGTGTTTGGCTTTCTGATGAATAGCTCTAATTTTCTACAGAGAGCAGATACTTTTTTGTGGAAAAAAAATACTCTCACAAAATCCAATTTTCCCTTTAAGGAACAGATGGTGATGGAAATTTTTTAACCTATAAGATGTAGCAATGTGTGATTTTTTTCCCTCAGACTTTGCTGCACATCCATTGACTTTGCCTCGCTACTAAAATTGCCAGCTCTGAGCCCCGAACATTGCCCACCTTCCCAAACTCTATCGATGGACTTACGAAAGACGCTCCCACTGTGGACCTTGCTTTTCCTCATGTCCCGGGGCTGTCAGAGGTAGAAGAGCACCCTGCTGTGTCACAGCTCACCGGACACCACGATCCCAGTCCCGTGGCCACCAGTGGAGACAAACTGCTTGTAAGGACCTGCAGGCACGAGAACAGACCAGGTCAGCAGGAAGGGGAAGTCGGTTTTCAGAGCTATCTTAGAGGGATAAAATATCTTATTACTGTACTGGTAAAAAAAAGTTTTTACAGGATAAAAGTTTCTCTGTGCTGACCTGAGAGCACCCGGGACCCCCCCGGCTGCTGCCCCTGTGCTGGGCAGTGCCCATGGGGGGCGGGGCTGTGGGGAGGGGCAGGCGGGTCACGTGACCCCAACGGGCCAATCACAGCCCATGGCGCTGGTATAAAATGGCTCCTCAGAGCCTCCTGGGCTCCTGGGGCTGCTGAGCTGGGGTCACCTCTGGCTATCCCTCCCCGTGCTGCTGCTGTGCCTGCAGCCTGTTCTCCTGCTGGACAAGAACATCATGCACAGAGAGAGGTCGCCTGCTCCCACCTCCTCCAGTAGGACCACGGAGCTGCTCCGAGGTTTTTGTGGCCTGTCGCCAGGACACTGAGCTCAGGTGCCCCATCCCCTGCCACAGCCAGCTTGGGACTTGTCTGGTCTAGATGTAATTACCATCTGGGAAGTGTGGGCTTTGTATTTGCATATCCATTTATGTATCTGAATATATAGTTCACCATCTTTATTCTTAGTATTTTCTGTTTCATTAAACCTGTTCTAGTTTTTCCCAGCCTCACAGCCTCTCTCCCCTATTCCCCTGTCACCTTCCCCTGGGAGAGTGATGGTGGAACAACAGAGCATCTCTCACCAAACCCGTGACAATTACCAATACACCTGTGCAGACATTCTAGAACTTATTTGCTTCCAAACTAAAAAGCAAATACATATTATCATAATAGCAAAATAAATTCTTCTGTGTTTGGGATTTGCTGTGATTCAATCAGCAAAAGAGAGGAAATCCGGGGTCAGAGATCACCCGCTCCCCACTCTTTATCACAAGGGGTTACCATCCTTAATCTTACCCAACTGTGTCATATTGTGACCAAGTATTAGAAGCTTGATCCTTACCTTTGAAGTCTCTCTTCGGTGGAATTAAGCCAGAACCGCAAAATTTTTGAAAATGAACTGAATGTAGTTTTTCTCTGTGAAAGTAAAACCAAACAGAAAGCTTTAGACTTTCCAAGGGCTGGTTTTTAAATTGTCTTTGACTCTTTTTCTTCATATTTATATTGGCTCTGGTTATTTGATTAAAATGGTAGGAAATCTAATTCAAAAGATTATTTTAAAAAGACAAGGAAACTTCAGGGGTTTTTTAAATATCTCCTGCCTTTTTTAATAAATTCTTTCCAGATTTGGCTTGACATTCTCACATAATTCCGGATTACCTGAAAGTTAATTCAAGTAATACTTTACTTTGTCCCTTCTTTTTAGTATTTTGATGTGTCAGTATTGATTTTAAGTGTTCTCTTTAGGAATATTTGATATAAAATAGATGTTTTGGAGATCAAAATCAAATATACATATATATGTATATGTATATGTAAGCCCACAAATTAATCATAAAAATGTAATATGTGTTCAACTAGCTAAATACAATATATATGTCAATCATTATTTTACAATTATATTAACCTTAGTGATAATTTTCCTGAATAAAAATGTTGACTCTAGCCACAGTAAAAATTACAGAGTTTAACAAAATATTTTAATAGAGCTATGCCTAAATTCAAGATAACTCCACAGAGAGAGGTTTCAGTGGCTGATATAAAGGGAGGAAGTTTTCATATCAATAAATATGATGGCATCTGCCAGGTAAAATGTTGTAATAATCATCTGGGTGTTACTTCTCTCCCACTAATGTGTTGGACAGTGTAGATTAACACCATATGCCTGTTCATAGAATGAGCTGGAAACTAATGTAAATACAGAGAGAGAGTTCATTTCACAGCCCTGTTTTCCCTGCATTCCCACTGTCCCCATGCTAAGGATTGGTAGTACTTAAAGAATAATGGAAGAGGAGGAAAAGAGTCCCAGGAACAGGTGGAAGCACAGAGTCAACAGAATTGGTGGGAGAAAAAGAGAAGGAAAGGCAGGAAGAGTTGTGGAGAAATTGTGGGATCTGGGGAGGAAGGTTCATTTTTAGTAGAATAAATAGACAAGGGGGATTGTGCAGTGATGTTGAGGTGATGTGGCATTCAAAAGGGATGGCAGTAAGTCAAAGAGGAATAGTTCTTGTGGAGATGTAAAGAAAACGAGAAAAATGGATTATCTCTACATCTAGAGAGACACAGGTAATGACAACAGCACAGGAGGGAGATCTGGGGTGAAAGGAAACGAACCAGACAATCATGAGCATCAGAGAAGTTATTACTCACCGTTAGAGAGCCAGTAGCAGAATCTATATGCCACATTGCTTCTATTGCTGTGCCACTATATGAGGCCCAGTAAGGGAAAAGAAGGGAAGCAAACAACTTGCCTTTTAAATCTACGTGTCAGACTTCGATCCGAGCTTCAGTCCAGTTCTTCGTTAGCTCCTTCTTAGCTCTAAATGGACAAATAGGTCTGGCTTACCTGGCCATGGTGCAGATAAGCTTGCAACCTGATGACAGAAGAGAAGGTGTATTTAGGGAAGCTGTTGTAGCTGCTTTCTGATAGCTTGAGGGTTTCATTCTCTCCAAATACCTCTTTATGTCCACTTCCCAACTTCTGAACTTGCCTTGCTTCACTCTCACATGGGAATTACACACTAATGCTGAGCCTGACTGCTTACACCTCACCCTGTCCCCAGTGTTTCTCTAATGTGGGCTAACAGCAGTCCATGGCAATGATTTATTATAAACGAGGTACAACTGAAGTTCTCTCTTCCTTTGGGAAATATTTGTAGATAGAGATCATTGTGTAGCATCTGTAGTTTCCATATGCAGGATGAATTAGTCAAAAATTATTCCCTGACTCCATGTTTACACTGTAGTCTTCTTGGCAGAGAAGATTGTTTACTTATTTGTAGCAGTATAGCAAGACCTTTACCCTATTGTTTGCAAGCTTTATCCAGCAGATGAGAAATAAAAACGACTTCAAATTAATACTTGTACCAAGCTCATTTATGACTGAATTAAATTACAGCTTCAGAAATGAATGTCAGAATTAATTTGCACCGTGCTTCATTGTCACTGTTGTATTAAAATTTATGGTGTTAGGCCTGTCCACTGGTTAACCCTGTACAATAGACATACACACCTCTCCACCAGCAGACAAGTTACTGAGTTACATGGACACATACTGAGATTCACATAGAACTCCAGAAAATTGGCTCCAAACAATTTCTATGGATTGGCTTCTTTAGATAAAAGGCAGTGATGAATGCTCCATTATACCAGAGGCAAGGATGTTTCTGTGAAAAAAATATAGAAACAAATGGATAGTCTGTTTTCTACATGAACAGACGTATAAAGTCTCCTTATGTTGTTTTCAAGAAGAGCTCTGGGCTAGTCTGTTATTTGTGAAAATGGTTCCATATTTTTTCCCTCATGGCTTTTGTATTTGAGAATTGAGGACTAATACCAATATTCTTTTCAGCCTTTAATGAATAAATATGTTCCTATCGGAGGAGAATGCTGGAGCAAATAGCACCCAAGTAAGCAAAATATTCACAGGTCATCACGTTGGTTCTGTTTTGAAAGAAAATATCTGGTAATATAATGACAAAATACTTATAGTTACTCAATTAAAAATGCCAGAATTCAAACTAAATGTTATTCATAACAAATGGTTGAGCTAGCTGAATCCATGGTGTGACAGTGACAGCTATAATGAAAATCAGCAGTGTTTTTTTTCTCCTTTCAGAGAATTCATAATGTGTTTTTAATTAGAGGGAATCTAGTTTTCAGTCATTATGGGACATTTCTGGGCAACCAGTCTGCCACTGCTTGGTCCACTTGGTGCCAACAGGAGTTAAGTGTTATAGGTGGGCCTGTGTCTCAGGGCCTCAGACCCCCAAGCAGGGGATAGCTTCAACTCCAACATCACAGGTTTCCCTGGGGAAGAGATATCCTCAAAATAAAAATGGTTTAGTAGACTTTAAATTATAAGGTCTAAATTATGGTTCAAAATACTACAAACACTGAAATTTGAGGGAAGTTCAGGCCTGGGTCTGAACTGCATGGCTTATAATGCAAAAAAAAAGTAAGAATTATAATTTTTTTTCTCAAAACTGAAGGAGGGCAGAGACTCAACATTTTCTTTTAATCCTTGATTAGATAAAATGGATTTCCAAGACTTTAGCTTCAATTCTAAACTAGCAGTGAAACAGACAAAAAAAGTGAGAAGGGAAGTGTTTTCTAACAAAGGTGCATAAAGCTGCAGTGACAGAGCAAGGTACATTTTAAAGTTAAGCAGCAATTAAGTCAGCTTCTTGCTGCACATTTTCCACCTCAAGGCAATTTAGTCTTATTTTGATTTCTATGTTCCTGAAGCCAGCAGGACTGTTTCCTAAGACAGTGCACAGGGTAAGGGAAAAAAAAATGCACGAAAAAAATGCTCATGGAGGTTTCACAGAGCACAGAGGTTTGCCTGACAACAGAAATATTGGCTGTAAAAATTATTTACATTCAATCATTATTTCAGGAAACACAGATTTGTATCATAATACATAAACTAATTTGGAATAGGTAAAAACAAGTAAGGTTTGATTTTAAAATTTAATGTTTTCCTTGTTTTACAGTTTAAACACTTCTTCCTCCATAACCGCAAGTCTTCAATATCTATGTCAAAACCAAGGGGAAGCATTACACCTTAGACAAGTATAGGACTCCAGGCTGGTGGCTCCCATGCAAAGTAAGTACCAAAGTCAAACCAGAGTCTGTATCTCTTTGTTCAGAAAGAGAAGAGACGAATCTTGCTTGGCAACATCATATTCTACAGCCTTAAACAGTGCCTTTGATCCCAGTGGTGGTTAGGCTATGACAAGAGATTACCCCTAAATATTTTGTTAAAGATGCATAAATATACACACAGACAAGGCAACAAAACAGTTATGAAATAGATCACGTCAATAAGAAAAGAATTAGAGAATATAACAGACTAATTTTTCATGGAAGCGGTCCTCCTATTTACGTCAGTGAAATAATTTGCTATTATGAGGGTTTAGAGGATCAAGTTTGTATAACAATCGTCTGTGCTCCTTAAGTAAGTTTTATCCTCAGATAACATTATTCTCTAGCAACAGAAAGTGCCACATTGACAGGTAACCCAATCTACCTCTGAACAGCATGCCAAGTCACTGCTTGGGTGTGACACTTGACTGCAGTTGCTTTCACACTTTAATTTATTCTGCTACTCTCACCAGTGCCCTGTTTCCCCCATGCAAATTCCTGCAGACACATTAGCATGGAGACTGTCACACTGCTTGTCCACTTGTCACAGCTGACCTCTAAGCTATTCAGCCAACACCGAGAGTGACCCCAACCAAGGTGGTGACTCTACATGCTAGCTTCTGCATTGAAAAACATGACAAGATGACCCTTATTGCTGTAGCAGTTACTACAGCAGACACCACAAAACTGCTAAATGTTACTGTGGAAATATATCAGATGGGACTCAATGTTCTTAAAGGTCTTTTTCAACCTAAATAATTCTATGATTCTGTGATCCTTATTAAGACACCAATGTTGAGCCTCCTACAAGTATTTTAAAGTTATGCAAAGTAACCTTTACTACAGTATAATATTACTGTTATTATTATACTTCATAATTGAATTAATTTTACAGATTTTCCTTAATGAACGTTCAAAGGGAGACTAACACCAGACTGCAGGATTTGGCATTTCCCAGTAGCCACAAGACTCAGTGGGTTTTTTAGGCAATATTCTGTCCATGTAATAGCTGTTTCACTGTAAGAATTTATAAACTGTTTTTGATCAAAGTATTGCAAAATCAGATGTAGTTAAGGATTTTTGTCAGACATGAAGTGTCAAGTTTTATTTTAGTTTGATTTTTAATAGTTTAACTTGCAAATCAGAGAGACATTTTGTTAAAAATTAAGAGAAAACCCCTACTTTTGCAATGAGCAACACAGAGGAAATATAAGAAAGCTTATCAGCAATATTTGTAAAAACTTATTTAGGATCAGCATAATAGAATCTGGCTTGTTAGATGTCTTTGCTACAGACAGGTTTCGCTGAGAACCTGTACAGAGAATTAGATTTCTAGAAAAGAGTACCAAAGGGAATAGCTAAGAAACGAGATGCCAATGGATGGAGCAGGGGCTTAGGCACCTCTGCATTTCTTTCCCTAGGGGCTTCTCAGATGTGAACTTTCTTATGGAGTCGCATGCCTGATGAGGTGGGAGAGGATTTCAGCATAACCATTCTCCATCAGAGAAGAACTTTCTTACCAGCTGAGTGCCCCACACACTTGATAACTGGCTGTCCTGGACAGGGAGACAGGCTCTCTTCCTCCTAGGGTATTTCAACCTTGTCTTAATAGCAAAAGAGTCACTGAACCAGATAAAGAAACATTGTCAACCTACCTGGTAACAGCTGAGGCACTCCCCGTCCTCTGGGAAACTGGGATTCCAGTGTCTGTTTCAAAGTGGAGTAGAGAATGTCTAGGGCACAGAAAATGAAAGAGAGGTGAAGTAGTGAGGAGCTAACTCAAATCCAGGAGATTCAGTTTGACTCAGGACACCCAGAAGTTAGTCAGCCATTGGTCAGCTTTGAAGCCTGATCCAAAAGGGACCACAAGAAAACAAGAGGACACAGTTCTCTGTATGGAAGTATTGCAAATTCTCAGCAGTGTCATGCTGACATGAATCCTCATCTCTTGCAGGAGGGTTCCTGCTGCTTCCCAAGGTGACTTAAAGGAAAAGATTCGTTGAGGAAGGGAAGCAATCAAGGTGAGTCTAGAGGAAAATCTAGAGCAAATCTGTTCAGCTAATTCCAGCCAATGTGTCTATGAAGTTGTAAGATGAATGTGGGGAGAAATATGGTAAATAGTTTCTGGATTATGTGTAGTGGTACTATAATATCAGCGTGATATTTCAAATAGCTTCTGATTAGCATAAATTCAAGGTTATTGCACAAAAATGTTGCTGCAAATCTTCACAATTTAGCATTGTAATATTCTTCTTGTTGCCTCTTATGAACGATGTGATGCAGCACAGGGCCTGCTGTTGGAATTAGAACTCAAATGCTGCGCATGCACGGTGAGACTGAGCTTTCACTCCATTGTCTGTGGTACACAAGAAGGAAATAAACCACCAAGAAGAAGTGACATTGACTTTCAGGGGAAGAAATTCAGCATGAAGCCATGAAGTACTGCTAGAATTGGATAAGCTCAATCTAGAGCTGTGTGAAGCTCACAGCTTTAGTTTACCCATGCTTCAGCAAATTTTGCCAGTAGGCTGGTTTGCTTTGCTTGATTTCCCACCAATGAATTTCAGATTTATGTGTTTTGGAAAACCAGATCTAGTGCTGAACATAGGCAACTTTTGCCATGTCCTCTTTTCCATTGCACATCAGCACACAGTTAATCTCTTGCTGTCTCTGACAGTGTAGGGGGACAGCAGTATCATATATGCTCAGAATCATCACAAAATGTTTCAGGAGCAAACAAGAAAAAAGATCTAGAGCTGACTTAATGTGCCCTATGGCCACAGCACTTCCAAGGTCATTTGCCTGTGTCTAGAGAGAATGTAGGATTATTTTTTTCTGAGTGAAGGACTTGCATGGCTGATGAAATCTTGAAAGCTGCAGATCCATGCCCACCAGCCATGAGATTTGCTTTTTAGATACATTCCTACCATCTACCATAACAGCAGGCCATGGTTATTGTCTCAGGTTGGGTGGGGTAGAGTTAGCTGTAGACAGAGCTGTGCCAAGGTAAGAGAAGTTACTATACTGTGTGTTTAGTTCAAACAGTTTTTTGTGTGGAAATCCATGTAATCATTTAAACCAGAGTTATGTTGGATCACACTGGGGTGGGATCAGGTGAAATTACTATCAATGCCCCCTCACTCCATTCTTTATGTAGAGAACCTTTTCTCAGAAACATCTGTTCTGGCCCTGCAGGCCAGAAATGTGACTGGATACTGTCACAAGTGAGACAGGGTGGCTGGTGTAACACAGTGTTCTGACATGAGTGTTAGGTTCAGCATGCCTCCTGGAATAATTTAGCACTCCATGTGCAGTGATTAGCACAGCTCCTGAGGCCTCCTGAAGTGGAGGCTTCTGCTTTCCCAACATAGACTTTTGTTCCACCTGTTCTTCATGTCCCACACTCACGGCCCTGTATGACCAAGAAGGTGTTTTTGGAAGAACGCTCTGTCTCCCAGCAGTTGCCTATGAACCAGTATTGTGATTACCAGCCTGCTCCACCAGCTCCAGTAACTAATGGCATTTCAAATCATCGTGCTAATTTTGTCAAATGACGATATCATTCATTTGGCTTGTGCAGAAAGTACTGTTCAGTGAGAGATGGAACAACCAGAAAGAACATTTTTAAAAGAGTATTTATATTTTCTAAGAATTAAAGAAAGTATTTGACATTTTCTTCTATCTATAAACAACGTGAAGTTGAATAAGGTACTGTGCCAATAACAATGTCAAAATCTTGTTGACAAATGAACATAAAAGCTCAAATTGATCAAATCATTCATATTCCAGATTTTATGTGGGAGCCAGCCTAGGCTTTAAGATGTATCATTTGTGCAGGAGAGAATAGTTATTATTCACCTCTTTCTGAAAATTAAAATCCAAGAGATGTACACAGGTAAACAAGCTTTCCTATGTCTTCGCACATAATCAATGGATTCAGTTCCTGTAGCAATGTAAATTGTTTTCCTGGCCACTCTCCCACAGTGTGGAGAGCAATTCAAATCATGTTTTCTTGAACATTTAGCAGCTGGCAATTGCTGGCTGCAGACTACCTGCCAAGAAGACACTCTGCATACGAACAAAATATACAGTATTATATACCTACTTACATATATGGAACAGAATAGGCCACATTTATCCCTACATTAATAAGTATATCAGCTTTCACAGTGCTGGAACAAAGCATCTTCACTAGGCAATTGCTTCAGCAATAAATTTGCCACAATTACTGACTTTGCAGGATACATTTCTTGGAGCATGGACAGTAGCTTCCAGTATCTTTGTCTACTGTGAGTGCAGCAATAAAAACAATTGTGCAGATGAGTACTGAAAATGCAGCTCAAATGTACAAGTTTCTACCTCGACCACTACCTAGCCATATAGACAGGATAGATGTATTCTGTCTGCCTGATCACCCTCAGGATATGGATCTCCTACTGATGTTATTCTGACGGGTGCAAGAATTACTGTTGCATTTGTTCTGCAAAGGTAGTTTCTTTGCTCATTGATCCTTTTTACTCCACACTGAGAATGGAGCTTGCAAGATCATAGCCAGGCAATGCTGTAGAACCACAGTAGGCATTTAAAGGCCATATAATTATACAGGCAATTATCTTGTAGCACAGTGAATAAGAAAATGAAGTAGCTATGCACTGGAAGATGGCTAAGGAAGGAAAAAGAGTTCAACATAGAGAAATCTAAAACTTACCTCTTAAGCTTAGCTACCTTTCTGAGATAATACCAAGCCCCTCCTTTGATGGAGGGCTACAGTAGTGGAGAGATCTTTCTGACAACATTAACACCAAGCTTTGTGGTGAAGGTAACCCAGTCCAGTCACACATTACCAAATTTTTTCTTAGTGTTCAACAACATTCTCACTTTACAGTACTCAGGACCCTGGCTCAAGGCTAAATTGTGATGGAAGATGTGGCCTGCTCCAGAAGTGGTGGTGGAAGTCAGCACCTGAGCAACTGACTATCCTGGTTACTGCTCCCAGAGGTTCCAGGGTAAGTATATTTAATTGTTGACTTTTACTTCACCTTTAGAAAAAGTAGCTTGCATATAAGCACAGTCCTGCAGTTCCCCAGTCTGGCGCAGGGACTCTCCCCTGCCTGATTCATTGGCTAGCACAGCTGGAAGCAACAGGATCCAGCCAGCTCTGGGACTATGATTTTTTGATATGGAAATATTACTAAGTACTGGGTACTCCTTGGCACGTTTTTTCCCCACCACCTTGACATACACTATCTAGGGAAGCCACAATTTGGATATGGGTTGGTATTTAAAACTGCAACAAATTGCTGTCAATAATAATTAAAAATGGGTTAATTAAATGCACAGTATGAGTGAGAAATAAGATTAGAGGTGACATGTAGACCAAGAGACCTTTTTCAGGCTGTGGAAAAAAATAGAACACAGTTATTTTTCCCACAGCCTGGAGAAGGCCTCATGTCCTAAATGTCATCTCTAATCTTGTTTCCTATTTCTAGTGTACATTACACTGCACTGCTAGTGCCACTACAGCTAAAGTGGTGTCAGTGTTTCTATTATAAAACCCTATTTTCAGAGATTTGTTGCTCAACCATAAAAATTTTGCTCTGGGCTGAAACTTGGAAAACAAGTTATAGAACTGAAACATATTTAATTTTTTTCTTCCTATAATTCAAAAAAGATTTATATTTTTAAAACAAATTTTTGCAAGCCATTAGAATATAAGAGAAATGCACAATGTGTAGAGTTTGAAACTACTCCAAAAATACTCTTAACTGCTTATAAGACTAAGCTTTTTTTTATTCCAAATACAGACATACTACAGTGGTATTTTCTCTTTTAAGAATGAATAGCTATACAATCAGGTCAAATCATTTGAGTTTTAAAACTGCAAGTAAATATTTATAGGACTGGGTCAATAATCTTCATTTTATAAAGGCTCTTAAGTACATATTTAAATGATAAAATGTAACTGCATCACAGACAAATAAATCAATAAAGTGCTTTTTGAAAACTTCATAAATATAGTTACATGGGCCAATAGTATGCAAGTTTTTTCACGTGAAAATGACCTCTGATTAGTTAAGAAACCTTATTCATGCAGAAATAATCAGATTTGGTTTATCTGTCTTTCCTTTTTCCATGTCATGGTAATGAAAGAGTTGTATATATAGTTTGGCTAAGACAGGAAAGATATGATAGACGGCAACTGAGGGTTGAAGAGCACACTATAAAACTGTGGAAGAATTATATGAAGTGAGACAAAGGGATTCTGACAAGGATTGTAGTAATATCATAAAATTATGACTACTAGAAAATAACCAGGAAATCCTGGCAGATGACTGAGCTGACAAACATGGGAAGCCCTGTGATTTGGAATATGAGAAATAATACTGACACAAATTACAGAAAAATATATTTGGCAGGGAAGTACCAGTAACGATATGGATTTAATACTTACATGCACGTTGCACTTATTTTCTGTGCTGAAAGACACCACCATTTCAGTAGACTAAGATTTTGATTTTGCAATTAGATCTTCATTAATGAATCTTTTTGCAAAGCTTTCTGGACTCAGAATGTACACATGAAGAGCAAGATGTTGCAGTAATTTTCTTTACCAAGGTCTGAATAAAAACTGTGAACGGTAATCACATTCGGAGTATTGCAAAATTAGCTCAAGGAGCACTCCAGAAGTGCTAATAAAATCAGATAATAAATTTCTCTTCATACCAAACTAGATAAAGACATCTTTGATTTAAGGCATGTTTAACTATCTGTGTATTCTGTTGACCTCTAACGTGTAGATAATCATACTACTATTAACTAAGAAGGAAGACAACTATCATTACTCTTTCATAGCTTGGCTTAAATTTTGTTGGAAGTGTTAGTATTAGCCCTGCTTCAGGTATTCTCCCTAACTTATTTATTACCGTTGACAATTTTCTAATAATGCTACTGTAGCTTCAGTTAAGTTCATACTTCTAGTTTTATAACCCAATTTAAACATTAGGGAGCATGCTTTTATAATCCCTAGAGCAAAGTCCACTAAAGTCACTAAGAAACACTTGAAACCTGGTCCAAATCCTGCTGAGGTGAATAACTCTCTTGCAGTTGGGAATGATTTTTTATGCCCCCTAAAACTCCAATAAAATCTCCATTAATTTTATAGGAATTGTAAGCATGCATAATTTAAGATAAATATTCCTGTTACATGTACGTGTAGTTTGTGATAAGTTTTATTTAGCATAAAGATTCCAGCGTCTTGGCACTGACAGAATAGTCTAAATATTGCTCCTGCTGTCCACCTCTTTACTCTCCAGGGTGTCCCGTTAATATCAGTGAAATTCCTGAAGTAAGGTAGAACATGGACAGAGGTAATGGAATCTGATGCTTGACTGGCATTTAAAAAAAAAAGGGGGGGAGGTTATTCTTCTATCCACCTATTAAAGGAATACTTGTTTAACATCAGCTGCATTCCTGACTCTTACAGGAAATATTATATCTCTCATAATTGACCTGGCTTGTAAAGTTACAAGTGGGTAGCTACTGAAAAGACTATTTTTGAAAAAACAAACAAACACAAAATCATAAACTATTTTTGAAAAATAAAAACCTTTGACTGAAAGTTAATTTCTTTGAAAAAAGAGAAATAGAAGGCTCAAATCCTAATATAGTACGGAGTGAAAGAACAATCTGTGAGATGTCACTGTTTTAATATGGTAAAACACAGGAAAGTATGCATACTGTGGCCTAAATTCTAATCACCTTTCTCATTCAAGAAACATCACTGGGTTTAAAGGGACCGAATTTTTTGATCCTTTCATCTTTTTTTAATATCTTATTCATAGTTGCAGTCTCAGCACTATGCAGCTCTGAGTTTAATCACTGCAGCTTTCAGGAAGAACCTCTCAGACTTTCAACATCTAAGAATTTAGTTGTCTAAATTTATGATTGTTGCTTTGCCAAGAGATAGATAGGAGACAAATCTGGGCTCAGAAAGAAGATGCATCCCTCCAAACACACAGTAAGCACTTGGTGAATGAAACATGGCACATGACACCACATTTTGTTAAGAATTTACAGCAAGCGACCTGCCCCTTTTCACAGTGGCAGCAACTGTCTTATTCACTCCACATAATTAATTGGTAGGTTATGCTAATCTGAAGAGGGAAGCTATCAATTGTGTATGTCTAGACCATCTCTCCCATTGATTTTGTAACTAATGATGAATGCACATTTTGGGAGGGAGAGATGACTGAGGAGGGAACTCCACATACAGAATAAAAATGTTACAGTAGCCTAACCAATTAGGTATGGTTGACAAATGGGTGCAGGATAACACTACAAAGTTCTGTGCTTTAGTAGTGGTCAAGGAGTCAGAGAGAAGATGTCACATGATATCTATATTAATCTCTCCATGGGTAAAATATGATCTGTTGCATCAGCAGGACCATGAAAAAACTGTTTTGTATCTGAAAATCACACATCTTTGATGCTAACTTGAAACCTATTCACTTTGTTCACCATCAAAAACATTACAATAATGCAGTAGGTGCCAAGAAGATAGTTTGTCATTTTAAACCTGGTAATAGGATTGAAAGCCAGGTAGAATATCATTTTAGGTAACAAATAGCACACTTTGGACATAGATTTAACCAATTTTAAGCATCGGGAGAAGAGGGGATGGCTTTGGAAGCAGGTAGTACATCCTCTCTTTGGATGCAGCCTGTGCAGAGGTTTATCCTTCCATCCCCAGGACAGGCCTTTCAGCCTCTCCCTACAGCAATAATTGCCACAAGATGTAGTGACAACACATATAACCAACTTAAATATTCAGCTTTGGCTGCACAGTGACATTTGGATGGCCAATGCATGCCGCAAGTTGTAACAAACATTTCTTCCCAACCAAATCTAGAAGTCTGCTGCAAAAAACGCAGCACTTAATTCCCCAAGTCTGACTCATGAAAATGACTGCTCCCTACACATAGCTCCCCACAGACTGACTGTCATTCTTTGTAAGAATGAGAGCAGTTAGCAGAACAAGGTCATGCCTAGGACAGCACTTCCACAGCAAACAGTGCTGCTTCAGTTCTGAAGGGCTTACCTATTTGTGCCTGTGGACGTTTACAAATGTATAACATGTACAAGCTTCATTTTATTTCCCTCCTTTGATTCTTTGGAAATACAAAGCAAAACAAGGCTTTCAGAGTGACTAAGAAATGTGTAGGTGAGAGATCTGTCAGTTCTTAATTGAAGGATGGCAAGTGCTAAATTCTTACAAAAAGCATTTCTTTTCCTGGAATGGTTCAGCAAAACGAGTTGTGTGACAAAAGATCAAAAGCAAAGACATGTATTCTCATCTAGGCAAGACTGACTTACTGAAGGGACTTCTGCCTCAGTGCAAATTAAAAGCAAACTCAGCACACTATGAAGACAAGAAATCACTTATTTCAGTATAAATCAGGGTTAACTTGCCTGGTATCTATAATACACTAAAAAGATCCATTCTCGGGTATTTCACAGAGCCCTTCAGAGAACTTGAATCACTATGTTAAAACAGAAGGAACTGCATAATAAGCTTCTACCACTGCACTGTTCAACTTTGTCTATCACAAATATGCAAGAAAAGGACATGTCTGGTGTTTGGGTGTGCATTTTTGGGGGGGAAGGTGGAGGGGGTGGTGCAGGTTTGAGAGAGTTGCAGTCTTAGCCCCCTGTACCATATCTCTGCTGCACATGAAAACGAAAGCAATGACAAGTGTACATATAGCACCTGTACTTTGCAAGCCATACAAACATAGTCACCAGAGTTCCTGCAGGGAAACCACAAACACTGGAAACCCTTTAAGGGAGGAGATCAGACCTGTGGAAACCCCAGCTGTCAGTGATCTTTCTCCAGTTGTGATGCTTTGCTTTACTCGCATTTCAAGGGTGCACTGGGATGATGACTACTTTTAAGATACTGTTTAATCTCACTTTGAACCAAGGAGCTCTGTACAATTTATAAATAAAGAATACCACCAGCTGCAGGCACAATTGAAAAATCCAGATTTCATTACCTGGAAACATTAGGTGCATTGATGGTATCTTCTAAAAAGTATTGGTGCTCCTCGCTTTAATGCAAATTAAGAGTAACTGATCTCAGGACAGTTGCACTGATTAACAACTAGCATTAAAAGGTGATAGAAAGGAGCTATGCAACTCTGTCCTGCTTCTGGTTTTGTGTGCCCTATAATGTCATGTAGCCTCAGTTCAGCACGAAGTAACATGTCAGTCTTATATTTGTTATCTCCAGCTGGGCACCAGCAATCTCTTAATTATAGGCGGGCCTGAAAAGGTATTTTTATCTATTAGGAGGACATACAAATTGTATTAGGGATTGTTACCAGTGAAAATGGTCAGAAATATTATTCATTTAAGAATAGGTACAATACTAACTGGGTTTTTTCTGTGTGTAAAAGGCAAAAAAAATCAGCTATATTCACTCGAAGACGTGCATTAAGCTGCGTGTTTGTGAACTGGAGCTGAATGGGAACTGAACTGAAATGTTTTCTGGTTTCCACAGTCCTAACTCTGTAATGCATCCCTGATGTCACCAAAACTGGTAGTTTGGGGAATGCGGGTTCTCTTAGTTTGAAATGTGTTTTTCCCAAAGTACTTTGTTAGCATACTGATATCCCTGTTTCCTAGCACAGTTTCAGACTGTAGTTAGTAGAGTGGATACTAGGGAGAGCAAGGAAGGGAGAGCAAGGAAGGGAGAGCAAGGAAGGGAGAGCAAGGAAGGGAGAGCAAGGAAGGGAGAGCAAGGAAGGGAGAGCAAGGAAGGGAGAGCAAGGAAGGGAGAGCAAGGGAACTTAAATGTCATGCTGAAGTTTAGAAGCCTGGAAGGCAGGAGATGGACCATTACAGGATCAAACTCCAGAAAAAAACCTTACCTGTTACTCAAAAGTACACAGCAAAGAAACTTAAGATAACTACTCTTTATATGCATAGATATTTGTCCTGTGCGGTGGTATAACAGCTGCTACAGGATTTATTTTCATAAAGGAGACTAATATCCAAATTAAACTCTACAGGGAAAGAAATAATAAAACAGAAAAGATAAATACCATCAGAAGAAAGAAGGAACTGTAATTATTGGTGCAACTTTTCACATGGGAATTTGGGCAAGGGTGGAAGGAGTTTGTTATTTGGTTTTACAGCTTTACCCCTTTAGCCATTTCATAAACAAGCTCCCATAAGATTATAGTGCCAGACTCAGTCATATCTCTATGGAGAAAGTTTGTAAACCTTTTTTAAGAGTTTCATAAGAGCTCTATGCTATTTCAGTTTCCTTAACAACATGTTTATTAAGTTAGATAAATCCATTCTTGACTTCTGAATTAAAGTAGTGAAATGTGCAGGAATCTCAACTTTCACTACAACTTATTTCAAGCTTGGGATGCAGTGTCTGAGATTAATTCTCCAGTGAGTCCGTGGACTTAAGCAAAGGAAATGAGCGCATTTCCGAGAAGAGGTAAAAGTCAGGGCCAAGGCAATGACTTCAGGTAATACTATACAGGGGAGGGGAAAGTCCTTGGGAAGGTGGTTAGCATGTTCCCTGCACTTTTTCTTCTATGGTAACACTTTACTGGCATGAACTACAGCCAACTGAAGTCATCATTTTTAAAAACATACAACAGTGGATTGGGCCTTTTAAAGATATTTTTTTTAACCTCTCCTTAATGCTTCAAATATAAGTGTAAAATATCGTCCAGACATTGTATTTTGTTGGTATTTTGAGACACTCTACTTTTCAAGACCGGGCACTTTTCCAAAACCTACACTCCAGCTTGTGGCTTGAATAATTTTGTGAATTGCTATGGCCCACTTTATTCATAGGGTCAGAGCAGATGATTATAGTCATCTCTTCTAGTCTTAAAAGCTAAACAACCCTATGCTAGCCAAGAAATCATAATGTTTCAAGTGGTACAATTCTTTTTAATGAAACATCTCAGTAGCCTGTAATTTTCCTAACATGTCAATGACAGTCAAAGCCTAATACAAGTTCCCCCTGTCTCTTCTTAAAGAACACCCTGTCTAATAAGGTATTTTGTACCAAGGCAGACATGTTTTCCCCCAGGACACGGAGTTTCCAACGGGAGTATCGTGAGTCATATCACTTTTCTTTTGAATAATTTAATTATTTTGGAGGATATTTTTTACTTCAACTGGGTGAGTTTTTGACACATTTTCATTTTCATCTTCAAGATGTAAGGAATCAAACTTAGACATCCAAATCAATTCATTCTATCAGTTGATGGTGTTTTCTTATGATTCAAGTATCCATTTTTCCCAAACCATTTTTCAACCCACCACATAAATAGCACCACCTCCCATGAACTTTCCCTTGTTTCTATCTATAGAACTTTACATTTATAATGTAACTAAAATTTCTGAAGTTGAGTTTTTAAACCACTAAAATGCAGAATTTAACAGACATGAATTCTGTATTACCTGGTCAAATCCTAATCTTCTGAAGCAACTTAATGATGGAATGAAATGAAAAATAATAGCATAGACTGAGCTGTAATTTTCATGTTATTTCACACCAAGCAATTAACATTCTGGATTCTAACATATCAATTTAAAAAAGCATTTCTTTCATGTCCCTAAAACATATCATGAGAAAAAAAAACCTTTATATGCAGCAAAATAAGATATGAAGAGACTGAATTCTGCTCAGCCTAAGTCTGTGAATAATTTTGAAACTAAAGGGAATAATTAAAAAGCAATTCCTCCATGACATGCATTCAAAATACATTTCCTTTTCCTTCAGATGAAATGAGATAGTTTTCACTGGCTACAATAATAGTAGAGTTAAAAAATTATAAATACAGAATAAAAAGAAGGCTGCTTCCACAAAAAATGAACAACCATGTAAATGCACAAGTATATATGTGTAAATGCCCCATACAAGTGATGGGATTTGTACAGAAAAAAAACAAGAAAAAGTATAAATCCGTCTGGCTCTGTAACAGCTCCCATACAGCTGATGATATTACTGCATTTCTTGTCCAGGGAAAAACTGCAATGTTTTGAAATTTCCTTTCATTCTAAATTAGAACTGGACCACAAATTTCAAAATGTCCTTCAGCACAGATACTTTTTTTAAAAAAAATCCATTTTAGGTAATACCAAAATGAGTTTTGAAATTAACACAGTAGAAGTAATATAGGAGAAAAAAGTGGAAGCATTAGCATTTGAATCTACTGATGTGAAAATTCTAGATCCTATTTTATATTTGTCAAGTCAGTACATTACAGTGAAACCTTTCTAGGTTGATATAAAATTTAATATACTAGATATATTCCATCATATATTTACACATATAATTGAAAGTCCTTCTGCTAGAAAATTTTAAAATTAATTTACTTGATAGGCAATGTTTACAGATCGCACATTAGATCTCATAAAATATTCTTCTTTTATTGGGACAATAATGTGACTAAGTCTATAGTCCAAAATATTACGAGTATAGGAGAACCTGAGAACCTGGGGACCCAAGCATTGGCAGTATAAACACCTCCTCCACCACTCAGACCATCAGGAACTTGGGAGAAAGTGGAGGTACCTGTTGTTCTGATTTCTTTCAGATTAACCAATTTTAAGCATCGAAAAAAGGTGGGGAAGAGATAAACTTTGGCCATAAAACACTGCTCAGGCACTCACTGTGGCAAGGGAGCTCATGTGTCCAAGTAGCTGAGCTGGCAATAATGAGTTTTAATTTGCTGCTAATATACAGCTGCACTGTGAAAAACAGAAGAGTCATGTCTGGGCTGTTTTCTCTGTCCCACAAGAGCAACACTGCTCCCATCACTGCCAGCACATTTCCTGGACTAGTAGTACAGTTTCCACACTGTTCTTACTTTTGATTTGTGCTTTAAAGTACAAGCTTAATAAAGTAAATTTTCATTCTGCTACAGCAGTATATTGTAAATTAGGAAGTCACCAGTGAGCAATCAGAGCTGATCTTCCCACAGCCTTTTGTGACTTATTTTGTAACATCATTTATGCAGAAGCCAGATTTCTATTCTTCTTTTGTCTCTCGAGGAGGTACTAGGCATAAATTTACAATGAAGAATATACTATCACAATTTCTTATAGCTTTTCCTCCTGGGCAATACAAAAGATTTTTTTATTTGTTCTGGGACATGCAAGACTCTGGATCTCACAGGTCTGTCAGCTGTTATAGTTGTTCATTGCAGGTTTCCCCAGTACTGTGGAGAAGTCTCATTTCTAAAGCGTACTTGAAAATTGTGCTCTATCTGGCAAGGCAGGTTTGGTCAGTTAAGGACTGAGTGATCATCTGCTGGTTAATCAACAGATACACATCATGGCATCCAAGAGCAGGAAAGAAAGAAAAATTTTTCATTTCAATAGCCATTAGTACACTGCTGAAATCTCTCCTGACACCACTGAGGCACAAGGTCAGAGCGTTGTTAAAATATAAAGAGAGCCATGGTGGATCACACCAAATGTCTACTGAGCCCAGGATTTGTCTCCAGAAGGGTTTCTAAGAAGCTGAGCAGGGAAAAGCAGAAAGAGGGCATGCATATATGCCAGGCTCCACGGGTTCTTCCACATAACAACTATTTTTAGCTGCAGGGATTTTCTGAGTGGATGCAGTTTCTGTAATTTAGTAATTCTTAATGGACTTCTCATCAACAGAGTTGTGCAATCTCTTCTTGAACCCATGTAAACTTCCAGCAGCCCCCATATCCTTTGCAAGATGTTACATATCTACTGCCTGTTACATAAAGAAACCAAATTTCCTTTGGTTTCTTCTGACTTTGGCTTCTACAAGCTTCATTTGATTGTCCCCAGTTTTCCATGGGAAAAGACAGCAAAGAGCCAATTTTTATTCACTTTGTCCATTCTGCTTATCAGTTTGTAGGTCAATCACATCCCTTCTAAACTGAATGGTCCCAGCATATGTAGGCCATTCCTGCTGTGGAAGTCATTCCACCTTTCTTGCACTTCCATGAACACGTCCCAGTTGCACTACATCCTGTTTGAGATGAAAGGGCTGAAGCTGTGCACACTGTTCAACACATGGAACGGCAAACACTGATTCAGAGAATTGTTCTCCAGTCTTTTTTCTCACTTAGCATCTGGTTAACTTTACAGCTCCTACTCAGCACTGGGACAATATTTGCATGGAACTAACAATTATAATCCCAAGATGGTGATCCTGAAGCATAATGGCCAGCTCAGAGCCTATCATTTTGTATGTGAATTTAGGATTGCTTTTTCCCACATGCATCAGTTTTGATTTATGCATACTGAATTTCATATGCCCATACAGACTCCTGAGGTAATTCTGTGTTTCCTCATAGGGAGTCTTCATGTTTACTACCCTGAATAACTAACTTCCTATCATCCTCAAACTTTCTCACCTCTCTGTTCACCTGATTCCAGCACAGATTCTGCAGAACTCCATTAATGAGATCCATTGTGTATTTTCTTTGTTTCCCTTAAAAGTCTTTGGCACAGGACTTCATCAAAAGACTTTCAGAAATACAAGTATAGCAACTAGCTCAGCCTTATTCAAGTCCTCATCAACCTCTTCAAAGACCTCCAATAGATTTGTAAAGTGTGATTTATGTTCCATCAAAGTCAGCAAAGGTATGAATGGTTTTCATTCAAAATTCGTTTTAATTTTAGTCATCATCATCAGACAACAGCCAATGGATCACAACCAGCCTAAATCTAAGTGGAAGCATCTCTGCTTATTTAACAGATTATGCTCATTTCAATCAAGACTGGGCCATAGAAGCTTCCTGTGGGCTTCTGCTGAATCTGATTTGCTTGCTAGGAAACCGTATGCATGGCCATAGGGACCCCACGAGCTACAGCTTGCTGTGCAAGAGTAACTGTCATTGAAAAGGAAAGCTAGGGTGCTGAAAAGGGCCTAAAGAGGGCTAGAAGCTCATTAGCAACCCCTAATTCCCTAGGTTTCCCTAGAAATCTCAACCAGGCTAATTAAATATAGGAGATACCAAACTGGGTTCACACTGACATGCGGAGGACTGGGGAAGTGCTGGATTTTCCACATCCATCATGTCCTTGTTTTGGGGAGATGGCACATCCTGCTGCTCACAACAAGCACACCAACAATGACAGAACCACCCATATTTCTGTTATTCACTGAATGTTTGCCACTGTCTTCTCTGTAGGTTCTGTAAACATCCAGCCATAACAAGGAAGAATAAAAAGTAATCTACAGTCTTCATTGCTGAAAGGGCTTTTAGTCATAATTGGGCATTCTGTATGTCCCCTTCTCTATTGCAAATTCAATGCCAATGAAAAAAAATCAGCTTTCTCTAGCCCCCCCTACCCTGCAATGCAATGATTTATATGATCTATAATAACATGGAAGAAAGTGGATGCAAAAGTTTAAGTAAAAGAGAAACAGGAGAACAGATCTTGCTGAACAGGAGCTTAGTGAACAGGAACACAATCCCTGTAATTCACTATTCTGAGAACATGAATGTTAAATGGAAAAAATACTTCTAGGAATAAGGCAGAGGCCATGCTGGTGTCAATCGTGCTCCCTCGCTGTGGAATACAAGTGCAATGCAAAGAACACTGCACAGAGCAGTAAGCAGATGGGCTTCCACTCCACTGCAAATTTTCCTGAGTATCTGTACACTCGTATTATCAAAAAGGAGAAAAAAAGGTGTTTTGCTTTATTTTTACCAATGTAAATACCTTTTACAGAATGTGGGTTTGTCTCTCTTTACCCTTCTGTTTTATGGGGGGAAAAATTGATTACAGATTATGAAAAGGAATAAACAAGAAATATTAAAGCAAATATAGCTAAGTGCCCTGATTTTCTAAAATTTTATTATTATCAACAAATAGCTCCCTTTTAAGAGTAGCCTTAATTGGCTATTAACAACAGTAGCAAACAATTTCAAGACAATTAATAATATTTTAAAATAATTAGATAGATAATATATTACATTAGACCATCCAGTAAGCAGAAGCTTTGCTAATTATATATATTATTCTCCCTGCTTTGCTTAATGAAGGTGTCTGGCTTTTAAATTAGTTCATTCTTACTCTATTTATTTTTTTTTAAATCAGTGCAACTAATCCTCCCACACACTATTGTAGCATTTAAGCAGAAAGATGTGGATGAAGCAGTGAAAGAGACACAAAAAAGAGCATTAAAATGAAGATTTAGTTCCAAGTTTCAGAAACAGTTGCACCAAGTAAAGAATTAAGATGTGGGAAATTAAAGAGAAAATGCAGAAGCCTGAGTCAACATTTATTTAACACCTTCTGCTGAATGCTGAAAATATAAATCTCTACACAGAGGTAATCACACCCAGATCATTTTGATTTTCAGAACAAAGCAATTCTTCTGACAAAGATATTACCTCTCCATAGCTTAAATGGTTGTTTTTCCTGCTTTCTCCAAAAGCAGAGAGAGGAGGGGGTCCTTGGATAAAGAGAGATTTGTTCCAAATTGGGAGCCAATCTTTTAGGAAAGAATAGCAATGAATAAATTGTTTACAGTCAAAATCTTCTCATTTGTGTCACCCCATAACTACATTTCACTCTCAAATATTTGAGCATGTCTGTGTGCTCAGCAACTGTCTGCTGCTGTGATTGCACAAGTGAAAAACCTTCGCTGAAAGCCAGAATATGCCATTTTTCCTGCCCTGCATACTAGGAATGTACTGTACCTTGCATTTTTACCTCTAGGCTCGAGAAACAATTTCAAGCTCCCTGGGAAAATGATCCCTGTTTTGGAGACAGGGAGGTGGAGGAGGCACCTTCTCTGGTGTTCCCTGCCCATACAAAAGGCACTCCCGTGTCCCAGGCTCAACCCCGCACAGTCGCACACCCGATGTATGCACACACACTGAGTACACAGCTCCACACACATGGCCCAGGGCCTCTGCCCCAGCTCTGAGAAAACCCTTCTCCAGTTTCTCAGTGAAGCCTGAGCAGTACTGACTGGCTAAAATGTTATAACAGCACAAGGAAACGTGAGGTCAACCTATCTACCTAATTACCCCACTGCATCTCCTACCGCTCGCCTACCTAAATGTAATCCTCCTTAGGACCCAGTAGGAGCTGTTAATCATCACAAAGAACAACTGCTCAGTGAACAGGACAAAATGACAAAAGGAACTGTTTCAGTGTGGCAAATGTGTCTCAAATATCAAATCAAGGTCATATTTTAGCTGTGAGTTTGTTCTTAACTTACACACAAGTAGTATGGCAATAGAAGTTGTCTATACTATGAAATATAAATTAAAGCCTTTACATCAACAACGCCTGGTTAGATTTGTGCGTTTGAGACAAAAAAGCTCAGTAAATCACCATTGTCTGTTAAATGAGTATAATTGTTTATAAACATTCAGAAGACATGCATGCTCATCCTGAAACCAGCCTGCCCTTAATTAAGCGTGCAGCAGTAAGTGTGGATCCCCAGACCAGCAGTTACACACACAGCAATAGCTCGCGCGCTTACAGCTTAGCACTTGTACACACCCAGTTTTCTGTCTTAGATCATGCCAACCAGACACACAGACCACCTTTTTGTCCTATGTTTGCACCGTGTTTATGAGGAAACAGTCTTTTTCCAAGACTGAGACTTCTCAAAATACTGTTCTACCACTTTTGTTTTTCATTTGTAACTGTGATAATGCATGTTGGCTCCTAGGAACCAAGACCCAGGAAGGGCCATATGAGGCAGGTAATGAATACATAAATGCATCTTGATCTTTGAATGTTGTTTTATTTCTGTACTAACTAGTGCACACACAGATGCAATATATTGAGATTATCTCACCTTTGTGGAAAATCTTTGCACTCAGGTTTTGAGTTGCTCAAAGTATTTTTTTTATTTAATGCTGTATAGCAGATGACCTTTTCTCATCAGAAATCCAAGGTATAGTAAATAATACTGTAAAAGACATCTAAAAGTAAAATTTACTACTAAATTCCTCACCAGCCTCGGGAGTCATTTCTCTTGGGTACCAATTTGTATAAGACTTTTTTCTTATTATTTCTGTTTAAGTCACTGTGGAACGCAAGACTAACATTAGACATTTAACACACACATCCACTTATCAAAAAATAAATATATTACCAATTTGTTGGAATACGTTGCAGTACGTACCCTGCAGCAGAGATAAAGACTAACCTTGGGCTGCAGATCACAGGATAGCTCAACAAACTGTTGCTTTGTACCTTATCTGCCTTTGGTACCCACACATGGTCCCTCAGCCTCAAGCCAGGTTCCTAACTTTTCAACCAGTATGGAAAAAAGGAGCAGTACAGGCTTGAGGCAAGTGCTCAATGGTCATTAGGGTGAGCAGTCAAAACACCCCCTGCTTTGATATTCAGTCTAATCATGGTCCTTCAAGGACTGACGTGACAATGGGAAAGAGCATAAAAGAGCTTAGATACATATTTATAGGTATGTTATATACACACACTTGTAGGATATCAGTCTCTATATATATTCTACTCACAAAACGGGCAGAATCCAATGAAGATGATAAAAGATGAAAAAAATGTTCTTTCTGGTGTCCCCCATCACTTGGTAAATGCTCGTTATTGAGCTGCCAGAAGAGAACAGAGACCTCATCCCCACACCAACCTCGAGGGATGAAGCGGGGCAGTGATGCCACCTGCTTCCCTTTAAGTAAAACCCGAGAGAAGCAATTTATGCCCCCATCCCCTGAGAAAAAGGCACCAGGGCAGGAACACAGACTTTCTTTCAGGCGCAGAAGGCTCTTTTCGAAACATGCCAAAGAAACGCCAGGTCCGGGGTTGCCAAGTACCTGATTTCAGGGTATATTCTGTTACTGCATATAAATTTCTCTGGTGTGTGTTTGGCACGACATGTTATCCTAGACTGATCATATGTTCACAGATTGTGGAGAGTGTGTGAAAGCCTTTTTTGCTGTAGTTATTGGGCAAAGTCACGTCTGTTACCTGGTACTCATGCAGCGAAATCTGTAATCTGGGAACAGATGGTCTGACTGTGTGAGCGAGAGAAAGAGGGAGAGAGAGAGACACTGTCTGGAAGACGGCAGAGTTTTTCACTCAGAGGAGATGAAAGAGGAATGAACAAACCCACCACAGCATGACAAAAACATGAAAATATAGAAGAATGTCAGTCCTGAAGGTCATTCCTTTAGAATTCACCAACTGTCTATGCACCATATGTGCATATCAACACACCAAAAAGAGCCCACCATCCTGTTGCACAGAGCAGGAGGTGGCTTAGGCAGCCAAAAATTGCAGGGTTGTAGACTTACCATTTAGAAATGTGACACACTCCGTAGTCTAAGCACACAGTCTGAAAAGAATCTGAAAAATACATGGCAACTTCTGCTCCGGGGTTTTTTACAAAATTTGATAGCAATAAACCGGAACAGAAAAATTCACATCCTAGCGTTCAAGCACTGCTTTTGCAGGGTATGTTTGAACCCGAGACTTTTTCAGCAACTTGAGATGCAGCCCAAGCCTGGCTTTGGACTCCAGGTGCTCCTGGAACTGGTGATATCTGCTATCACAACAAGCCCATCCTTCCCAAACAGTTACATGAAATGCTATCATCACCAAAATGCAGCATTGTATTACTCCAAAATAAAATTAAGAGGATCTAACCTGCCATAAAATCTTATTCAGTCTTCTTGACAGTGGGAATTTTGGTAATCAACAGCCTAACCAGAGCTACAGGGTGCTGCCCTGCTCACGTGAGCCCCCACCTTGCTGCCCTGAGAGCCCACATCTCCAGGTGGGAGCTCCAACGGCCTGAGGTGCTGTAGGCTCTCCCAGGGACAAGCACAGGCCCAGATCACCTTGTAGCTGTGACAGCACGAGTTGCCTAGGTGCAAAAAACCCAGCTGAGGGTCTAACACAGTCCTAAGGCAGCAGAATCCTAGGGATCCCTCTGTGGCCTTGAATACACCCCTGCTGTCACTCATCTCTGCTCCAACCCCACAGTTGCCATCGCATCTTTGGTGACAGGAGACATACCCTGGAAAATAAACAAGCTTCTTACATTCAGGTGAAAACTCATGACTACCCCAAAGCCCATGTTCTCAAAGACACTGTTTGGGATATTGCAGCCAGAGTGAAAACAACAAAATCCCACGTGAGAAAGCAGCATCCCAGCAGTGTGTGAGGTGGGGAGCGAGGTGCTGGTGATGCCTGACACAGCTGCAGGCTGGGCAGGGCAGGGCAGACTGAGCAGGAGGAGCAGGGGGATCATCCAACATGAACCAAAATGCCTCTGTGTGACAGGTATTTAGAGAAAGCTGGACCTAGTGACAAAACCCCTCCAGCCCTGTGAATTACACACCACAGGGACTCTCAACATGGGCCCTTCTAAAAGCTTCTCACATAAAACCTGCCCACAGGAGCAGGAAAGAGAGTAGAATCAAGACATTTCCCTGGTGTGAATCACTGGATGAAATCAGTGGTATTACCCTCACACAAAACTGATTCAAAAAGATAATCAAGCCCTAATCAAAGAGGATGATTTCCCCAGAAAGGTGAGAGGTTGCAATCTCACCAAGTTATTGTCTGAATGAGACTGAATTTTTAGCCCTTTATGCCTACAGCTGAACACTCTACTTGTAACACATCAGATGAAGCCAATTTTAAGAACACTTCAGTTTTTAGCCAGCACAAGATTTTACATTTGGGTGCTATCCAGTACTTCAAACAATTTTTCACGAGAAATCCACATTGTCAGATATAGACAAGCAACACTGTATTTTATTATTTATTATTCCAGCAACGTGTCAGTCAATTTGCAGAGTTAATTTCCAAACAGGACCAAACTTTTTTTGCATCTTGACAGAACCAAGTGACTACACTGGGACATTAAATGGCAAAATCCCTCTTCCCTCTCCTCTTTCCATCCCAGTGAATGGCAGCAGAGGCAGAGCAGAGTAACAAGATCCAGGATTAAACATGTTGCCAATGGAGTGAAAAAAAAATCCATTCTTTGACAGTAACAAAGTGATCTATCATAGCTCAGGCCCACGCTACTGAAGAATACAACGTCCTTTTGGTCAGTCTCCGTTATTAAAAGTAATTGCTTGGAGCCAAAAGCTGGCTAAGACACTCTGGAAAAGTATAAAGTATCTTACAGGAGAAATGAAATACAGTATCTCATTGTGCAATATAAAACAAAGGCTTTGACTACAGCTTTATGCACTTGCCAAGTCAATTAATGTAGATGGTGATCCTGCAAACATACAAAAAGGGCAAATATCAACTTAAAAGCCCAGAACAAGCACCTCTGCTGTCCCTCTCACCCCCTTTCTGAGACAGGATGGATTTGTATTACAGGAGTATCACGAAGGCTGTGATATTTCTCTCTTCCTTCCCCATAGTTGTAGAAGAGAGCACTCTGTCTTTAAGCAACAAGTTTCCCAGCCTCTGAAAGTTGAGTTAGGGTGCAGGGAAGTTTTTGTTACACACCACTAAGTGGAACTGGATGCAGAGCAAGACAGAGCTCTCACAAGAAATTTTAAACACCACACACCATCACTAAACACAGCACACAGTCCTGAGAGTAAAAACTATATTGGCTGTCTTCTGACTGGGAGAATTGAGCTTCTGAAGCTTCATAGGAGCTGCAGCTTTCTGAAGATGAGAAAATGACTGTGAGTTTACACCTTGAGGGTAATCACATACCTCTCTAATGGCTCCCACTATCCCCTAAACTGCTTAGGCCCTTAATTCAGACAACTGTGTCACGCTCACCTTCTACCTGCAAGCGGTGGGTGTCAGCAAACAGAAACCAGTCAGGTGACAGAACCATGCAGGAAAATGGTTGATTCAGAAGCACTGTTCTTGGTAATTTACTGTTAATTGTGGCACTGGGATTACAGACATCTGCATATTGCTCTCTCTTTAAACAAAAAGAACAAGGAAACAGAAGAGACATTTACAGCTAGAGCTGAAGAGTGAATCTCAGTACTGGTAAGGGATGAGCTGGTGACTGGGATCTAGGAAAAAACACTTGGAGAGAAAGAACAAAAAGACCCCAAACTAACTCTTGATATGCTGCCACAATTTGACAGACACTATTCCCTCAGCCTGTGCCACTAAGGATGTGTCAGAGTCCTTAAAGACCATGTAGGACAGAAAGGAGGGAGGACAGCCCTCCAGGCATGTGTTCAGACTGCAGGAGCAAACACCACCACAGGCCAGGACAAGGCCAGACTGGGGATGGGGTCATTTAAGAAGAGTTTGCACTTGCCAGCAGCGTGGGCACAGACATAGGGCCAGTAGACAGCCCTGCTACAGAAGATGAATGTGCTATCAGCCTGAAAGCAGATGGCACATTTACTACTTTGAAGTTGGACACTGGTGCAAAAGCCAGCAGGTTTCAATTATAAGAATGAAAAAGCACTGGAAGTAAATAAGTAAAACACAGTCTTTTTACAAAGTATGTCTCAGGTGTACCCTCCATCATGAAGGGGAAGCTAAAGACATCTCATACCACTGTTGTGATAAAGGCAAAACGTATTTTGGAATAGCAAGGGGATTGAAAAAAGGCATTGGAAATCTGCCATAGAAACACAGAAGTTTAGTGAGAGTACAAGATGGAGTTGAAAGAGCCCAAACCAAAGCAGGGACTGCACTAGCTTCTTGGTCCAGAAATTATAGTGAGAGAAGAACCAACAAAACAAATTTCCTGAACAGATTAAGATAGGGAAAAGATAAAAAATTCTTTGTTGTTACAAGGAAAAAAAAAATCATCTTCCATTATCCAAAGCAAATGGATCAGAGGCACAAACTATTCATCTACATTTGTCATGCTCAGCAGGTCAGCAGGCTTCTGGGCCTTGGAAAACTGCAGAGACAAGGTCTCGGGCAAGACTGGAAGTTTCATCACTCTCCCATGGAGCAGTACTGAAGTGGGGAATGAAGAAACCCAGATTCATAAAAAAGGAAAAAAGCAAAAGTTTTCTGAGGATCTGTGTCTGAAAGCTTAGCTTGAAAGCAAAAAAGCTAAATGGGATCTATTGCCCACAAACTTTGCTATTAACAAGCTCTATCAAGACTACTTACCTGTTAAAGGGCATAATTTGCATGTGAGACTGCAAGGACAGAAGGGGCTTGTTTTGTGTCACACCTTGCAGCAGTCTCTCCTGGCACAAACAGTGGAAGTAAACCTGGGAGACACTGGAAGAGGAAGGAGTTGGAGGGCCCGGTATTCTGCCTGCTGTAGTATCCCTTTCTGCAATGAAGCACAGCCTTTTTGATGATCGTGTCCTTGAGTGTTGAAAACAGACAATACATGATGCTGCTGAAGTTGTTCTGGTTATACTCAGTTATACCAACTGAAAGCCTGGCCTTTCACTCCTGCCACCACTGCAGTACACGAATTACTCCCATGGAAATACAGCAGAGTCTGAGGTTCTTAGAAAACCATAGTTCTCTTCACACCCAAATTTTCTGATGTGCAAGTAACAGGAAGGTGATTCTTCCAGCAGTAGACAGTAGCACTGCAAAACCTGGTGTACATACAGAGGCTGAAAGAATACAATAACCATTAGCTTCCTATTGCTTTCCCAAGCCTTGAACTAAAATATGAGATAATTCCTGGACTCTTTATATCTGCTAATAGGTCACACCTGGGTAACCTCTTGGACACTATGATTTTACTTGTCAGTGCAACTTTGGTAGGAATTCTGATAGATGTAGTTGCAGATGTAAGAGCAGGATCCAAAGCTGGTCACTGCTGGTGCCAGCCAGGCACACACACAAACACCCTGCAAGAACTTACACACCTGTTGAGCTCAATATTCCTTGTTTACAATACGCTACTTGGCTCAGAGTATAATGCCAGCTCTTGGCAAGGTCCTGGTGAACCTGGAATCTGTAGAGGTTTCATTTATTGGCACTGATGATAGGGATGAGTTAAATTACAGAAACTGGAATTGCTTTTAACGTTATTCAAGGGGAATGTTTCCAAAGAGCCGAATGTTGCGAAAGCCAACAGTAACGTCTTTTCCAAAACGACGTTTGCCACTTAAGAGAACTCCAAGCTGCCAGTGTCTAAAGTGCAGCAGTTTCATTAAGAGAAAAGAACCTATGCGTGGTATTGAGCAACCTCTGCAGATCCTAAATGTGCTCAGCACCTCACAGGGTCAAGCCCTAAGCAGTTCCTGGCACATTTGGAAATTATCAGCAAGACCAAAGAACCGAATTTCTGACCAAATTTGTGTCAGTGTATGTTTGCATTGATGGCCATACTAAACCCATCAACAAAGCAATCTTTTCTTCCCTGCACCCCCTTTATTTGTATAGTAGGAGCTTCTCAGAGGTGTTTCAGACTTTCATGGATCAAGTCAAAGTCTATATTCCATACCTAAATTAATTCCATTTAAGTCAATATAATCCAGAAGAGATTTAATTCTCCATGTTGCTGTGGAAAAGCTTCAAGTATACATGTTTCAGTGACAGAAATTGCCTCCTATTAGCAAAAGCTGCCATTTGTAACAGTATGAAAGAATTAGCATTTTCTAAGACTTTCTGATTTTACATATTCTCAAGAGGTGCCCAGAAGAACCTGTTATTCAGACAAAATCCATGACTCCACTGATTACAACTGTTCTTATTAAGAGTGCACAGTAACTGTTTTCTGAAACATGCCAAACTGATCATAATTTATTTAATATGTAGGATCTGAGCTGCTCAAGAAGATACAGCAATCATGAATCCTCATTTAACTTTGTGGGATGACACAACAGCAAATGAGAAATTAAGACCAGAGGTGAAAACTTTGATGGTAATACTGAAGGAAAAATGAAACTTACTTTAAAACTTTTTAAAACAAAATGCTAGTAATATGGAAAAGAGTAAAGACAAATTATTCAATACAGCAAGTGTGAATGCACTCCTAGCAGATAGGATAGTACATTGTCCTAAGATCATGGACTCTCAAAGGTCTCTTCCAACCTAGATGATTCTATGGTTCTGTGACTCTGTGGCACTTGTGGCCAGTAGGAAGGCACAGTAAAAAGTCAGCTCTCATTATCAATTTGCAGCATGTTCCAGTGCTCAGCCCCGCAGGACATGTGCTTCAGCATTTGCTTTCATCGAGATCTTCCCAGGGTTCATATGAGAATCAACCGAATGGAAAAAAAGAGATGCCTTCTCATCAGTTACACACTTAAAGCCACTCCACTAAGAAGAGAGAGACAGAGAATTTTTTTCTTTTTCCTGAACAGTAGGAGACAACAAAGCTTTGAGTCTTTTAGGACACTGCCCTAAATGGGAGCCAGTGCAGAAGCTGCACCGGTCAGGGAGAACAAGAAGATGGTACCTTACCTCTGCAGCTTTCAAAGTCAAAATCCCTACTGACGTGAGTATGGGCAGTATTTTGCATTCCTGTGCAGACCCCTCCCCTCCTGATGTACCGTATGCAGATGTGGTACATTTTCCCCATTCAGATAACAAATTATTTCTAGCAGGAGCAAATTGCAAAGCACCATACTTGCTCCTTTTTTTCCAAGCTGATCAAGTACAACTCCACTCACCCTTCTCAACTCCTCACAACATTTGGTGTCTGCTGTTTCCCCAGCCTTTTTATAGAGGTGGCCCTTTTAAACCACCCTCAACTGCAGTAAGGAATATCAGGGGTTTTGTATCGATAGGAAAATATAGAGTTATTGCATATAAAGGGCATGAAATATATGGCCCAGTTCACAGAACAGGCCATGCCGAGCAGCTTTTGTTCAACAACATTATATATAAGGACTAGGACCTACATACACACATTAGAGGCACACATATTCTCACCAAATTTGTCTGAGTCAGAACAAGCCTTGCACAGAGAATATTGCACCTGTTGTAGCTGGACATGGAGTCATCTTTAGAACCTGCTGTTTGCTTGTTTTCTCTGGTCTTGTTGCAGTAACTTACCTCAAGTATGTACAGTATTGTACTTCTAATACATTACCATAGTTCTTACTACTAGAAAAAGCAGGTTTTGGAAGACCCAAAGATCATACTTCCTCTGCAAGGAGACAACTAATACGGACTCTGTAGTGATGTTGGAATTCACATACTGAGCTTGGGCGTAAGAAACCTGAGTTCAAGTCCCAGCTCTGCCAGTATCTAAGGACAAACCACTAACACCCCCCCCTTTCCTCAGCTAATGGGACTGTGTGTTCTCCATCATCAGTGAAATAGAACTGTGTTTGCACAGCTCCTGAGAGACTCTTGTAATAACAGCAGTGCTCATTAACCTAAGAAAGCAGTGGGCATGCAAAAGGAGAACAGAATTTTTGTTACAAGCAGGATTTACTTGACTCTTCAAGAATAAAGCTTAGATTTTCTTCAGGGCAACCAAATCATCTAAAATCAGGTGATTTTTACCTGCTACACTGTTCCCTCCAGTCCTATTCCTATTGCAGGAGTATTGTGAAATTGCTTCTTCTACAGCCAGTATAGCTTACTGCTCACCTTGTTGAAAAGTGTGTCACAGACATTGCTCCAATCTCTAAAGTCACTCCCCTACAACCCTCTCTTACTGAGCAATACTAGCTGTGTACTAAGTACTAAGGCTGTGTTTTTCCTTTCACTGGTTTAGTTTTATTCCCATCTCCTTTCTGAAAGCCCTCAAAGATGCACATTAAAATATAGTGTGTGTGAATAGATCTGCCTGTCCATGGCTCAGGACATAAAACAGTGCCTCCTGATCACAGCCCAAAAAGATGTTCTCATGCTCGGTTGCCACGCTGGCTAGCAGCAGTACATACAAGGGACTCCCAGCAGGGCTGATTTCACAGGGTCTGTGAAAGCAATCACGTGTACGGCAACATTTGAAGAGTTGAAAGGCATATTGAAAAAGTTATTTAGAACACAATTAAGCACGTTAGAATGATTGTCTTTTCAGAAATATTCCACTTACATTTTTTGTATTTAGAAAACTGTCTGGAGTAGTTTTGATCTAAAAAACTCTTGTCAGACTGCTAAATCAACTACAGATACTTTGTTCATCTCTACCCCCTTACATTCCCATCAAAGGGAAGTGAGACCCCTCTCCTGACCAGAGGGGAGCTGGGTAAGACACTGGGTGACTCAGTCTCTAAGAACATACAGCCCATGACGCCTCTGCTGAGCATGCCAGCAAGTGCAGTGATTGTGAAAAGAGGTGTTTAACCCAAGTGATGTAACCTGCTACGGTTCACTCGGTGTCTTGCAGAGACCATGGCTTCCGTTCAAAGCATTACCATCTCTATCCCAACACCAATTCAGCCCAAAGAAAGAAAGAGTTGTTACAACAACCCCAATGGTGCCAGGATTGTGCAGAAGGCTCCAACACATTCTTTGTTATGATTATTTTTATTTCTATAGCTCGACAACGCCTGCTGTGGGAATACACGGGGACCCACTCTGATTTCATCCGCACTACTAAGATTCAATGAAGCAAACTGTCAGTGGAACATAAACTGGGATAAGTGATAACTGTACTGACATGATCATAATTTTATACCCAGGTAGCACCTCAAAGCTCCAGCCAAGACTGGAGCCCTGCTAGCTTGGCATTATACAAACATCACAAGGGACAATCCTTGTCCAGGCATGCTTACAAACTAAACAGACAAGACAGGCTATGTGTAACAGGGAAAACAAAAACACAAAGGAATTAAATGTCTGGCCAAGGGCTACACCAGCCAGTCAATGGCAAAGCCAAAAATAGGATCCAAGTTTCTTAGCCTACTAAATGTGGCAATGGGAACTATGTGGCCCATCAAGAGCCTGATTAGTCCACAGTCTCTGGCAAGACCTACTTAAAGTCCTTCATTAATATTTAGGGACATTATTTGTACTCTTCTCTATTTTGTTTGCCTTCTTTCTCTGAAGAATGGAAACTTCTGTGAAGGAATCTGGAAGGAGCTCAGGAGCTCCCTCACATGAATGGGGGAGGTGATGATTGCTAAAGGATGAAGCAGATGAATAACTCCCCCAAATCATTAAAAGGAACCTCCTTTTAATAGAAAGTATTATCCCTCTCAATGTTCATAATTGTAACTGTCAGTTATCAAAATTAGGATGGAAGCTATTCTATTTTTTAATTGTATCCTGAAAGCACATAGAGATAAATAAAGCCTATTACTCACAGAAATATGAAGAATAGTAATCCACTATCATGTGATTTAGGTAAGTCAATACATAGTTTTGAAAATAAGAGCCCATATTGACACCCAAAATTTCTTTTTTAGGCATTTGCTTGATTCCTACCTGCCCCAGGCGGTGGGGCAGGGTAGGGAGAGTCATGGTTAATATGCATAGATTTATCAGCTTGACATTAGGCTCCTGGGTTTGAGCCCACTCACACCCATATTACTTGCATTAGGGTTCTGTATGTGGGATTTTGAAAAGCGCTCACCATTCATCTCTTCCTCTCTTGCCATTAGGCACCTGTAACTCGAGGTAGAAAATGACCAGCATGGAGCCCTATTACCATCTCGCCTGAACCAAGATCACCAAGTGACACAGAAGCAACAAAAATCTCTCTTACCCACTACTTGAGGACATATTAAATCTCACAGTATCGCTTTCAAACATAATATGAATTATCCTCATTTCTACCTGAGAAGTATTTCCTTTATTTATGGTTAATTTCTTGAATAAGCCCATGTGCATTATATGGGAATTGAAAAATCCCTTCCCTCTATATTCTATTTATGTTTAAAAGAAACTTGTACATCTTCTCGTTGCCAGTCATTTACAGTAAATGAGATTTGAATTCCAGGCTTTGGAGTGCAGCCATTTAGGATATGCAGCTTTGCAAAGTATTTTCCACAATGAAATCTCCAATTGTTTGAAGTTACCTCGCACTAATCTAAAGCAATTTATTAGTGTGAAACCCTCTGAACTACTGACATATCTGGTCAAAGAAAAACATGATAAATCCGATGCTGTGATTATAGTTATTGTACTATGGCAAGGACTGGATTTTTGAGAAGCTGGTGTTTCTTAGATCAGAGTTCCTCACAGTACAAAAATGAAATCACTAATGGTTTCAAGAGAAATAGGTGCTAGTTCAATACACAGGGTTGATTTGGAGTAATGTTAGTTGTTTGTGTGGAATAAGCCCACAAGCAAAGTCAACAAGCTATCTGGAAAAAGTCCTAGCAGATGATGATTTGCAGAATTGGGCCCTTTTAAGCAGAAAGTGTTCTTTCCACAGCTCTCTCTTTATGAACCAAAGCCTCCATGAAAGAGTATCACATTCTACCTTTTGTAGAGAAGGGACCAGAGTCCCTTATTAGTCAGATATCTGAGGTTTGTGCAGCCAACAGTTTCCTCCTACCCAAACCAAAGCTTACAGATGCTCAGATGATACAAGAAATTCAAGTTCCTGCAAATCAGCTGAGCCATGGTAACTGTCTGGATGAATTGACAGGCCCACTGCAACTTGAATTCAATTTAACTTAGCCTGCTATTAAAGAGGGTTATCCAACATGCATTGCATTGCCTTTGCTGTTACTTAATGCCATATAGAAATAACATAATATCTTTTGAAGCTGCATTACTTAGATGCATTTTTATTCAATTTCTGATCTTGTGTTTATATATAGGTGTCACACATTCACAACAAAATTACAGAAGCTTGTAGACACAAACTTTGGAATTTTGCTCGAAATCCAAATTCAGAAAAACAAACACATTCTATTGTAGCTTCAGCTCATATCTGATGTTTAATAAGTCTTGTATTTCCTACAAAGCTGAAAGCAAATCCCTTATTAGTTGAAAGAACTTAACACTTTCTCATAAGCTAACTCTTTTCTGTTGCTGTTTCTCACAGCACTCCCTTTGCTGGCTAATGCTTTCTGTGATGGTACTTTGGAGTAGATCACTTATTTTGTTCCTCTTTGAGGGGTTTAAACTCAGAAGGAAACATAGAATCGTAGAATCATTAAGGTTGGAAGAGACCTTCAAGATCATCCAGTCCAATCGCCTACCTACATCATTACTAAACCACATCACCCAGGGACATATCCAGACACCTCACATCTTTGTGTCTTTCAAAGACAAGGCTGTTTGATTTACCTGTAAATACCTTTGCATTGGTAACAAAAAGGGATCCTTATTATTGCAGAACTCAAGATTACAGTAGGCCCAGTATAGGATGCACCTGCATGGAACATAATGAATCTATCAGCCCCCATGCTTATTGACCATGCACACATTCTCATGCTATCAGAGGCCCAAAAGAAGGCAGTAGCTGAAAACTGAGCCTTAAGACTGGCATTGCTAGCAGCTCTCAACACAGCAGGGTAGTAGGTTCACAGTGTTTGTTGTATTAATAGCGACCATGGCCATACACACCTGAAATTTTATAGTGTTTTCCATATCTTGCATATGTCACAAGCTATGGAACAACTTTCTTCCTTTCTGGCAAATCTGTTTACACAGATCTCTGGCAGTCTGCTCAAGGCTGCTTTGGCTTATTCTACACCTGAGCGCATTCTTCAAGGACTTCCCACTGAGGGGAAGAAGGGAGAAGACATTATCAGAATACATTTCAAAAGTTTCGCCCTCTCTCTCTGTCTATTCTTCAGTGAAGGATGTCAGGCCACACATGTCAGGACCTTTTTCTTGTCTATCAGAGCCTGATTCCCCACGCAACAGGCAAAGGAATATTGGGTGAAATAACATTGAAATCAATAGTATATCAACATAAATTCAATCTTGGTATACAAGAACACATTCCTGCATGTTAAGCATAAAACGAACAGCTGTTTGAGCTTGGAGATAATATAACCCTACTGTGGGCCAGCTTCCACACATGGTCACAGAGAGAAGGTGCGACTTCTTGCTAGTACAGTTGCTGGGAGACAGGGTAAACTCTCATCCCAGTGTCAGCATAAACAACGTTGAGAAACTTCCAGGCCCTGAATCAAAATATTAAATCCTGAGACCCGAAGTGAAAAAGTCTCAAGCACTAGCTGTGGCTAAAACCTCAGAAATAAACCCCTGATTTGAAAGGAACATAAAACAAAGCACTGTACTTTCATGCATTTTTAGTATGCAGCTAACTTAACCCACTGTAATGGGGGTAACCTAATGCTTAGCCAAATTCTGCAGTCCTTCAGCTCAACAAATTCCTTCTGACATCAGAAAGAATTATTGTTTAGTACCCATCCACTTAGCCCTGGTATTTGAGGGCAAAAAAGAGCAAGGTTTCTTCAGAACAGAAGACAACTATAAGACAATGACAGTAGAACACCCAAGCAACATTTGGTCTTTAGGTAGATGTTAGAAACTCCTAGAAGTCACTTATCCTCGCCATGTTTGCCTTTTCCGTGGTATCTGAGGACCATTATAAACAGGGGAGAAAATAATTACTCCTCTCCACCTATCAGGCTTGTCCTGATAAGACAAATATTTTGTGTGATGCACTATTGCAGAACTCAACTAGGCTATAATTAGTGGCTGTGAAGAATCAACTCCACAGCTGTCAGCACATCCATCTCTATCTTCCAAAGGGTTTTGTGATATGACTTGGAAGAATATGGACATGTAGGAATACTAAGTTATTTCAACTCTAAGGGAAATATTCATCTGATAAGAATATCACAGTTCAGACTTTTGCAACACTTAGGCACAGTAGGTCCAGTTTAAAGCATTTAAACATTAATTCTAAAAAATCCATATCACTTTAAAAGTTTCATTCCATCTTTTACTGCCAGTTTAACATGATTTTGATTGAACATAATCGTTGGCTTTTTTTTTTTTAAATACTTTGGAAAACTACATCAGCAGCAACATTTGCAAATACCATTTTCAATGACCTCCCTAAACAAGAAATTTCCTCATTTTGAAACCTAAAGTTGCTGGCTGGCTGATGTAAAAGCAGAGTCAGGAAGCTCTGGACTCTTCCTACACTGAGACAGCACAATGGCTGCTACAGTACTGGGGACCATTGAACCAGTTCCAGCTTCAATTTTCCCACAGCCTCTGCAGGGAATCAGCCATAAGTCTGGCAGGTGAACAGGCAGAAGGCAGGTGGGGTTCCAGAAACCTCAGCCTCTGGTCCATTTAGATAAAACCAGACTATATTTGCAACAGAGTTCAGTCTTGCAGGCTCAGCAAACAATATGGGATTGAAAATTTTCGGACCTATCCTCACTGTATTGTTCTTAGAAATATCTACAGTATTTGTTAAATTCATGAGATTTATTCACATGACCCTAGATCTGGAAATAATTTGAACCTGAATTCAAACTCCTTAAGGCCTCTAAGAATGGTGGAAACAAAGTATCCAAAAAGCAATATCAGTCAAAGCTTTGGAAAGTGACTTTAGAACCAAACTAGGGAAATGGGCCAACTGTTATCTATCAAATATTGTCCTCTCTAGCTGGATATTTGTTATGTTTCTAGAGCAAATGAAATAGCTTTTCTAAAGAGAAGCATGTCTCGCATGTAAATTATTCTTGCATTTAACCCACTGCTAAACCAAACTAACACAGCTGAATAGTAACATGAGATAGATAGATAGATTTATATATAAAATAAACTACCCTGAGAAAAAGTGATCAGAAAGGCTTGAGGTATTGAAAGAAGCCATAAGATGGTACCAGTAGAGGTACAGGACTTTTAACTGAAGAGTCATAATCCAACAGTAAGTGCCAGTACAGTTTTTCCTTGTCAACATACAAGAGTTTATTAGCTGTCATGCAAGCTAAATATATCTATCTATAATACCCTGTAACATTCTCTGATATACAAACAAACATGTTCATTTTAATAATGTTCACTCCCCTCACAACATGTTGACAATCTCGTACACACATTTTCACAACTGAAATTTAGGATCTGATTCTTCCCTGGCTTAGGCATCACGCTGTCATTTTATCTAGGCAACACCAATGCCAAACTTTCTCAGGAGAAAGATTTCTAATCTGCTTTGCCCAAGTAGAGATGGCTGTGGAAAGAGAAGAGCAGTGGTCTACACTTCAAGCAGGGAATGAACTGAAAGTAAGGAGTACCGCAAGTTCTACTGTCATATCTCATTGCAGCTTGGTTTGTGTTGTCTGTGGAAATTCAGCTATACCACGCAAAGAGAGCAGAGAAAAAGGAGGAAACACAATCAAGTTTTGCTACAAGGTCACTATTTTCCTGTGAAGGCCACTTTCAGTAAATACAATCTATAAGGCTATACTATTTTACACATTACAAAAGCTAAATAATCCTGAAATATTTAAAGGAACAGTTCCGTCCAGAAATATCATGGCTCATGTACTCAAAAATACTTTGGTCATTGACCTTAGTAAGAGTAATCTCCCAGTAATATATTTCACCTAAACAACACAGATGTAATTCTGCCTTAAAAACAATATTAAATTAAATATAATTATTTAAATTAAAATACTATGAAGTGTCTAGAGCAACCATCAACAGTAACTATCGCACTTTGTTTCATGGACACAAGCAGGAATTCTGTCATTGGATAAAATAATAAAATGTGGAGTTCTATATGGTTTTAGGCAGTAAATCACATATATTTTTCTAAGTCAAGGACAACATTTTAGTCAGGAGCAGCAGAAATATCAGAGCAGAGTAGCCACAACATCATTACTGCTATTAGTGTTGAGCAAATGAGATATCCCGATACGCTTTTGTGAGCATGGGCATTTGCTTTACATAGCTTGAGTCAGACCTCACTTCCTCAAATCTTTAATCCTTAAAGAAAAATCCCAGTGAGCATCACTGAGGTCTTATCCAAGAAAGACAAAGGAAAAAGGAATAAAATCTAACTCTGTCAGCACTTGACATGTTCTAATTCACTTTAATCTTTAAAATTTAATAAAAAATGCTAATAAACATTCAGAAGATTGCCTAAACTCTGCCATAAGAAAGTAAGGTAACTATGAATTGGGATAGTTTTACTAGTTGATGAATGAAATTATTGTCTCATCAGCCAAGTTAATTTTCCACATGTTTTATAGCTCACTTTATGCTTTTTGACTGTGCAATGAAAAGCAGAAAAGTGGATGCGGTTAAAGTTTTATGGATGGCTAATGTTCATGTCTTTGGTGCTTTTAATTATTTTAGTGGGCGAGGTCACTGCCATCTCATACTATTTGAATGATAATTTCTTCATTTCAATAAATAATTTTTAAAGAAATATTCTCATAATTTATTTTACTCAAAATTAGTACATCAAAACATCCAAATATCCAGTATAAAGTGTTTATTATCTTAACCAAATTAATACTAGAAAGGTTAAATCAATCACTAAATTGTAATTTAACTGAACCTAGAGAGTATCAGTTCTCTGACTTGTTAATGCATTTAAAAAGCATGAGTCAGAGAAAGGCTTTCAAAACACCTGCATGGCTTTTCCACCCCGTGCTGACCATCATTATTAACTACTAATAGACAATGATGTAACCTGTTGTAACACATAAGGCCAGGCTGCACTGCCATAACCAGTGTAAAAATTAACCAAATACTTTTCCAGGGGTCTCAGTACTAGTTCTCCCCATTATAATTTCAAGGGGATCGAGTGAGACATTCAGGCTGTAATATCAGGTAGGGGTTGAGCAGTTGAGACAGGCCCATTAAGTTGACGTAGACTGGTAATTATGTTAACTGATGGAAAGACCATTACTAGATTGAGCCATTATTACTGGTTAGAAAGGAATTAAAGCTCTGAATTGGTTTAAGTTGCAGTTGTCATTTCTTTTTGGTTAGAGAAGTTGCCATCCTCCAAGAAATAATCTGGTCCTAAAATGTATTACTCCATGCTGCCTGTAGGATCACTACAGGTGTATATGATAGTGTACAGGCAAGTAAGAAAAAATGATCATGGCAGAGAAGGTTTTGGTTTAAATTAGACATTAAACAGAATACTGAAAGCATGCGATAGCAGTGAAAGCAGGAAGAAGAGATGCATTTCATCAATAATGGGTCAAGAAGCTAGTGTGAGTTTCAGACTCTGTCTCACAGCATTTCGTTCTCAGGCCTGCCTTACTCATTCCTCTTACAGATCCCTGAACCCAACAGAAGTCGTCTCCGATTCACATAACTCCACGATTGCAGTGGCTTAGACCCAACGCACGGGTAACATGCATGTCAAACAACTAGCAGTGAGAGAGGTGCACTGACAGCTCACAGGTTTTTACATATAGGCACTTGTGCACAGGTTTTTTACAGTAGGGAAGCAGAGTATGAGCATGCCCTATCGAAAGGCTTCTGCAGCATCTGCAATATGGTGCTGTCAGTGCTAGTGGCCTGGAAAGATAAATGCTCAATGCCTGTGATCTCTGCAGTTACCCTTATGAGCTGGATTTCCAGTTTGGCTCAGCCTCTTGGAGGCCCAATGAAAATGTGGCAAACAAGCAGTTAAAAGCATTCAACTCTAGACCAAAATGCCCAGCTCCACACCATCTAAATTAGAGCCTTTTCCAAGCTTATAAATTTTACTTATTTCATTCAGGACTTGACAGTATGTTAGGGAAGTTATAACACCAAGTAAAGGGAGAAGAAAAAAGAAAAGGAGAATAACACCTGTCTTTGCAGCTGGTCAACAGGCAGATCTTTAATGTGCTGCCTGCTGGGAAACAGGGATGGTCTCATGTTACACTGAGACTTCAGCAAAGGATGGAGTTTGCAGAAAGGAATCCTGCAACTAGAAGATGTGAGGCTTGGGCTTCAGCCAAAAACAATGGAGAACAGCATTAACTGAAAAGTTCCATAAGTCCAAATGCATTCAATCATTGAACAACACACAGCTTTGTGGTTTGAAAGAATTTTAAAAAGAAATTTAAATCATCACTGCAGAGCTACCAGTTGTTTCTAATTTTGAAGAATAATCACTATTTTACCCTTAACTACCACCAAATGCTTCCCAGAGTGACCATAGTCACCCATAAGCACATTGAATATCTTCATTTAGGAAGAACAAACCAAGTCTGATAAAAGCTGATATGCTACTCTGAAAATTGCTTTAGTGCCTGAAGCAGAAATTCATCTTTCATAGACTAAATTTACCCTCATAAGTAGCACAAGTTTCGCTTTAGGTTACATCCTTAGAAGGTCATTGACTACAATTGAAAAGTTATTGAAGAAGAGTGATACCAAAAGGCTAAAGAAATATATGTAATGGTATTACAATAGACATTTAGAGAGTATAATCTGAAGTGTAGCAAAGAAGGTTGCAGCAGAAAGCAATAGAATAGAAAATAAAAGTTAAGCTGAAAATCTTAAAGGAGTGAAACCTGCATAGTTCTGTCTCTGAAATGAAACAGTGGGGCAGCAAGGACAGGACAGCAGAATATCTCACAAAAATGATGAAAGCATTACACAACCAGGGAATAAAATCACATACTAGAAGCCCAGATACGCTTTTTTTCATACTCTCGATAATACAGACTGCTAGAAAGGGATAGGGGGATGTAGAGGTACATAAACACAGGTAATGAGCTGCATTTTTAGTGGTGACCTGTAATTTTGGGTTCACAGGCTAAAACAAAGAATCATCTTTTTTCTGAGGGACCTAAAGCATCTTAAACTACATCTGATTTTGGTGGGAAATGAGAGGACAGTAACCTCCCCTGATGAGGAAGTGAGTGGGGGACATATCACCCCCAAAGCATCATTGAGAAGTGAGCTATTGGAATGACAATTCAGGAACCTGACAAGACAGTAAGGATTTGAGAAAGAGTTATTAAAGTCCTGCAATATTTGAAAGAGGACTTGCTGGGTGAGGTAGTGTTTGATGAACTAGAGTTTGAAGGATTAGTAGATATTTTATGCTCATACACAGATACAGTTTATACTGGCCCATTCAAGTGAGGGATAGGGCAAACATTAATAAGGCTATTTGCTTTTTGGGGTTTCCTATTTTATGGCAGATGATAATTATCCTTTGGAAAAAAATAATCCATAAACTGTATTTCAGCTCTTTGTTTTCAGGTCCATTGCTAGAGATTTAATGATCTAAGATTCCTTTAATCTCTGATTTTATGATTCTATTAAGCAAATGATAAATAAAACTTCTTCTAGACACAGAAGGTGGGGAAATCACCAAAATATTGGAAGAGGATCCAGGTTTTCAGTCAGTTGAAACCTCCCTAATTGGCTGGCATGTTTTCCTGCAGTTATTATAGTGAATGCTGCCATCTGTTTCTTACTTCAAAGGAAATAGTCAAAATGATAAGCAAGCTAACAGATAAGGAAGTCTTTTCATGCATACAGAATATTTTAAAAAACATAGTATCCACTAGCTCCCTGTGGATAAAATATTTTCAGTCTTGACATGACAATTACTGGTAGAAAAATTGTGACAGGCAAATATTCAACCAGCTTCCATTTGTGATAATGGGGCATGTATAGACGAGATAATTTCGACTCCAGGTTTTCCATTACTCACTTCAGGTTTTTTACCTTTTAAGTATTACAATAAGGGTGCTGCTTTGTGGTGAGCCAGGCTGTGCACTACTAATCCATTAGATCATAGGTGGTTGACTGAAGCATTGCATTGATACTGAAAAGTTGGCCAATGTAAAACATCATCTTTAATAGCCCAAAAGGAAGTCTCATAAGCAACAAAAGAAAGAGCATGAAAGAAAAGACATAACGTTAGGGTAAAGAAAAAGACACATAAGAGAGAGAACATACATTCACTTCTGCTAGACAGCTAATGTATCATCAACAGTGCCATCATCACTTCTGATTTCACAACCGATCAAATATGCATCACACTGGCTTTTTTCCTAGTTGTTAAGCATCACGACTGCTGATATTTTAGCACTTTAGCATTTAATTCCATCAACTGCTGCTAAACCCTAGGGCTGCGAAATTGATGCTTGAAAAAACAGTAGTGTCAAAGACCCCTTGTCTATACATTAATGTTGGACATTCACTTCCTTGCGAACTTGCAGAATATTTAGTGGAATATAGCCCATATGGGTGTACTTTAAAGGCAAAATGCTGTGCCAATCTGTACAGGAACAGCTACTATCTGAAAAGCCATGGAAAGGAACCTATAGCACACAGGATGTGCAGTAAACCACAGTAGCTACTAGTGTCAAGAAGTGAGAATAGCATGAGCATGAAATACAGGAGAGGATTTCACTTATGTGGAGCCTGTTATGTATCTTGCCACCCTAACAGTGCAGTGGAGAGTAGCAAGGCTCAGAGCTTCTCTCCATCCCATTCTTTTCCCATCTGACTGTAGGAATTCAAATCTGGTTTTGAATAGGTTTGTATGAGACCGGGAGAAATAAGCTTTCTGCTCTCTGCATCTCATGGCGGGAAACAACAGAGACCATGCTACAGGAAACAAAAATAATTTGCAACAAAACTGCAACTTTAGACTTTGCTTTTTCTTCATAGTCAATGGCAGTAACACAGTCTTTCCTGGTTTTACAACTGCCCAGCAAACATGTTCATGAGAGACATGAGCCAGGGCTGAGATGTATCCACCAGTAATTCCCTTCACTTCTGTCTGCAGGCCACATAAAGGAACTGGCAATTTTAGAAAGAACAGGATGGCAACATATATTTTTACCACAGGATGTGCAGGCTGCAGAGGCACCTGCTCAGGGATGAATGCAGCAAGTGGAAAGAAAAAGAACAGAAAACACAGGAAGGGGGAAGGGAGGGATGGTGGATGAAGGAAAAAAAACCCAAACAAACCAAAACCAAACAAACCAAAACAACCACAAAACCCAAGAGGTGATTAACAAGTCATCCATGAACATTTGTTATCACAGCCTGTGGACCACAAAAGGTAAAGCAGAAAGAACATACAAGCCTCAGACCAGAAAAAGTCATGTCTTGGCAATGTCACAGCTCAGCTTACAAACGCGAGTGATGACTACAGCTTGCATTTTTCATCCACTTTCTCAAAAAAATAAAAGAAAAAGGTACACACACACACAGAGTGTGGTGAACAGGAGAATGGCCATGAGCTGATGTGATAGCTGCTGGCTCTTGCTACCGTAAAAGGGAAACCTGAGAAAGTGCAAAAACAGCAGCACTTAAATCGCAGAGGCAAAGGAGGTGTCAGTGCTATTGCACTGGAGGGCACTGCTGTAGCCAAGGATTCAACGCAGCTCTCAGGTGCGTGGACCTTTGGCAATGCATATAAATGCAAAGGAGCTATTTGAACCTGTAAAACAGGATATAAAAAAGCATGGGAATATTCAATCACCTTCTCTGTGAGCTTAGGTGGCTACTACACAAGCTTGATCTGTCTTAGGGAACTGTGCACTAGGATCCCCAATACAAATAGTTCTCAGGCTAAATAAATAAATAGCCGAGAATGACCATAGCTTGAATTCAGATATCCTTTACTTCTAAGTGTCATCAGTCTCCTGCCAAGGGAAAATACTTGGCATCTCCTATGATTAACAGGCAAACCTTAAATTGAGCAGAGCTGCCTAACTTCACTTGTCACAAATATGTCTACTGTGCTACCGAAACTGTTTTTTGATAAAGTAATTGGAAAACAGCCTCTTTGTACTGGATAATAAACAGCAAGTGCTGGAGGGTATTTAACATGCAACAGATACCCGCCACAGAGTGCCATGTCCTGTGCATGACAGCCACCGAGGAAACTAGTTGGACACAGACTCTACAATTTCTCATGGAAGGCAAGAAATGTCATTTAAGGTAATGTGTACAACTGGTCAAATTAGTGCTGACAAATACATTTGCTGACAAGTTCAGTCCTTTTTCCAATTACCAGCTGTTTGCAAACAGACTACTGTTGTGTTTGTTATTGTAATCGTAGAACAGACAATTGAAATGCCTGAGCCAAAGCCCCAGACTCTCACCAGCTTCTCTGGGCTATGGAAAAGGGTGTAGATGAACAAACTTTACCCAAAGAATTTGTGAAATATTCATTTTGATTCTTTTCCACTTGATATTTATGCTGTGTAACCGGTTATTCATGTCGGTTTTTTTTCTTCCAAACAAAATATATGAAGGCTTTTAATTAATAATTTAATAGCAAATAATTTTTACACATGAATGAATAACCATATTCACATGAGACTAAAACAATGTGAAGAACAGCCATCATCCAAACATTTATGACAGTACAAACTTCCACAAGTGGTTGATACCAATAAATTGCAGTAAGTCTGAGATGTTCAGAATTCAAGGCAGTGTTTGCAATTGTAGTTTCAGACTATTCAAGAAGCTACTGCATGGATAATTAGTCTGAAGCAGAAGTCTCAGAACAGACTGCATTGTAAGCTGATGTACCGAATGTGGAAATCACCAATTAATCCATCCTTTCTGTGGATAAAGAAGAAATCAAACACTGAGATTAAACATGTAACTGCTTCATTTTTCAGGATCTGGAATTATATTGTGTGCCTCTAAGGGAGAAGTAGATGTCTTTATAATTCAGCCTCACTATAGGCCATTATGGTTAACAGTGGTAATAACATATCTGTTCCAAAGTACTCTAGAAAAAATCCTTCAGAGGATTTTTTCTGTAGGGGTCTATTACAGACTT
>VZRW01007139.1:105715-118029 GCA_013398125.1 Aegotheles bennettii | reverse complement strand
GCCTGTCCCCTCACCCTGCGGCCTGTCTCCCCCGGGCCTACAGCCTGTCCCCTCGCCCTGCGGCCTACCCCCGGCCTACCCCCCGCGGGCCTACGGCCTGTCCCCCCGGCTGCGGCCTGCCGCCCTCGTCCTGTGGCCTGCCGCTGGCCCTGCGGCCTGCCCCCCTCGCCCGGCAGCCTGTCCCCTCGGGCCTTTCCCCCGCCCCGTGGTGCCTTCCCCGCTCGGAGGGGACTGCCTGCACACAGCCCGGCCTGGGTGGAGCTGTGTGGGAGCTGGGTTTTGCAGCCCTCTGAGGGGCGCTGGCCCCGTGGGTCCTGCTGGTGTCAGGCCGAAAGCACAGGGATGGGGCTGGGGCTGGGTCTGGCCGGGGCTGCAGAGCTCGGGGGTCCCCACAGTTTCTGCGGCCCTGCTGCCAGCAGCGTGCTCCTGTTCTGCTCCTGCCAGGTCGCAGGCAGCGGTGTGCGGCTTCTCGTGGTGAAGAGATGGGTCTGTGATGGGGAGCTGTGCTGCAGGAGTTGCTGCTCACCCCGGGCTGGAAGGCAGCTCTCTGCACGCTGGGATGAACACTACAGCAGAGCAGCCTCAAAAGCCGTGCCCATAGTGAAAGGATGAGAGGAAATGGCTTTAAATTGCAGCAGGGGAGATTCAGATTGGACACAAGGAAAAATTTCTTCCCTGTGAGGTTGATCAAGTATTGGAATAGGCTGTCCAGGGAGGTGGTGGAGTCGCCATCCCTCAAGGTGTTCAAGAGTCATCTGGATGTGGCTCTGGGTGATGTGGGTTAGTGGTGATGTAGGTAGGGGTTGGACTGGATGATCTAGAAGGTCTCTTCCAACCTGGATGGTTCTATGAAAGCTGCCTGGTCCAACTGCCCCATGGGTGTGAGGTCGCAGAGCCTTTGTGGTGGCAGCGCACTGGCATGAGTGTCTGAAACAGCTCTCCTGGTTAAGCACAGCTGTCATAGAGGAGAATCATGCAGGCTGTTGGGAACCTCTTTCCTTAGCCCAGTGCCTTCCCTAGAAGGTAGAGAGTGGACACAGAACAGCCCCACCACAGCAAGGCACGGAGGAACTGCAATGCCTCTGCTGCAAGCAGTGGACATCTGTTACCGATGAGGTCTGTCACTGATGATGGTCCTGAGGAGCTGGAGTTACGTCTGAGCAGTGGGTACCAGACACTTGTCTGGGGGATGGGAACACCTCATACAGTTCTTCCGAGGCATGATGGACACAGAGGGGGCAGAGCCTGCTTTTGCCAGTCATGCCTGGTGCCCAAGCGTGGCCTGTGGAACAGCCTCTGGGACTCGGCGGTGAGCTTTAGCCAGCGAGCGTTCTGTATGCACAGGGGATCGTTCCACCTGGTGTGTGTGCCACCTGCTGCTTTGGCACAAGCTCACAGGGTTTGGTTACACACACAAGCATTGAATTTCCCAGAATAATCTCTTAGAACTAATTAACATATTCATGGCACTATCTGGAACTCCTTATAAGGTTTGTGAGGGTCTTCATCGAGTGTCTCCAGTGGTCATCTGAGGGCCTCTTGTGGTCATTTCGGGGTGTCCTTTCATGAGCTCTGGGCCTTGTTTCCTCGTGTGGTTTTTCCTTTCTTTGTTTGCAGGTTCCTCAAGCCCCCTTACCTCAGCCTTGAGTGGTTCCTTCCCTCCTATCTGTATTTTCCAGGATGCACCCACCAGTGTTGCGAGATTCACATCCTTGATTACATTCTTGGGTGAGGACCCTCTTAACTGGTGGAGCCCTTATTATCCTTGGTAGATACATGCTTTGTTCTACTACACAGCCATGCCTTTTTCTAACAGAGTCTGACTAGTTCTGGCAAAGTTTAACTAACCCATAAATCTGACTAATTCACAGGTCATGTATTGCTCCTCACAGCACGGCAGCCTCAGACTCGGCAGCTCTGGCCCTGTCACCACAGCCTGCGTGGCACCTCCGTGTGAGGTGTGCATGGGAACACAGTCCTGAAGAGCAAACTAGGCTTGATGTGCTTGATCCTTGGGGAGAAGGCTGCACCAGGCAGGAGCAGAGCCTGCCTTGCTGGCCGCTCGGAACAATTCAAGTGCCTTCGCTTGGGGTAATCTGTTTACAGTGGGGCTTAATAGATACCTGGTTTTCTCTAATTGGAGGAAAGAATTTGTGTGAGTGTGAGTCAACGTGCATCTGGCTCTGATAGCTCTCCTGAATCACACACTGTCTCCCGAGTTATGCATCATTGTCTTTGGCACTGCTGCTGCTCTGTGGTTTGTTACTGCTTCAGCTAATGACTGACTTACCCGTGTGGCAGGAGCCTTCACACCAGCACGGAACCCCTCGTGCAAGGTCTTCTACAAGGGCAACCCCCATTCCCAAACAAGTCCAGGGAGACTGTCAGAAGGCAGTAATTAAAAAGTACAAAGAGGCTGAGGGGACGAGGAATCTTGGCTTTGGAGAGGCCCCTTGGTAACCAGAAAGCCCCCTTTCTGAGAGCTGGAGGTCACAGCGAGTGGGGCTGGGATGGGTTTCGTTCAGCATAATGGATGACTGTGACTGCTGACTTGAATTCTGCCCTTTTTGGAGGGATAGGAGCTGTTTCAGGCCTGAGAGCAGGCTCACTTGGGGAGCTGTGTACGCAGCCCTCGGTCCTCACTCTGCCTGCATCTTCAGCCAGCCAAGCCCTACATTCCTGCCCGTGGCAGGCAGACGGCAGTGCTTTCAGAAACACTCCTCAAACACCAGGAATACTGTCAGAGAGGGTCACAGTGATGCCTCTAGAGAATCAAGTGAGCAGGCAGTGTCTTGTGGCTCTCCCTACCTCTCTCCAAGACGCCTGGGTTCCATGGCCCACCCTGCTCTGCACTCTCCTTGGGAACAAGCAATGCACAGTAGGCCGATAATTAAAAAAAAAAACGGATTTCTCTCAGCTAAGCTGTCTATGACCTGAGGCAAAGCCAATTACAGAGGAGCTGCTTTCATTGTGCCAGTGATTAACGGGGCTAATTGCATCTCCCACTGGCCTTGGGAGCTTCCCTACCTTTCTCTACTACCTCAAGGGCCCTCCCTGTCCTTGCAAAGGATGGCCAAGGAGGAGAATTCCCAAGCCACTGTGCTCCCAGCACATTTGCGGGACATTTGGTCCCAATCCCTAGTGCAAATAAAGGGGTAACCTCTTCTGGTCACAGAAGGTGTAAGACTGGCCTCTTGAAAGCTTTACAGCAAGGCGCTGGAGGAAAATACAATGCCCATACCTGCAGCTGGCATAAACTGGCTTTGTTCTTCTGGCTTCCAGGAAATCTTGTTGGTTTACTCGAGGTCTCATTCCAAATGGTGGGTTCCTCTGGTCTGTGCTAGCAGAAACAGATTAGCAGATCCTGAGCCCATCTTGGCAGAGCAGCAAGGGGTCTCATCCTAGATATCAAGACTGTTGGTCTTCCCAGTCTTGGTTTGTATTTGAGATGCAGAAGTGATGCTGTTTTCCCAAGCATTGCTCTGGAGAAGATTAAGAAACTTGGGCAAAGCTGAATCAAACATGACACGGTATTGAAAAAAGGCTGGAGCAAGGAGAAGACAAAAAATGGCTGGAGCAAGGAGAAGACAAAAAAACGCTGTTAAGGAACAACATGAGTGAGACTCCACCAGGATGGTGACTGGAAAGTTGTTGCCAGAAGTTATTTCACTGGAGCCACCTCATTCTCCTTGTCCTTCTGTGAGAAGAGGAGGATGAGAAACATTTCCTTTGGGAGACATTGACACTGGATAGGCAGGAGACTTCAGGTGTGGAGCAGCTGGCAAGGAATAAAAGGCATTGGCTTTGGGTTTTGGCAGTGGCATGAACAACTTCTTGAGCTGTCCTTGAAATGCTTGCGGCAACTTTCCAGAATTCCCTCAAGCCTCCAAACTGTGCAGTTTTGACAGCTTATACCATGTCCTTAGCTTTACTAGTCCTGTGAGTGCATGAGAATTTTACCTTTCGTTTCCTGGGGCTACAGGCAGATCACTGACAGCACTGGCTTGAGGTTGAGGTCTCTGAACAGAACATGGATGACTGCACGACATGGTGTGTGAAACGGCTGCATAGGGCAGGTAGCCATGGTGGAGTGGTGGAGTCACCGGCCCTGGTGGTGTTCAAAAAACAGGTTGATGAGGCACTGAGGCCATGGTCTAATGGTCTAATGGTTAGGAATATGATGGGATAAAGGTTGGACTTGGTGACCCTGGAGATCCCTTCCAACCATAACGATTCTATGATTCTAACAGGTGAAAACCTGATGGAAGTTGCAGATAATGCCACAAGGGACAGCTGGATCTCCCAAATGGCTATGGAGCAGTGATATCAGGAAAGGCAAACTTCACGGGTAATTGGAGAGAAGCACTGGGGTCTTTCTGGGGCAAGGCCAGCAGTTCCTCAGTGCTTGTGTCAGTAATAGCACGTAAAGCCAAGATTACCTAGGAAACAGCATCAGAAATACCAAACTGGACACAGATGCTAAAAAAATCCCACTATGGTACCAATGGGGAAAAAATAATTATAAATCAGTTGTTCTTTTGGGAGGAGGCTGAGACAGACAGAAGAATTACACGGATTGTGAAAAGAAGGATCAAGAAACAGGAGAAGGAAGTGCCAGGGTGCACCAGTGTTGTGACCAGTGCTGCATGGACAAAGTGGCCAGGCAGCCCTGTGTGTGATCATGGTTGCTAGAGCAGGATCCTAAACTGACCCTGTTGCTTTGGCCATAGCACGCATGGTTTGGCTTGCTGTGCTGGTTGGGAGGATGAGGGGGAAGGCACCTTGCTTTCCCTAACAGACCTGAGAACATCCAGATGAATGGATTGAACTTCTCAGTATTACCATGTGGATGCATCTTCTGTGTGTGATGGCTTTGGCAGCTACTTATCACATTGTTTAAAAACAGGTTCAGCTTTTTCTAGCCTTGCCACAAAGATTGGCAGGGTGACACAGAATATGAATTTGCATTGGTTTATGTACCAGCCTGGTAAGGAAACCAACCAGTTCACTGCACATGTCAACCAGTAAGTGTGGAATTTGAGGAAATTGAGGAATTTCAGGAAAAACCAAGATGGCCCTATACACAACGAACTCCTAAGGATAACCTTGCTAAACCTTGTGCAACCCTGTGGGAGCCACAAGCCCACTTGTTTATCACAGGATGCACCCTGAACAGGGAGCCTGGGGGGGCAGGGACCCTTGCTCTGGTCAGCAAGATAAGAGAAAACTTGGGTAGTTCTTTGCTCCTTCAGGGGGCCGTGTTGTCCAAAGGGTGATTTTTTCCTCACTACCTGTGAAATGCATATTAAAGTTAACACCCCTGTCTATGCTAATGAAGATTTTAGCAAACATGCTATATGTGTATGACTATAGCACTCGTCTCTCCACCCAAATCATACTACACATCACCTGAGGGTGGGAACCTTGTAGCTTTGGGGATAAAAGAGAGAGAAAAAGAATCATTAGTGGGGAGAGAAGAACCAAAAGACAGACAGACCAGTCAACGGGCTGTGTTCTCTTGCTCCACCTCAGGCAGAGATGCCTCACTGGGTAAGTGCCCTGCCTTTCACCTTCTGGGTGGAAGTGTCCCCGGGTTGTATTACTACTCTTACTGCTCAAATATGAACATCAGTTAGTGCAATCAGTGCATTTATCAACAGCAATTCCAAACTTGTTGTATCTGTCGGCTTAATAAACTCTATTTCTACAACTTTGTGCATCTGTTTCTGTGCAGGTCCTTGGTGGGACTCTAGGACAGACAAAGTTGTCTCTGAATCTGTTTCAGTGCAAATCCTTGGTGGGACTCTGAAACAGGCAAACACTGACTCTGACAGGTGGCTGTACACACACACACACACACACATAACCTTTTAGATATAAACCGTTGACCAAGTCCGGGACCAGGATTGGATCCAGCCACACCCAGTCTCCTCTCTGAGGAGCTGAGAAAGCAAGGAGGTCTGCTCTGAACCTTGTGACTCAACGGGAGGGCTTTCCTTAGCCGCCTCACAGAGGCTTTTACCTTCCCCCTTTTACACAACAATAAGCTAAGGTGCATTTCACATACTGAGGACAGCATGGTCTACCTGCCTCCTTACCCCAGTGGCAAAATCCTCAAGAAGCAGGCCCAGAACCAGGCAACCCCTGCACACACAACAAAGAAAGCAATGTTCCCTTGTGCCTGAGATTTACACAACTTGTTTGTGCTCGTGTGAGAAGCTTTGGTCCTTCCTACCTTCTCGCCATCACTGCGAGTGGGTGGGAGCTATCTGCAAGACTGCAGGATCTAGGTGCAAACAAGCCAAGGAAGAGAGCCTCCAGGTGACAGTGTCAGGGCTGCAGGCTGGCTGTGGATGCAGAGAAGAGGGGCTGGCTGGGCAGGGCTGCCTGGGGGCCTGAGCTAGGACATGCTAGAGAAAACTCAGGCTTCTTGCCCCAGGGGTTCTCCTCCTCCTGTGAAGTGCTGGCACTGGTGCTGGTGCTGAGATGAGTCACAGCTAATGCAGAGGGTAGGCAAGAAACAGCTCTCAGAAATTAAATTTGCCCTGATCACCCTTTTTGAGACCTCAGGCAGGTTTGTAGGGGAAGGGAATTCACTGAGATGGCCTGATCTTCCTTGATGGAGATGTTTTTTGAAGTGGCCCTCCATACACTGTTCTGGGGTGTTTCTCCAGGCCTGCTCCCACATCCTGGAGATAGTTCATTAGCCAGCTGAACAGACAGCGTGGATTTCCCTTAGGCAAGGCATTATTAGCCTGCGCCAGCAGCTTGGGCATCTACCAGTAAGATTCAGAGAAGTGCCATAAACCTCCGCTTCTGCAGTTGGATCAGGACACACATCAAACGCATTTTGGAGGCCCAGGGGAAGCCTTGCAGAAGCACTAGAGGAAGGCAAAGTAGATAGTGCTGGAGCCTTGGTGCTGCCTGCCATGTTGGCCCTTTCACCCCATCAAAAGAATCAATATTGATACATACACTAATGGCAGCATTTGCCTTTGTGCAAACAGACTTTGTCTTTGTCCAATAAATTTCAGCTTGCCGTTCTGTCATCTCTCTCCAGAGGCTCCACACAGCTGGTCAGACTGCACAAAGATGCCTTTTCTGCACTTCATCAAACCAGCCCAAAAAGCAAATTAATGTGGCTGCCGGTTCAGCTGAGGGGCCAGTTCCTGCCCGCCCCACTGATGCCTTCCAGCTTCTCAGCACTGGTGTAGAGGGTGATGCCATCTCTTCTAGTTCATGGGTGCACAAGTAGTGTGTGTGGCCATTGCTGCTGAAGTCTCCTTCTCAGTGCACTGGCTCCCCAGTGCCTTGCAACTGGAGCATCCATACTCACTGCTTTCAGTTCAGCTGGTCTATAACCAGATGTATGTTGTGTGTAGGACTGATGCATCTACTGCAGGCAGTGCTGTACAGGCACATGAGAAGATGAGTATCTAACCCAGGCTTAACCAAGGCAGAGTGTCTGAGTTAGGCTGGCTTAAACTGGTTCATTTAATGCAAGGCAGATCTCCTTCACAAAGGAGAATGCTCTGGCAGACCCCCCCGAAGATGGCTGCCCTGACAGTATTGCCTGTGAAGTTTTCTTTTCAGCCAGTCACTAGTGAACAGCTTTCATCTTCATTTCTTCTGTTTTCCAACTGGGATTGGCAGCCATGGGTGTGAAGGTCAGGAAAGAAGACAAGGGCTGTTATAGCAGATCCTGCAAGTTTCCAGGAAGTTTGCCTACTCAGATGGTGTACATCTAAATGCACTGACCTTCATGCTGAAGGGAACCAGAAAGGGAACATAATTTATATTATTTGTCTGTATCACTCTAAGAAGCAATTGCTGCTCTAAGTAGAATTAAAGCACGTAGCAGAATATTACGCTACCTGCCCGCGCAGTTTGAATGAGTTTGAACCTTCAGGAGAAATGTTTTCTGGTCACTTACATCATTAACAGAAGTGTTTCTATTGTCACGGTCTCTCCTTTCTGCCTTTTAGCACAGATAAAAAAATTGTGGGTTCCTTTTTGAGCTCTGTTGTTGAAACACATAGTCAAAGATGTGTTCAAGAAGTTTCACCAACAAACTGTGGTAGTTTGGCTCTCATGTGTTTGAGCTTTTCTGCTTCGTGGATTGATTTGTCCATTTCTTGCTAAGGGATCTGAAAGTGTCTCCTCAAAAACACCGTGGTGAGGAGTGCCTGCACAGCAAGCTTTGGAGCTTCTCAGCACTGTCTCTTGGCCCGGTTTGCTGTCCACACACTTCACAAGCAACTAGCAGGAGTGTCAGGGTGAGCTGGAAACAGGCAGGACATGCCCTTCTTAAGCACACAGAGGCAGTCACTCTACAGAAGAGATTCAGAGAGGTGCCCTGGCTCAACCTGCAGCCTGGCCTGCCAGACAGGAGAGAGCTGGTGCACGCAGGAAAGCTTGGACAGACACACACCCTCCTCACATGTGCCATTTCTCTGGATGGACTCCAGTGCAACCACCTCTGCAACACATCTTTCTCACCTCTTTTGCCTTCGAAGCTGCTCTGTCTTCCTCTGGTCACACATGCAATGTTGTATTCTAAGAAGGTGTCCTGGGTGGGATAAAAAGCAGCATGCCCAGCAGGTTGAGGGGGGTTGAGGATTCTGCCCCTCTGCTCCATTCTGCTGAGACCCCACATGCAGTGCTGGGTCCAGCTCTGGAGTCCCCAGTACAAAAAAGACATGGACGTATTGGAGCAGGGCCAGAGCAGGGCCACAAAAATGGTCAGAGGGTTGGAACACCACTCCTGTGAGGAAGAGTTGAGAGAGTTGGGGTTGTTCAGCCTGGAGGAGGCTCTTCAGACGTGTTACTGCAGCTTTTCAATACTTAAAGGAGGCTTTTCAGAAAGATGGGGACAGGTGTTTTGGTAGGGCCTCTGCCAATAGGACAAGAGGTAAGGAAGTAATTTTTTATAATGATAGTGGTGAAACACTGGTCCAGGTTGCCCAGAGGGGTGGTAGATGCCCCATCCCTGGAAGGTTGGACAGGCCTCCTCTGGCAACCTGCTCTGGTTGAAGATGTCCCTGCTCATTACCTCATGACCTTTACATATCCCTGTCAACCCAAACCATTCCATGACTCTATGATTCTAGGGTTGTTTAGGCTACTCACATAGTTCTCAATGACCTTTGATGGGTCAAACATCGTCAGATAACTGGGCTGTGTGACAGCAGCAGAATGGCATGGCTAACCACACAGAGAGCTGAAGGATAAAGGTATGCCTCGTCTGCAGTTTTATCCTGCAGAAGGACAGGCAGAATGTCAGGGAAATCGAGCTGCTCCTGCACAGCTTATGGAACCAAAAACCTGCGGCACACAGGCACTCAAACATGGCTGGGTCGTCCCACCACATCCAGACTAAGGAACGTTGAGAGAGGGGGTGACTAATCCACTAAATTCAATTCTTCAGATATGTGAAATGTGAAGGCTTCTTCTTAGTCATTCTTCTGCAGCAGGCACAGCTTTCTGGAAATCTTAAGCCCAGCAATTCCAAAGCCATTATCTGGATCATGGGACATGGAGATGGGTTCACAGGTTCAGCTCATGACTAGGATGAGCACCTAGAGGTCTTATATTTTTTGATAGAAACAGTTTAGCAGGCAAACAGCAAGGAGCTGGAAGCTTCCAAATAATTTTGAAATGTTTTCCCAGACAGAAAGCTTTTATAGGTCAGCTGTGACACGATCAAAACATGGACAATGAAGAACACTATTTGGAGACAAAATGTCTCATAACTTTCTGGAGAAATGTTCCCCAGGCTTCTGAAACTTGGAATAATCAGAGAGAAGGAAACCACATGCTCAGTTCCACCAAGCACAGGTACAAATTGGATACATTTAGTAGCTTGGCATGAAGCTCTGATTCCTCTTGTTAGTGGATACCACTTTTCATCCTCGGGAAAGAGAACTATGGCTTAATTACTTTTTAAATTAAGCTTCTGCTTCCCATGTGGATTGCTCTGAAAACACCATCCAGGGGCACTGGTAGGAAGGGAAATGTGATGCAGATTGTTCAGGAAGGCTGCATGAATCAGCAGTTGATGCAAAACCTTTTCCTGGACACTGTTCAATGTTATATTAATTACAGATGTCGGGCCCCAACCTCATTTTCTGTTAAGTTCAGTGATCAAAAAGTAGTACTGATCATGAGAGGTGCCAGACAAACTCAGCTTTTACATCAACAGGGAAGAAAAATAACCACAATTTCTGTGAGTGAGTTGATTTGGGAGAAGAGCAGCCCCTGAAAAAGAGCAGAAAGAGCAGCAAAGGTAAAGGCAGAAGGACCCGCAGTGCAGAAATACTCTGGCTAATTAGGGAGTATGAAAGAGCAAAAGCAGAAAGGCACAAAAAAGAAAAAATCAATACCTTTCTGTAGGTGAGTCTTCGTTTCCTGACCATCCCTGTGCTAAATAAAGAGCTGCAGACAGTTGCAGAGGAGTTTAAACACAGCGCAGGGCATTTATACAGCAAGGGCTGGTGTCAGAGGAGGGGAGGAAAAGCTGACACTGTGGATGTGGGTCCCTGTGTCCCCATTTGCGCAGTGCCTAATGAAAGTCATGCAGTGCCAGGCAGCCTCTAAGCAGCCTTGCACCCGCTGCCTTTGTCCTTAGCATCACCAAGCCCTTCACGCCCAAGGTACCAGGAGTGAGAGTGCTGCACACTGTGTTCTGTGATTGAAAGTGGCTCTGCACACACAGAGAGGAGCACAGAGAGGCAACAGCAGGGTGGGAAACCCAAGTAATACCCTGTCCTGTCCACTCCCAGGCCCATACTGGAGTCATCAGCCCATCAGAGGCCCACCTCCATAGGCCCAGAGGAGCACAGGGGCACAATGACAGTTAGGAATACAAACTAGGGACTTGGGGGAAGGGAAATGCTGCCCAGGGCCCTCCTGGGGCTGTCCCAGGAAAGGCTCAGCTCCACAGCATGAAGCCTATCAAAAGGAGTCAATGTCTCAGCACCCTTCAGACCAAGGGAGGTCTCTGCCATTGACATGGGACACGCTATGGAGTGCAGGGGAGCAGCACAAGGCTTGCTCCAGGATGCCCAAGGGAGGAACCAAATGTGGGGAAATGCAGCCTCTGACATGGTTTGGGGAGAACCATGTGGGCAAACAGAGGGATGAGGAGATGAAAAGGGCCAGCAGTGTGTAAACAGCATTCTGGTCAGGATGCTGGTCTGGCCATGCCCTGTGCTGGGTCAGTGTGGTCTGTCCTGGTGCCTTATTATAGAATCACAGAATGTCAGGTGTTGGGAGGGACCTCAAAAGATCATCCAGTCCAACCCCCCTGCCAGAGCAGGACAGCCTAGATCAGGTCACACAGGAACGCATCCAGTCGGGGTTTGAATGTCTCCAGAGAAGGAGACTCCACAGCCTCTCTGGGCAGCCTGTTCCAGTGCTCTGGCACTCTCACAGTGACAAAGTTCTTCCTTATGTTCACCTGAACCTCCTATGTTCCACCTTGCACCCGTTCCCCCTTGTCCTGTCACTGGCCATCACTGAGAAGAGCCTGGCTCCATCCTCCTGGCCCTCACCCTTTACATATTGATAAACATTAGTGAGGTCACCCCTCAGTCTCCTCTTCTCCAAGCTGAAGACCCCCAGCTCCCTCAGCCTCTCCTCATAAGGGAGATGTTCCACTCCCTTCATCATCTTTGTGGCTCTGCACTGGACTCTCTCAAGCAGTTCCATGTCCTTCTTGAACTGTGGGGCCCAGAACTGGACACAATACTCCAGATGTGGCCTCACCAAGGCAGAAGAGAGGGGGAGGAGAACCTCTCTCGACCTGCTGGCCATATCCCAGGATGCAACTGCACTTCTAGTGGTTTTCTTGGTTGAGGGACTCTGATGTGCATGGTTTGTGGGAGCGGCCCATGTGTCGGTGGTACAGCACCAGGAGTGCTGTGGATGTGCAAGTGTGTGAGTGCTGTTGGAGATTCACCCAGGAGGAGGCCCGGGAGCTGTGGGGTGTGGGTCTCCAGGGGTGAGACCGCCGGAGGGGCTGGCTGATGGGGGGACCGGGGCAGTCGTCTGTGCTGGTGTGTGGTGTTTCCACCCGTGTGGTTGCTGAGTGTGTGCTGGTGTTGTGTGTCCCGGTGTTGCTTTGGGTGGGCAGCCGTGTAGGTGTGAGCTGCAGGTGCGTGTTCTCACGTGTGCCCCCGGGAACACCTTCTCAGTCTCGCTGCTGTTGGACCTGGGGGCAAAGAGGTGCAACAGCTTCCCCTCCATCAGGCTGATGGATCCAGCCTCTCCAAAACACTGCAGAACGTGGGAAAACCTGGGGCTTCCTTGGAAAC